>OX578137.1:110901921-111351921 GCA_951213105.1 Amaurobius ferox | reverse complement strand
TTGGCTAAAGAGTCTCTTTTTTTAATGCAAGTGCCTTTATTTTGGGGAAATAAAGGTTACTATCATTCCCTATTACATGATGTCTTATTATAAAAAATTAGCGACTGGCAACTGGATGCTTTCTGACATCCAAGCTCGGTATTCGAGAACTTGTTGGGGTTCTCCTAGATCGTTATCCAGCTACCAACAATATCCTTTATCCTCTATGACTATTCCATCTTCATTCGGTACATCCAGCCAGTATTCTTTATTCACTTCTTATAACTTTCAATCGTACAGCCATGCATTACTAAATAACACACTTAAATTTAAATCTTGTAATTCTAATAGATGTAAAACTTGTCCGTTTGCTAATAGTAATCAGATCAATTGTAACAATAATCTTGTCTTCTGTAAAACATATAATTGTATCTACCAAATTGAATGTAAAAAATGTAATATGTCATATATAGGTCAAACCAGCAACCCTCTGCATCTCCGAATTAACGTACACAGGAATCACATAAAAAATTTTTCAAATAATGCAACTTCCTTTAATGAATCAAAATTTGAATACGAACATTTTTCTAAACATGGGTTCGACAACATTGAAATTAGTATTCTGTGTATTCAGAAAAATTACTATGACAGATTGTTTCTTGAAAATGAATTCATTTGTGCACACAAAACCATCTTTCCATATGGACTCAATCAAATATTTAACCATCATAATATAGTTAAAAAGTCCTTTAATTCTCCTAATGAAGACCATAATATTTATAATTCCTTCAACAATCATAAAAGTAAATCAAAAAGAACTAAAAGAGCAAGTAAATATAATAAAAAATTGCCATCATTATCTGAACTAAAAAATGCCATCTTTCAGCAACATGCAAATTTTAAAATTACTTTTGATTGGAAACAATGTAAAAACTGGATTTTCGCAATTAAAAAACAGCAATTAAATATGGTATATAATCTTTTTCTAAGTACTGCATTTGATAACGTTCATTTTAAACATTTATTCTATGATTTGCTCATTACCAGAAGTAAAAATCTTAATAGTTATTTTTATGTCACAGACTTAAACTTTAATGACGAATCAAAACAAAATACTAAAATAAATGAATATTGTACCTTGTATTTTACTAATTCTGTTTTAAATAATCTGAAGATAAATAATTTTTTTAAATCGGTTTCCAATTACTTTCCAGTCAAACATGTAAATCCTAAAATTGCATATAAATACGATAAACCGCTAGGACGTTATATTTTCAACTATAATCAAATTGCCAAATCAGTAGATATTAATCAAAACTATGAATTGGATAAAGAGTCATATTGCCACTGTCATTTAGAAAAATACAAAGACTTCGTAGATAAACACCATGGGCATGTTATAACGGGAAATCTAAATATTATTAATTATGATGCACTAAGATCACTGATGTTACTGGGTACTAAGTACCGTATACCTACTAAATTTAAACATAAATTAATATGTAAAGGTTTATTTCTTGACTTAAATAAATTTATTTATAAAATCAGTTATAAATATCAAATCCCTGTAGAAGCCTTTAAACCTTGGAGAGTCTTAATAGAGCAATACTTAAATCATTATATATATAATCAGAAAATTAATAATTCATATAAACTTAATTCAATTAAAAATGATATTAAAGAAATACAAAATGATTTTGTCATTACATATGTCGATAAGGCAAGTGGAAACTACTCAATTATATGTAAATATTATTATAAAAATACTCTTCAGTCACACTTACTTAATAATCATATCTATAATTTACATAAAACTAACCTTAAAATCTTATACAATAGAATATCAGCCAAATATAAGCAAATCCATCTAAAAAATAGTTGTAATAGCATTCCATATATTGTTTTAGTACCCAAGTTTCATAAATTCCCTGTTGCTTTTCGAACCATTACCAGTGGGCATAATTCTTACATTACTAATGCTGGAAAATTATTATTAAAGATATTACATGAAGTATCCTCGTCAGATGAAATCTCAAATAATTGTCATATTGTAAAAAACAGTTTTGAAGTAGTTAAGAAATTGAAAACTCTTACTAATATTCGTAGTATTTATACCTTTGATTTCAAAGATTTGTTTAATAATATTAATATAGATGATCTGTATAGAATTATTTTAGGAATTTTTGAAAAATATAATATCAACCTAAAATATTCAAATTTTCTTTTTAAAAAATTACTTAACTTCACTCTTTATGAGAATTATATTCAACATGGTGGTACTATTTTTAAACAACAGGTTGGTATCCCACAAGGGGTGTGTGCCTTATCTTTGTTAGCTAATCTGTATTTATTCTTCTATGAAAAAAACATTAATCCAAGCTTGCATAATATGCACATGTTTAGATATATAGATGACATTTTATGTGTATCCCCAAATAATAATATCCCTATAGTATTAAACTTTTATCCAAATAATTTACAATTAAATGCAAGTAATAATGACACAAATGTTGCAAACTTTTTAGATTTAAATTTAAATTTACAAAATTGTAATATGGTTATAAACTTGTATGATAAAAGACAGGATTTTAAATTTAATGCATCAAAAATTCAACATTTTGACTCTTGTCTGCATATATCTGTATTTAGAAATATTATAATAAACCAGGCTCTTAGAATCAATAAAATTTGTGATGAATATTATAAATTAGCGCACTTTATGGAATTATTGAGTACAGCGACTAATAATGCATATCCCCCCAATTTTGTTATTAAAATTATCAACTCAGTGTATCAAATTTCACTCGATAACTTCCTAGAAAACATTCCCAATTATAGTGACTAACATACAGGAGAGAGGGAGAGAGAGAGAGAGAGAGAGAGAGAAAAAAAAAAAAAATATATATATATATATATATGTATATGTGTGTGTATATGTGTATATATATGTATATATATATATATATATGTATGTATATACGAGGCATGTTTTTTATGTAAGTACCGTTTTGCGATTCCGCCGCCGCAGCGCTACGGTCGGCGTTCCGCGCATGCGCGCTGGTTACCTACATCTCTTGTCTACGCACTGACGCCATTACAGTCTGATTCTTCATTGTATACGTTGTTTACTGAGTGTTTAAGATGCCTTCGACAATCGTGAGTCCCGCCGATTGTGAAGTACGGGCTGTTATACGATTTCTTAGTGCTAAAGGCGTAAAACCGATCGATATTCATCGTGAGATCTGTGAAGTTTACGGACAAAACATTATGAGTGATGGAATGGTAAGGAAATGGGTGAGAGCATTTAAAGATGGCCGCACAAATGTGCATGATGAAGAACGGAGTGGGCGTCCTTCGGTCTTTAATGAAGATTTGGTGCAGAAAGTGGAAGAAAAGGTGAGAGAAAACAGACGCTTTACAATTTCATCAATGTGCGACTGGTTTCCTCAATATTCTCGTAGTGTTTTGTATCGCATTGTGACCGAGAACTTGAATTACCGGAAATTGTGTTCACGTTGGGTTCCAAAAATGTTGACGGATTTGCACAAAACCCAACGTTTAGGCAGTGCATTGACTTTCCTTGAGCGGTACCACAATGAAGGTGAAGATTTTTTAGACCAAATTGTTACTGGTGACGAAACATGGGTGGCCTACGTCACACCAGAATCAAAACAACAATCCATGGAATGGCGACATTCATCATCACCCAAAAGAGTGAAGTTTAAGCAAACAATTTCTGCCCGGAAAATCATGTGCACAGTTTTTTGGGACAAAAAAGGAGTATTGCTAGTGGAGTTTCTGCCTCGTAATGAGACAATCAATGCAGCGTCTTATTGTGAGACATTGAACAATCTGCGTCGTGCAATCCAGAACAAAAGACGTGGTAAGTTGAGTAAGGGTATCGTTTTGCTGCATGACAATGCCCGTCCACATGTGGCTAATCGGACCAAAGATCTCATCAAATCTTTTAAATGGGAAACTCTAGATCATCCTCCATACAGCCCTGATCTGGCGCCCAGCGACTACCATTTGTTCCTGCACTTGAAGAAACACCTGGGTGGTCAGCGTCTTCAAGACGATAACGAAGTCAAAACAGTTGTGATACAGTGGTTAACAAGTCAGGCGGCAGAATTTTATGAGGAGGGTATTCAAAAACTGGTGCCACGTTATGACAAGTGCCTCAATATTCACGGAAATTATGTAGAAAAGTAGATTAAGGTACAGGCTTTCATGTAGAAATAAAATTATTGCGATATCTTTGCACGTCTTTTTTTAATTCCAAAACGGTACTTACTTAAAAAACATGCCTCGTATATATATGTATGTTTGTATGTTATATATAACTATTTATTAATTATATAAATAAATAAAAATGAAAAATAATAAACTAAGTCAAAAACATTAGAAAAATCAAAAAATCGGAAAATAAGATGCATTAACATTAATGTTTTGAATTTTATTTTCGCAAAAAAATATAACTTTTGTCAGTATTGAAACTACGTTTTGTGCGCCCTTATAATGGTGTATAGTGGCATTCTCGATTATCCAGTTTTCCTATGAATTCTTGTTTAGTAGGAATTTTCATCTATGATTCATATTCATATTCAGTTCTGCATGTTTGGGAAGTTGTATTCTGAATTGCTTGTCCAGTCTTCAGCTTAGACTCACTGGACGGGTTTGGGAGTATTTCCGTGAACGTTCGTACTGCCTCCCTGGTAGAATTTCGACTTGTTCATTCCGGTGCTTCTAGATTAAGTTGTTGAGGTTGATTGTGTATACACGTGGTAGAAGAGGAATGATTTAATACAATTTTCTTAATGTATCCTTTTTTCATTTTTTCATTTTTTGATGCCTGTAGTCTGAGTTTAAGCATTTATAGTAATGTACTATTGCTTAATCTGAAACAGGCATTTGTTTGGGTTAATTAGAATTAAATACTCAGACCTGAAGAGGAATTTTATTCTGATTAATCATCGAATTTGGGAAGGTTCTGTTCTTTTCTCTTATCGGCATTATGGACGTGAATTTGCTTCTATGGTGATGTTAATATTACTTTAATTGTATTTTTATTTTTTTTTATTTTTACATAATTCTTATTATTACATTTCAAATATATATATATATATATATATATATATATATATATATATATATATATATATATATATATATATATATATATATATATATATATATATATATATATATATATATATATATATATATATATATATATATATATATATATATATATATATATATATATATATATATATATATATATATATATATATATATATATATATATATATATATATATATATATATATATATATATATATATATATATATATATATATATATATATATATATATATATATATATATATATATATATATATATATATATATATATATATATATACAAAAGTTATATATATATATATATATATATATATATACAAAAGTTATAAAATTTATAAACTCTATACCATACCAAATGTTAACGAATCATAAGGCGCATTGCTGCCTTTACCCCTCCTAAACGACATAGAAATTTCCAAATAGATCAAAGAGAAATGAATCACGCACTCAATTTGTTCATTTCTCTCTGATCTATTTGGAAATTTCTATATATATATATATACAGGGTGTCCATTGCTATCGGTACCCAATGGCTATGTCCTCAACCGTTAGTTACAGAGATACACTTCCAATTGCAAAAATATTTTAAGTTTTAAAATCTATTATCTTAGAAACAGTTTAAATCAATAATTTCATTTCTGAAAGAAATATGAAATACAAATTTTTATACAGTCCCCCGGTCCTACCAATTATATTTAGGAAAATCATCCTCATACAATTTTATGCAAAATAACAAAAAAAATCATCCTTGTACAACCAAAATTGACCGACTTATATCTGTTTAAAGTTGGAGCACTTTTTGTGCTGAGAAATGGTCAATACGGTCCCTGATTGGTTGGTTGGCTGGAGAAATGGCAATGCGGTCCCTGATTGGTTGGTTGCCTAAAACGGGACATTTTTATGCATGGAAAAGCGACTTAAGTCATAAAGTTTAATGCTTCAGAATTCGATGAATTTTGGTCGTAAATGGAAGATTTTTTTTTTATTTTACATGAAATTGTATGAGGATGATTTTCCCAAATATAATTGGTAGGACCGGGGGATCGTATAAAAATTAATATTTCGTATTTCTTTCAGAAATGTATTTATGGATTTAAACTGTTTCTATGATAATAGATTTTAAAATTTAAAACATTTATCTATGTGACTAACGGTTGAAGAAATAGCCATTGGGCACCTATAGCACTCGGCCACCCTGTATATATATATATATATATATATATATATATATATATATATATATATATATATATAAATATGTATATATATATATATATATATATGTATATATATATATATAATATATATATATATATATATATATATATTGTATATATATATATAAATATTTATATTTATATATATGTGTGTGTTTGTATGTACACACCAATGACATGGAACTTATTTCAATGTATATGATATGTTTAACAAAATACGGGCTGATAACCTACAGTGGTCACGTTAAATTTTAGTCAACTCTTTATTTCCCACATTAACATAACTTTGTTAAATGCTATTTAATGTCATTTAATATATTTTTTTCTTTTCTTAATAAGTCATTTTAAACATCGAACTTTAATTTTGCTTCGGAAATGTATGTATTCTCCCCAATACATTAGTAGAAACATATTCTGAGAAAATAAAGATGGACATTAATTGTAAAGAATAAGGAATTGAGAGTACAAAAGAAATCTCGCTAAATTTAACTTTCATTATTTAATACTTCTATCATAAATACATGGAGTTAGAAAGAAGGAGATAAAACTCTTATGGATGAAACATTTCAAAATGCAATAATGCTTTGAGAATTATATCTAGGTGTCACTGGTGTTTGTAAAGTAGCTGCTATTGTTAGTTGACACAAGAGAAAGGCGTAGTTGTTTAGTATATGTATATTTGATTATTTTTAAATTAAGTGTTCCCTAATTACGAGAATAATTAACCAGTATTTTTTCACAGTTGTACAGTAGAGTATAAAAAATATATGATGATAAAAATAAATTGAAAGGTAAAAATATTTTGAATACGTAGGAATATTCTTTATTGTTTCAGTTCTACTTTGCTCTAATATTTTATTTTTACAAAATTGAGTGCTTAAATAAATCTTTTAGACCTTTCTTCATATAAATACATAGAATACGGGACTACTTATCTTATCCCAGCGCCACTCGAATTATTGTCAAACGATATTGGCATTTTCTTAATATGATTTTTTAACTCCTTTCATCTCCATGTACATAATTTGACGTCAAAATAACTATTTAGATTCAGACGATTATAAAAAAAACTTTGACTCAAGCAACGCAAATTTCTCCTAAGTATTAAAATAACATTGATTGATAAGTTTGCATTAATGCTGCGCATTTACTGTGCAATACATTAAGCTATTTATTTTTCCACCTCAGTGGGAGATTGCCTAAACAGAATAAAATTGTTCACCCAAGCAGTTAGTTCCCATGGAGATCGGCAGCAAACATAGAGCTCTTTTTCCTTCTTGATAAACGAATTTACGAACTTTGAGCCAAAATAAATGGCCCTAAGAAGCAGTTTACTTGGCGCTTTAATTGATTATGGAAGACAGGGGAATTTATTATGCAAGCTATTAAAGAGAGAAGTTGAAGTATAAAAGTAAAATTTGAAGCAGGTTTAAGAGAGTAAGTGTTTCCAGGATTCCAGGGAATATTTCGAATAAATTTTTATTCTCTACAGCTACCAGAAGAACAGGGAATGTAAAATTCTGTTTCCTTTTATCATGACCGTTTATAAATTAAAAATGGCTTACCTATATCATATATACATATTTTTTCATTTATATGTTAAACTTATTGGTAGTAGATATATTGTTCAACATATGTCTGGCTGTTCAATGGCGTCGCTAAAAATTTAATTTAGGGATGGTTGCGATAAAAAAAAAAATTATAGTTTCCAATTCTCCAAATATCATTTATAATGCTTGTTTATAATGCTTCTGTCTACTCAAATATTTTTTAAATAACGTAAACAACATTAGTTTTTGCATATGGCAACATTTGTGTAATTAATTGATTTATTAGACAAGCCGCCCCGGCTATATGTGGGCAATTGCGGTGCAACAACTTGATTTGTCGTTGCTCAAAAATCCTACTCATCTTCTCTTTGATCCAACTATGCTAAATTATAGGGATATTCTGCTATCTTAGCATTTACTTTCGCGGACCGTCGCATCTGCTTTGTGGAAGATTTGTCCGGACTCTTCTTCATTTGCGTTTTCAATGCACTGTTTTCATACATCTAAATACATTTCTTGATTATAACATACTTTGACACATATACTTTGACACATTATGTCAATACAGGGGCGCGGTAGCCTATTGGTTAGCGCGCTGGAGTTGCACTCGGTAGGCCCGGGTTCGATTCCAGCCACTGCCAAAAACTGCCACCGTGTTCATGCGGAGTACGATCACGTTAAACATATGGGTCCGAAAGTCCTTCCGAGAGGTTGGTGGTAGGGGAAGGAGGGTACGGTCCCTGTGGATGCCTCCCCCACTGGGTTCCGGTCTAAATTGGGTGTCACTTCCCGACCGTCCAAACAGTTACCTTACACCTTTCTGATAGGTTGGACGGTCTGGGTTTCAACAACAACAACAACAACATTATGTCAATACGGTCACCCAAACAGCTGCTCTTTGTCTACAGATGAGTCGGACGGCCTGGGTTTTCGACATTATGTCAGTACAGATTTCAGTACATTGTTATACAGACATTTACATTGTTATAAAGACAAATGCATAGCGTTATGCAGATACACCTTCTATGTGCTTGCTCTCTTATCATTTGAGCTATTTCTTTCTGTAGCTGGCACAAATCAAGCATTAACGCCTGTCTTGTTAGAATTGGACAGATCTCTTGTTTTCTCTTCTCGAATATTTAACATTCAGCAAAATGTCTTGTGTCTGCGGACTGGTCTTGCTAGTTTCCAATCTGTCCTGCTTATATTGTTAATGCCACCAATCAAATACCTTACCACCGGTCTTTTTTTTTTTTTAGTCTTCTATGTTTTTCCCTCCTTAGGACATAGCGTGTCTTAATTTATTTATTTTTGGCATCGGCATTTTTTCAGTAATGAATTGAAGTTTATACGTTTTGCGCCTGACTTCAATTTGTTTTAGAACCAGTCCAGATTTCTTTTCTATATCCGATCTCGCTGTTCCCGTTACTAGAGAACGAAATCAGCCGCGTACGCTTGTATGCACGTTCCCGCCGACAGCTGGAGTGTTAATGTCTTCTCACTAACTACATTTCAAAGGAGTGTCCTTGAGCTGGAACCTTGTGGGCATCTTATTCGATGCTCTCTTTCTATGTTAAAGCTCCCAGCGTTGTAGAAGACTTTTCTGTTACTTAGGTAACTTTTTATAACTCTGAATAAGTTTCCCGGACAGTTTAATTCTTTTCTGCTAATACAAGATATGCTTATCACTGTTGGCCACCACACACTGTTAAAGACACTCTTTACGTTTAGTGATATCAAGTATGCATTTTCCCTTCTATTTTCTCTCACTATCTTGACGATTTCGCTTATTCCATTATGTGTTCCTTTTCCGAGAGTGAATCTTAACTGTGTTGCATTCATTTTACCATCTTTTTGTAGAAAGTACATTATCCTATTTATTATAAGTTTATTTTACATTTTACCCCATACTATTAACAGACGTATTGATCTGTAGTTAGCCAGATCACTCCCACACCTGTTCTAACGTCCTCCACACTTCTCAAAACACTTCATTCCTCAGGTATCTGCTTAGTAAGAAGGTAAATTTTTGGATTTCAGATATATATATATACTTCCTTCATTATTTCTACTGGTATACTATCTATATCTTGAGTTTTCTTATTGTTCCTGTTGTTGCAGTTGGTAGGACTTCGTCCTCCGTGAAGTTTGTATCTCTTTCTGAAAAATGTTCTTCGTAGCTTATCCTCCTTATATTTTATTTTGTTTTCCGGTATCTCTCTCCAGATTGTCTTCCGCAAAATGATGCACCATTAATGTAGTTGTTGTTTCTTCGAGGCTTCTTGTGAATTCCCCTGTGAGTTTCCAGTCTAGCTTTAAATTCAGTTTTAGCAGTAATTTGCCTTTCAGTAACATCAAGTAAAAGTGTTCTGGGATCCATGTTTTTCAGATATTTCTTCCAATATTTGAACTTTTCTATCCTTATTTTGCTTTTGAATTTGCTCTACTTCCTTTTGTATAGTACTTTATACTTGGTTCTTTGTTCGTTCCGAATGCACCATGAAATACAGTAAAGCGTTTCCATTTAAAGACAAAATGTTGTTAAAATTCACAAAAAAATGTTTTTAAAAAATCGCAATTAAAAAATAAAGATATCTTTCAAATCTTCAGGTCGTGCCCTAAAATTGGAAATGTGGTTCGTATTTTAATATTGAATATTAGTTGAAATTTTGGAAACAAAGTAAAAATGCTTTTATAAATAATTTATAGATTAATAATTTTCATCTAAAATTGTTTAATAAGATGCGATTATCAGCAGCAGTATAACTGGATCAACGCAGCTATTTCTGGTATCGAGAGACTCTAGATTCTATTAAGTATTAGTTCTCCTAAGTATAGAAATCCCCACTATCCTTCCTCAGACAGAAAAGTTCCTGGAAAATCTTTTCAAAGATGACATTGTAAATCTGCATTTTAGGACTTTCTCCTAAAATTCCTTCCAAACGTCCTTTTAAAACACGTCAATGGATAACACATGCAATTTTTGGAATTCTCTTGGTTTTGTCCACATGAAATATAAAAGTGTTTTATTTAAAATAGTCATGTCTTCTCTGAAGACATGCAATTTGTAAAAAAATTAACATGCTTGCTGTTAGTGATGTGGAATAGAAATATTTATTTTTTTTTTCGCTCTCGGAACTTAGAAAACTCAAACATTTCATAATTATGTTAGAACTTTCATTCTATTTCTAGAGTCCCTTTACCTAGTTCTAGAGAGATAAATCATCTTTCTATAAGCACTCTGTTTAGGCTAGACATGCCAATCTAGACACTCTGCCGTTTTTCTATAAATGAATTCTGGTCTTTCTCTTTCTGTTCTAGTGCTGCCATCTATTCGACAAAGTCGGAAACAAATTATCGCTTCTGAGAAAAGCAGAAAGCGACTTGGGTAACATTTTTTGTACATATTTATATTTCTTACGTGCCTAAATTTCTAAAAACTAAGCTTCAAAAATAGACTTTTTTCTTACAGATAGATATTTTAGTGAAATCATGGGAAAAAATAAGCTTATAACTTTTTATTTCATTTGGTTTATTGTAATAATTTTCATTTGTTAAAATGCATCATATAAAATACAGTTACCGGAATAAAGTGAAAACCCATACCCATTAATGCAAATTAGAAAGTTAGTATACTGGTAGACACACGTTTTGTGCGGAAGCGCATTTCATATATATATATATATATATATATATATATATATTATAAATTTTAGATTCTTATGCAGTATTAAAATTGTGGAAGTATTATAATACTTTTGTTAAATAAAATAATAATAATAATTATGTACGAACAATATAGTAAATAAACCAAATGGAAATATGAAATACGAAACAGCAGTCGGATTCTAAATTTTGTCATAAATTTTTACTATCTTAGTTTTCATGTTCATCTGAATACCTTGTTATTATTTGTAATTGACTTACAATTATATTTGCATAATAATTTTAAAATTAGCCTATTTTTATCTATACACTTAGCAATATTGGACAACATGGTAATTCCAAATTTTTTTAAGACATTATTTTCAATTTCCGTAATTCT
This sequence comes from Amaurobius ferox, assembly GCA_951213105.1. NCBI lineage: Eukaryota > Metazoa > Arthropoda > Arachnida > Araneae > Amaurobiidae > Amaurobius > Amaurobius ferox. The sequence continues at coordinate 111,339,985 of OX578137.1, read as the reverse complement.
TTTCATCTAAAATAAAGGAAAAGTTTTGTTAAAAGCAAAGAAATTTCTTTTTTTTATTGTGTAATTTCCTTTAATTTTAATCCAATCCTTTATTATCTTCCTTAATCTATTTTTATTATTGCCATTTTTTATTGCTAGAACGAATTACCCGACGTTGCCCGGTTTTCAAATAAGCGTCCACTACGTATGAATAATTTAATAAGCACCTTCTGCTTAAATAATGCATTTGAACACAATTTAAAATGACTTCTATCCGAAAATTGCATGAATCAAATCGCACGTGCTCTCCGCAGAAACGAAACATGTGAAAATCACAATTCACTGATCATCCCTGTACAGGCGATTCCGCGAATCCTTTTTTTAGGCGAGAACTTCCCTCTCATGCTCCCCCCCTCAGTTCATTCCAAAATATCTACACCCTATGACAAAATGAATGATTCCTTACCTCGTACGTTTCGACCTCCGATGGAGTCCGAGGGAATGCAAAATTCGTTCAAAAAATCAGAGGCATGCCTCGGATAAAAAAACTTATAACTCATCAACACATGTATTTATGGAATTTTTTTTTTTCTGGAGTAATCTGTGATATTTTAATCAGGTGCTAAAAAAAATTAACGATGGATGACAAGTCAACTTCTGTATATCGTAATATAAAAATCGGAGAGGTTAAAACGCACGAAAAGTATATATTTTAAAAAAATCAACAAAAAATCGTTTAATAATCATATGGATTCCATTCACGTTTGTTTGAAAGAGAATTTTTCGATTTTTCCGATGATGTCAAGATGGAAACTCTGTGACAATGTGTGTGAATATCGCCCAATATCGTTGTAAATCGCACTAAAACATAAAATAACTAAAAATCTAATTCGAAAATAAAATAATTACATAATGGTGTACCTCCGGTCATCCAAATTGTTACTCAAGTCTTCTGGATGAGTCGGACGGCCTGGGGTTTCCACACCATGGTGTACCTATTCGGGTCCTGAAGTGTCTGTGTACAAAATTTCATGATCGTACTACGCTTAGATTTTTCGGTACAAAATGTACACACACACACACACACGAAGAGACATCGTTTTATTACGTAAGATAAAAATATTTACTTTTTTCTTATGTTGTTATTTTTAAGTAGATGTATATACACAAGTATTATAAATTTTTACTTTATCGTTGATTTTAAAATAAGAATGGAAATGAAAAGTAAAAATGATAGCTTACAAAATAAATGGTGTTATAACGTTATAAAGAATATTTTATCCCAGATACTATTGTACAACGCATATAAAAATAATAAAAGTGCTAATGTATAAAAATAAAGTATGCAAGAAATTATTTTTAAAATTTTAGGAAAGTTTTTGAAGCTCAGCAAAAAACAGGCGGAGCTTCCCTGACATCCAGTGATACATTTCTGTTGCTGACGCTGTTTCTCAACAACTATTTGGCCGATCTTCGTGAAATTTGGAACATTTATAATTACAGGTCATGACGAAGCTCCAATTTTAAAATTCGATCTGTGGACTCATAATTGAAGTCAAAGGTCCGCATGTTAAGTCTATAGGAAAATAATTTTTCAAACTTTCTCTCACTAACCATTACTGAACCTATGTTGCCATGTAATATTTTTCAGACAATAATTAAAATGATTTTAAATATTTCAGAAAAGAGATCACGTGGCATGCTGTACAACTTATTATTTAATATCAATGTTCAGAAACAAACTCTAAGACTCTACAGCAATACTTATACTTAAAAGACAACCCTTTGTTCAAACTATCGATCTTAGTATGGCTATAGTTTAGGATTCACAAAGAAATAATTAAATTTCAATATTTTTTAAATGTTATTTTGTTTTGGGGGCAATTTTCGTCGACTGTAATTTTTTCCATGGATGTAAAGGGGACTATCTAACTCCATGTATTATACATTTATTAAAATTAGTATTATTTTTGTTTTCTCTCATTGTAATGGAATTTAGTTCTGGTAAAAATTCAATATAATAAAATCCCTTCTCTATGTCTGTCTGCAGCGTTTGGCAATAAATTTGGCCCCTTTTTGTAAAATGTCGCCAAATTGAAAAAGATCCCCAAGATGATAAAAATGTAACCAAATTTACGAAAATACATTATTGGAAAATTAAGTTGACTTGACATACTACAATAACTGACTTATATTTTTTTCTCGCAACGCTGTTGTCAAATATTAAACAAACAACTAAATGTTATTCAATAAAGAAGTGTGGCGATTGAGCGTCGCCGGGCCCCGAACCAGGGACCTGATGCATGGTAGACCGACATTATAATCACTGAGCAAAAGCTAGCTCCTCCTCTGTTCTTATAATTCGGGTATTGGCGGTGTGGCATCTTTGATAGATGTCTTTGCTGCCGCACAGTCCCCTCGTTGATGAGGAGACCGAGAGGCGTGTCGCCTCGGCGTGACGTCAGGGCCGGGAGGCGTGTTGCCTCGGCGTGACGGACAGCTGTGGTCAACCAAGAAGGGAGTGTCAAGGCTTCTGACTCCTTGTGGTGCTGCCATCTCGTGCTGAGAGGCGAAGTCGTTGGAGAAGGTTGCGTCTTTCAAACGGCCAGTCATCATTGTGGCGATTGAGCGTCGCCGTGGTCCCGAACCAGGGACCTGATGCTTCGTAGACCGACATTATAATCACTGAGCAAAAGCTAGCTCCTCCTCTGTTCTTATAATTCGGGTATTGGCGGTGTGGCATCTTTGATAGATGTCTTTGCTGCCGCAGAAGCATTTTAAATTTATTTGTGTACATTGAAGACATACGCCTCAGTTTAGGACTCGGCTGAATCAGCCTAGTATATATAATAGTACAATATTTTTAAATAAATTTAATTACTATCTAAAACATTAGGTGAATTTAAAAGAAAAAATATTTTCTTAATTCTAAACTTGTTTTATCTCTAAAAAAGAAAATAATCTCTTTAGAAAATTTTCAAACTAAATCAATTGTTTGGTGCTGCCATCTAGTTTCTATACAGTGAAACAATAAGAAATTATTCCAAATTGTATAAAATTCATACCACGAGATTCATAATTGGGAACTTCTTTTTAATTCAAAAGAACTAATAAAATATAAAAAGCTCTTATTACTTTAGTTTCAATATTATGATTTTTGGTATATTTTCAATTTGGGAATACTTAATTTTTCCGAAACGGAATTCCGTCTATTGCATATATTTGTTTCTATATATAGAAATAATTCATGTTGCTAACAATCAGAATTTCATGCAAATAACATTCCAAATTAACAGCCCAGCCAATGCAATTTCATTTGCTTTCTCTTTTATATTTAAAATTATGCCTATATTTATTCTCTAATTTTTTATTTAAAATATCGAGTTGACCTTTTCTGTATCCCAGAGTAAAGAACTGAAAAAAATAAGAACGCAGCAATTTCCTTCTTATTTATTTATTGATTATTACTCTTAATTAGAACCCAGTGGAAAAAATAATAACTGTGACATATTCATTACGTAACTGTCTGTGAAAACTTACAAATTTCGATTGTAGGAGAAAACAATTTAAGCAATTATTGGATATCTTGCTAGAAATCAATCGACTTCTTGTAATTTAATTGACTTCTTGTAAAGAATCACACTTGATTTCACCCCCCCCCCCCCCCACACACACAATCACTTAATTATTTTACACGATCGTGTTCACTGTATTAAAATTAAAAATTGCAATATTTCTAAAACGACTAGTGGTAACTCTTACCGGAAGACCACTCACAAATAACTCAGTAAAAGCAAGAATATTAAATTTATGATTTTTGACGTATTAGCTCACAAGACAATATATGGAGAATGGTACATGTTTGTGTCTTATAAGTATGCCATTCACTTCCAAATAAGAAATCACATATATGACAATTGGTTTAATATTATTTTTCAATAATTTTTTATTTTACTTTTTTTTATATATAATTTGTCTTCGACTTTCTAAAAAAAGTTTCAAAGTTTGAAATTGTTTAGCTTAGGGTCTCTGAGCAGGACCCTTTTTGAGCATAGACAAACTATAAGCAAATACTGAGAACCCGCAAAGCTTCGGTTGGGGGGACGGGGGTACACCACTTCTGCCACCACTAGCCGTGCTCAATATGCATCTTTTACTAGAAAAGTTTTATGGGGATTTTTTTTTTTTGTGGAGACAGTCTACGAATTTACTTTTGCTTGGAGGCCCGACAAAGGCTAAAACGGCATTGACTTTGTGATTGTAAATCAGGCAATATCCCCCCCCCCCCCCCCGAAATACGCACAAATTCCTATTAACACACTCACCTGTTCCAGCTGTTAGCTCTCATCGTCTGCCTGTGTTCATCCACGTTTTCTTTAGTATTCAACACACCCTTTTCCAGACTCCTATCCCTTATTCTTGTATACCGGACATCGTCACTACTGCCATAGGTCCGGTCGGGCCGAATGGGTCGTACGAGGTGAGGGGTCGAGTCTGGGTCTCCTTTCCGGGTCCGGTAGCTGGTCAGTGCTGCTGCTGAGGAGATGCCATCGGACATGGAGACTGTCATGGCTCCGGGAGGCATCGAGGACCGCAGTCCCTCATCCGGTGGCAGAGAGACGCCGCCCAGGAAGTCGGTCAATTTGGGAAGGATGAGCGGATCATCGGACAAGCTCTCCGGAGTTGCTATGGTCAGAAGAGTTCATTTGATATATAAGTGCAAATTAGCATAAAAATCATTTAAGTAAATGAAAACGGTAATCAACGTTCATTTATAGAGTCACACCCGATAGAGTGCTTACTAAAATTTAAAATCATGCTCCCAGTGCAACCACCAGCATCGGTAGAGTGAATTCGCGCTTGTTAGCAACAGACAACTAGCTGTGTGCTGCTATTTCGAAAATCTCTAAGGTCACTAACAAAGCCAATAATACCGATACACTCAAAAGGCTTCAAATATATAAAGTATTGAGCTCGAACTAGGCGGGGATGCAAAGGCCGAATTTGGGCCCATGCAGTTACAAAATCCGCCGATAGGAGGCGTTTCTGAAACGCAAAATCACCATAGAGTTCCCGATAAAGGTTCACAAAATTGCGATCTATAGCAAGTGTTCTTGCTAACAGTCCACCTATCGGCCATTTGGTGATGAAACGCGCTAAGAAGTCCGAAACCGATCCATCGATTCTGGGGTCCTATTACAAACTTGCCGATCGTACTTCCGCTTCGATAGATAGAGGGCGCTCCTATTGCGGAACTATAAACTCTATTGCAAACACAATAGCATTTGTAGCTTCTCTATAAGGGTGCCCGCTATCAATCAGCGCAGAAGTACGAACGACAAAGCTTAGAATTGAGATCGTTTCAATTAGAGTGCGAGTCTAAATTTTTTAGTTAATTTTGAAATAAGCACATTTTTTATACTGGGTTTATTTTAAAAGCTTGGAGAAGTTAAATAAAAGAAACAATGTTGCCACAAAGTTACAGGTGGTTCGATTCGTACTTATAAATTCCAACGTTAGAAGTCATTCTTAAAACTTGAAATTACAGAGATCACAAAATTTCTCCATAGCAATTTTTATATTGCCATTACGGGTATCGGTTATTCTATACTGACAAGCACATAACAGCGGTGTAATACCCGGGCCGTAAAACCGGCAATGTAGGGGTAAACAGACTCGTAAAAGGAACTGAAAGTTATTTTAAAAATCATAGAAACAGTGATAAAGGACCCAAATCGTGTGCTAAGGCACACGCTAATCCGTTACGCTGCTAGCGCATAATAAGCGTGAAACTGATTCATGGGGCTGTTTTCTGTTATAGAAACGCCCCCTATACGGCGAAAACGAAAAACAATATGTTTCTTAATTTTCTTTATTGATAAAATCAGCCTAATAAAGGTAATGTAATGTTTCGAATACAAACAAACATTAAATATAGTTTTATAACTTTTGAGACCACCTTTATATTCTTCTATTTTTTTTCTCACTTTTAACAAATAGTTGAAATTCCCAAAAAGAAATGTTGTAGCTCAGCTCATATTATATGAAATATTTTTTTAAATGCACTGTTTGCAAAACGTTGGCTTTATTTTTTCATATTATTTCTTGGGATTAAATACACATGGAGAAAACGTTCACACTGTAACCTAATAAACTCTGAGAAATCATGCCATGGATTAAGGAGGCACTGTTACCTCTGTCGTGTGAGCGTTGGCTGTTGCTGTCTGCGAGACTCTCTTCGAGGCCGCTGTCTTCTCCTTGAGACCAGGTACTCGGACCCGTGTAGTGGCCCTCTTTCAGATACAGCTCCGGTTCGGGAGCCTACAAGTAGAGAAGACAGACGTTCTTACTTATGGCCTCAGTTTAATGTCTTGATTTTTAACTGACATTGATTTAGATATGGCTGTTAAAATTGCTTAAAGAATATATAAAATTATACTTCAAACAAAACCCTAATGGTATATACAGGGTGATTAAAAAAGGATGGGCCAAATTTCATGAGGTGGTAGTACACACCAAACCAAGCACTTTTCGCCATAGTTTGCCAGGTCGGAAATAAAACGCAAAGGCGTTACAAGGCATTTACTCGATGGGAAGCAAACTTAAGGGGACGGTGGACGTTGAATTTTTTTTATTTATTTATTGACTTAGAAATATGAAAATTTGTATAAATAGTCCTCTTAACATTACTATATAAAATACTATTAACTTTTTTTCAATTTGGTTATAATTTTGCATTTTTTTTTTAATTTAATTTTTTTTTAACGAATATTTGAAAATGCTCTTTGCGTGCCATTTGCTCACATTCTTGATTAATTTTACATTATGATCACTCAAAAACACATTATGAACAAATTTGGGTACTCATTTTCAAATCCCTTAGAAAGCTATTTATTTTTAAATATTTTTCTGCATTAAAACTTAATTTTCATCATTTAATTAGGTTCTTATTCACTTTTAATTACCTTAATAAAGTTCAATTATAAAATGCATACCCAGTTTCATTAAAATGTATGAAAGTTGTCTTTTTGCCAAATTTCATGCATCTCAGACAAAAATTAAGACGCATGGAGCATTTTAAAAATGTAAAACCTTTGAAAATTCCGTTTCGAAAAAACTGCATTCAACCTTTTGCTTACGGGTGGAACAGCGTCCATCCCAAACGAAGAACCTCCCAGAAAGACAGATATTTGACATACCCTATCCCAAACAGTTCGATCCCCCGGCAACTGCAATGTTTCTGTCAGCGATTTCCATGGACGCCAATGGAAATCGCTGGCAGAAACATTGCACCTGCTGCAGGTGCAATGTTTCTGTCGGTGATTTCCATGGACGCCAATGCTTGCAAAGGGGGATCGAAATGTTTGGGATAGGGTATGTCAAATATCTGTCTTTTTGGCGAGGTTCTTCGTTTGGGATGGAAGCTGTCCCACCCGTAAGCAAATGTTAAATGTGTAAAATAATGTTACATATTAAAAACGTCTTTTAGTCGATTTTTGCTCATTTCAACGTCCACCGTCCCCTTAAACGCGCCATTCTGGTTGTTATTTTCTGCTTGAAGAAGAAAACCACGTATGCAAATTTCCTCTGGGGAAGAAGAACAACTCTTATGCAAATTTTCGTAACATCGAATGTATGGCCTTGTTTGCAGCAGTGATTCGCAGCTACAATTTTGGAGTGGCCGATCACCCGATCTGACGTGTCTTGTCTTCCTTTTGTGGGGTTATCTCAAGAGTCTCGTCTGTGACTCTCTCCTTGAATCTGAAGAGGAAGGAACTCGTTGCCAAAATTTCGCCGCAACATGCCTGTTCTGTTCCAGAGAATTCGCCAATCCCCCCCCCCCCCTGTGAGACTGCATTCAGGTTGGCAGTCGCTCTTTTGAGCCATTAGTGTAATTATTGTTTATTAAATGTCATTTTATAACTTCTAAGTCATTCTTGTGTTTTCGCATCACCTTATCGGTTTCACCATTAAGCGCGCCCACTAGATCCTTTACATTTCATTTCCGACCCGGTAAACTATGACGGAAAATGCTTGGTTTGGTGTATACTACCACCTCGTAAAGTTTGGCACATCTTTTTTTAATCACCCTGTATATTAAGCGTATGTAATTACGCGGCTGTCAAGACTTGGCCAATCTGGGAGCAGCATCAGAAATGAATAAGTAAAATACACTTTGTGCGGATAAGGAAAGTTTGAGCAACGTATATAAGCACAAAAATATAATGCAGCATGCAGGTGTTTCGAGGAAACTTTCGACCCCCTTCGTCAGTGCAAGAGTCCAAACGAGGAATGTTCAGAGGAACATTCCTCTATCGGACTTCGGGTTTGTTGGTTCTCTTTACACTGACGAAAGGGATTCAACGTATCCTCGGAACAGCTGTATGCCGCATTATATTTTTATTTGTGCTTATATGCGTTGTTCAAGCTTTCCTTAGAGCCAGAAATGGTTTGAAGGAAGCACGCTTTTTTCATATCATCAGAAAACAAGCCAGACAGAGAAATATTGAATTACTTACATATATAATAAACACCTTCTCTTCTAAGCAAAATACCTTTTCCTACATATTATCTACGTTATTAAACACATGTTAACGGACAATTATAAAAATTATCTGATGTAAAAGAAAAAAACCTGATGTGGGCAACACATGACTTTCCTTATATAATGTAATGAATTTACTACTTTTACAGTAAAAAAAATAGGTTTTTCTTATAGTAGATACTTATATTCTTTCCAAGATATTGAATTTTCGACAATGAGTCGTCATTTTCATTGATTTAGCGTCATTTTTATCCATTTGGCGAGATTTTCGTTAATTTGGCAGCATTTCAAAAAGTCGCCAAGTTGGCAACATTCCGCCAAATTCGTCGCCAAAATCTCGCCAAGCGTTATGGACGAAGAAATAAGTTATTCTTACAGCAGACAAATGACTATTGGCGTTCAAATACAAACGTATTACTCAAAGTATCTTTTTTCATGAATGGAACGAGCTAGATCCACGAGAATGATGTCACCCAATTTATCGTATGGTATTACATATGAAAAGTGAACATGTTTCTCAATAGGAAACATTTTTATTTTTATTTTATATGACTTTTTGATAATTTTTTTAAAAAATGCGCAATATCTCGAGAACGGTTCATGTTAGCGTTCTAAAATTTATGCCAATCGTTTTCTAATGAACATTTGCATAAGAAATGTCTATTTGCGTAACTTTATTAGCGGTTTTGATTTTTTGACGATTTTTTCAAAATTTCATTCGAAAATTTGGGGGGATTCTGAACATTCGATTACGTATAAAAACAATACGCCTCCAGTGTTTACGGATTGTGATTTTTGTACTAAATTTGGTTAGAATCGGTCCATTCGTTCATCAGTTATCGTCTCCACAGACTCACACACACACACACACACACACACACTTTCACACACACACACACAGACATCACTTCAAAAATGTTTGATTCGTGATCAGGGATGCTTGAAACGTGCTCTCCCGTCGAAAACTCGAATTCGAATTTTCGACCTCGTCACAATACTTTCCTTATACATTATGTATATAAGGAAAGTAATAAGAACATGAACAGTTTCTTTTACAGAACAAAAAAAATAATATGTAGCAATATAAAATAGTAAATTTGCGTGCAGGATCTATATCCAAAGTGATTCCAACGTAAAAACCACACGAAAAATCAAAATTAAAATCATAACATTCGTTTCGGTAATGCTTGAATATCTTTTATCAGTGCAATTAAAATGCAATCAATATGATGAATGAAGCGCAGAAAGCCAAACCACCCTTTACTTGTGTTATTTAGATAGTTTTAATGCCACATGTTTAGATAATAATTTTATTTCTACATTTAAAATAGACTATTTATTTTACATAATTATTTTATAAATGAATTTAATTTTGTTTCTATTTTTTTTTTATATTATAGGGTAAATCCGGGATAGATGTCACCCCTTTTATTTAAATCAATATTCTGAGACCCAAGGTGTACAAACAAGAAACTTATGTAGTCATAATAATTTATTTGCATTTAAAAAATATATGTATTGGGATAAAATAAATTTTAAAATACTCAATATGCAATTATAATTTATTTTATAAACCCCTTCATTGCGGCATCTTTCCCGGATGAATAGAATATGGGCCTAGAATATGGGCCTCTCCGTATTTAACTTGCTCTTAACTACCACCTTTCACATCTGGTAAATAGAGGTTCATTTTTGTGGCTTCCAGTAAAATATATTTTTTATCTACGTAGCTGAACACAATCTGTTTTTGCTTCACTGAAATTTCGCAGAACGCATACCTTTCGCTACTGATTTGTTTTCAAGAGTTGAATTTAATAGTAATATTTGAAAAATCTGCGACTATTCTTTGATATTAAAGAGACTGATGTGGGCAGAACATGACTTTTCTGCAGACTTGAATTCATTTTCTGTTTATTTATTAATTATTTTATTAAATTGTTTCACAAATAAACTCGCATGCTTATTTGAAATTACACAGAACTTGCACATTTAATAAAATTTTCGTTATTATTTGGTAACTGACGCACAAATATTCAAAAGCGGCTTAGCAAAAATGCGAAAAATCTAAAATATCTAGAGAACGACTATTGCTAGAATAATGGGGTTGGTCTAATTTTTTTACGGTCAAAAATTACGTATATAACAAGCATTTAATTGATACATTAGAGCAAGCGTAGTCTTTACATTTCTCCAAGAAATATATATATTTAAATAAAAAAAGATAGAAACACTGAAATTACAATTTTGTAAAGTATAAAAAAATTGACTAAATTAGAAAAATGTTTGCTTTTTTATTTTAAACTCAGCTTAAAAATACAACCAACACACACAAAATAATGACATTAATAAACAACGGAGTAGGATGAAAATCGACTAATAACGTAATTATGACAATTTTACTTATTTTTCAAATAATAAGATGCCGCACGCCCGCACCTCACTGCTTCTTGATCTTGGATTCAAACATGGCGACATCACAATAAAAACACTCTAAAGAAAGACTATGCTCCGCTCAAACAAGGAACACACTGACATTTCTAGAGTTTTAGCTATAATTTATAATCTTGTGGCAGCACAATAAAGTATTTCATGATAAATTCGATAGCTCATTTTAGATATTCGTCAATTTCAGGTGAAAAAAGGCACAGGAACACAGCACTTTTATCTTACACATTTGGAACACTAAATGGCACACTATTAATGTTTTGCTGCATTACCATCTTATGGTAAGTTTCAGAACTAGTGGGGATTCCAATTCCGGAATTACTCTATCTATAATTTTTTAATGTATTACTTCCCTGCAATACATGGTAATGTATAGGGAAAGTGTTTGGAATCATGCCGAAAATCGCAACTCGAGTTTTTGACGGATCTACGCGTTTCGAGACTTCTAGAATACGAAAAAACTATTTTTAGCGTGACGTCTGTATGTGTGTCTGTCTGTGTGTGTGTCTGTCTGTGTGTCTGTGCAGATTTTTTATCCACTCTAGCTAAAAAACTAATTGACCGAATTTCATAAAATTTGGTAGGTAAGTCACTTGTGGGCGAATTTGGTGCAGATTAGTTTTGTGTACGATTCGCGATAAAAGAACCCACCTTTTTTTGCAACATGGTTCGCAAAAGCCTGCATCCACTCTAGCTGAAAAACTAATGGACTGAATTTCGCAAATTTCGGTAGATAAATTGCTTGTGGGTCACCCTGGTGCTAATTAGATTTTAGTATGATTCGAAAAAAAATAACCTGCCTTTTTTGCAAAATGGGCCTGAAGAATCGCCAAAATCTGAAATAAAAAACTACGTATGATCAAATATATTCATTAAATGCTTGTTTTATACGTAATTTTTAACGAAGAAAATAATAAGACCAACCCCATTACACTAGGAATAGCCGTTCTCGGGATATTTTATTTTTTTCGTATTTTCTTTACGCCACCTTTGAAAATAAGTACAGTTACCAAATGAGAACGAAAATTGAATTAAAAGCGAATTAAATGTAATTAAAATAAAGAGAACGTGGATATAAGTCTGCAGGGAAAGTCATGTGCTGCCCACATCAGATTTTTTTTATGTATTAGGTTCAGATAACATTATTATTTTATTTAAAAATAATTTTTAGCTTATTCTTTTAAACAAATTAAATTTTGTTCAAAAAGTTTCATTTTGCTGGAATGCGCCCCTAAAATCTTTGAACTCAAGGTGCCCGCTTCGGTTCAGCTAATGAACGGGCATCTTGACTACAAGGTATGGAACTCAAGACTCGACAAGAAAAGAGGGCCCCTTGTAAAGACTATATCTTACTAGATTATATGATAGTTTATAAGTTGGGCTCCGAATTCTAATATCCCTCTACCCTCATCCGTATACGTTAAAATTCCTATATCTGTTCGAAACCAAGTATTAAAGCAAGATTTTAATTCAAAGTGTCTGTCAGACAATTAAAATTCTTAAATGAAGATGAATTATACTATATAATGTCAGTGGCATAATCAAGATGGGTTGGGGGTTTATACCTCCCACCCCTCACACGTCGTTAAAACTCATTGAAATTTGGAAGAAGGATATGTGTACAGGGCCGTAGTCAGGCAGAGGCCCAGATCCTCCCCCCCAAGAGGTATTCTCTGCACCCCCTGATAAAAATATTGAATTTTAATAGTGAAATTTCATGTAAAATGCCATTTAAATTTTGCATAAAAAAATTCTTTGAGATTTTTTTATAAATTACTTTGTTTTAAAGATTTTTTAATTCAGCTGAATGTGTGATTATACTAATGATCAATTTATTTACGCATTTAATTTAAAAATATTTAAAGACTATGACAATAGTATTTAGGATACTTTTGTGGGATTTACTGTTATACATTATAGAGTCAAAATCAACTGATAAGTAGGTAAGAGGTAATATTAAGCACTAACTTCTATTAACTTTCAGAATGTTTTTACAAATTATTAACAGCTTTACTACATGTTAATGCTTACATTAAAATCAATTGTAATTATTATATATTAATATTGATATATAGTAGCATATTAATAATCATCTCTTAGCTTGCAAATAAAAATATGCAATTATTTCAGATAATTTACATGAATTGAAATATATGATACTAACTATTATGGTTTATAAATACTAATGATTAATTTTGTTTTTGGTGAACTCCTCCTTTAAGGCTGTTGAGCCCCTCTTGAATTTCTCCCCAGCCCCTCTTTAATTTCGTCTCTGGCTACGGCCATGTATTTGGAGATAAAGAAAACAAAATATTTAGCTGCCCCTGCCCCCACAATTGTATTTACTGGTGACGCTATTACATACTACAAGTCGTTTATTTTTTCATTTTGTTCATTTATCTTATTTTTATCAATTTTTAAATGCAAATTTCAAAAATATTTGAGAATGGAAAACAGAGAAAAGGATTCAATCTTTTTGTTTCTGGTGCTGCCATCTATATGTGAAAAGTGATACTATTACACAGAAACTTAACGCGTGAACGGGACATGCTTTATAAATTACACATTCTGTGTATTTAAAAATAAAGGCAATTTTTAAATATCCATCGAAGACACGTTTTAATAACGTAGAGCACAATTAAAACGATATTTTAGTTTCTGTTTTCATCTATTTTAAGCAGTGATTGAATTAGCTACTTTTTACAATTGCTCTGCTTCAACTGGATATAATTAATATTAACAAGAAAGGACACACACAGTCTCCTTGAATGCTCAATTATTCAAACTCAAGGGGGATGGTGTTAAAATATTTTTTAAGAAGAGGGGCAGATATTATCCGCATCCTCTCGCACTCTAATTCATTCATTGATTTATTCAAAAAGGATTTTAAAAAAAGTTTTTACTCTGTTTTTATTACAATATGCGTATTTTACATAAGTTTATATAACTTTTTTTTATATATAAGTTTACACATTTCCCTTGCAAAAGGTTTAACAAACTAAATGTATAGGAGTAATTGAATAAAGATTAATATTCATTTTATTAAATGTTATTCATTATGCTACTCCTATTTCATAATGTTATTTCATTCGTGGAAATAATTCATGCATTTTAGTAACAAAATTGCATTAATTTTTGTTAATTTATGGAAGTAACTGACAGATGTATTCGTAGTTGCTCTTGACTTTTAATGTCAGTTCTCATAATATTGGTTAATAAGGTATTTCACACAAGATTCTCATTTTTTTTAAATGTTTCGAAAGTAAAAAGAGTATTTTAAAATCTAAATACTTAAATTATTAATTTTTAAATTATCGTTTAATATTTTTACATATTCGTTTTTAAATCTAAATTAGTTATAAATAAACAAAAATATAAAATGTTAAATATTTAAATTACTACTTTTTAAATTAGAGTTTAATATTTTTAAACATTCGCTTTGAAATTTAAATTAGTTACAAACAAACTAAAATAAATTTAAATTATATAAAATAAATAATAGATTATTATACGTTTAGACTATATAATACGATAAAATATATATTTCGAAACTTGGATGAGCACACATAAAAAATTTGGGTTGGTCAACGTGGCGAACAACGAAGAAAAGACGCCCCCCCCCCCCCCCTCTCCTCCAAGTTACCATAAATTCTTACTAGAAAATAAATTAAACTCAATCTTGGTTTATCATCTCAAACTATTTTCAAGGCTATACGGCAATCCGGATTTAGAAAATTTATGCGTTGCCTCATATTATATTCCTTATGTGAATTTAAATTATACATAATGTTCTTTTCGAATTGTGGTTTTCTAGCCATAATTAGCCTTTCGGATAGAATTAATGCAGATTTAATAAACATTCGAGTCGTCCGAGTGCAATCCCCGCGCGCTAACCACTGGGTTGTTGCGCCCCCAAAACTCCTTCAGATTTAGGCATCAAAATGGTGCCCATTTTACAATTATATTAACATGTTAAATGGAAAAATATATTAAATCATATTTATACGAGCGCCAAAAATGTTTTGATTGTAACAATTCAAAAAATTATATAGAGATATATTTGTAAAGTTGTTTCTTTTTACCAGTTTTAATCGCTGCGAACAAAAGGATATCAAATAGAGTTTTTATTACTTTTGAGAGACAAAGTGGTGTAAGTTCTTTGAACATCCTTTTGTATCACCATCCTTAGTTCGAATTTTCAAAATTTACAAAAGTGAAGTTGTAAAGAATAAAACCAAAACTAAATGTTCTAGTTAGTGTAAAATTTTGAAATGATTTTGATATTTTTTTAATAATCCCTCCGTATTGAATCCTCCCCCCCCCCCCCCCAACTCGCAATTTCGAAATATTAGATTTTTGCGTTAATCTTGAAGTTGAGGCGGTTCGAATTAGACCAAAATCAACATTCTAGCTAAAGTGGAAATGCTCGAAAATTAAACAAACTGGTCTTGAGGGTTTTTTTTTTAATTATTTATTTATTCATACATTTATTTATTTATTTATTTATTTATGTTGGCCGCAATTCAAATTTTTCGAAATATTAGATTTATTCCGTTGACCTAGAAGATGAGACGTATCGAATGAAACCCAAACCAAAATTCTAACTAGAGTGGAAATGTTCGATATTTAAGCAAAGTGATTTTGAGTTTTTTGATTATTCCTTTGCATCGTCGCCTCCCAATTCGAATTTTCGAAATAATAGATTATTCCGTTGACCTGGAAGCTAAGATGGGTCGAATGAGATCAAAACCGAGATTCTGGTTCAAGATAACGTGCTCGATAATTTAAAAAAATCGTTCTGAGTAGTTTGACTATCTCACTCGTCGCACGTGTCACCCCTAATTCGAATTTTCAAAATTTAAAAGTGGCTGGAATCGAACCCGGGCCTACCGAGTGCAACTCCAGCGCGCTAACCAATGGGCTACCGCGCCCCGATCACTCTGATGTGAAAAGGCTTAACAGAACAATAATTTACATTGTCAAAGGGTGATCGGAAAAGTTTAGTGTTCACGTGGAGGGTTATGAGAATGATGATGGTGTGGATTAGTATCTAAATTGAAATGTTTATCGGTGACTGGAACACCTTTGGGAACATTTTGAAGCAGCGTTATCCAGAGATAGATAGATAAATCAAGGTGTTTATATTATTAATTTTTAATAAACATTTTAATCCATAATATGATTATTGATGTCAAAAGTTCTGTCACACTATTGTTTTTACGATTTTTTTTTCTTGGAGCATCTATTTCTCAGGATCTGCTATAGATAGAGCTCTGATGATGTCTGAATTGGATTCAGCATGGGATTCCGAAGGGCAAGGAGGAGAGAGAGGAACTAAGAATTTATACTTCCGGATCTTTCCCATTTCCGGTTCAAAAATGCACAATTTATTTGAACCATATACTTCTGAAAGTTGGAATTAAAGTTTAGAAGGTGATAACTGGTATGGATTCAGCATCAAATTTTTGAGGAGGTTGGGCGGTTCACTAAAAATTGCCACTTTCAGTTTCTGTTCAACTTCCGGTTCAAAAATTTCCTTGAAATATCTATTTCTCAGGAATAACTATAGATGAATGATTCCCAAACAGGGTTCCACGTACCCTGGAAGTTCCGAGGGAATTTTCAAAAGCTTGCAAAAAAAGGTTTAACTAGCCGCCTTTTTATAATTGAATAAAAAATTTAAATTATTAAGGTTTTAACGTAATTTCTTAACATTGGCGTCCATGGACGCCAATGTCTGCAAAGGGGGGGGGGGGATCAAACTGGTTGGGATAGGATATGTTAAATACCTGTCTTTTTGGGAGGTTCTTTGTTTGAGATTGACGCTGTTCCACACGTAAGCAAAAGATTAATGAAACAGTGAAGTATTTCGAAAGTTTGATTTGGTTCGCGTTATAGCTAAAATTTAAATACAAGGGGATACATTTTAAACATATTTGGGATTTGAAATTTTGTTGAAGCGGTGAATTTTTGTAGCGGAGTACAATACATCCTTTATGGACACTAACACGGAGTTAGAAAGAGGGAGAACCCCTATGGATGAAACGCTTGAAAATGCCATAATGCTTTGGAAATTATATCTAGGTGCCGCTAATGTTAGTAAAGTAGCTGCTATCGTTAGTTGACACAACAGAAAGGCGTAGTATCTAGTATATGTCTTTTAGATTATTTTTAAATTAAAGGTTCCCTAATTATGAGTATAATTAACCAGAATATTATTTTCATAGTTGTAGGTTAGAGTGTAAAATATATGGAGATAAAAATAAATTGCAAGGTAAAATAATTCTGAATTCGTAGGGATATTCTTTATTGTTTCTGTTCCACTTTGCATCACGCAAATAATTTATTTCTCCAAAATTGACAGTTTAAATAAATATTTTAGACCTTTCGCCATTGAAATGCATGCAAGCTTATCCCAGCGCCACCCGGATTACTGTCTCAAACGATATTGGCGTTTTCTTAATATGAAGTTTTAACTCCTTCCTTTAACCTCCATGGACACTACAATAATCATTCTACATTGATCAGGATTCGAGCCTACGACCCAACAGTTGAGATAATTCAAGGAAAAGCTTGCTTTAGATCTCTCGGCTACCGGGAAGCCAGAAAGTTAATGTATGTATCACGTGACACATTTTCCATTAATTTGGTAAAACAACATTTACAAGCAACATTAAAACCTCAAAACTTTAAATAAAACCAATGAATTAAGCAAATTCATAATTCTATTTTGCCTTTCCAGGTCATATTTTCGTTAAAAAAAATTTTTTTTTCGTACTGTAAAATCCCTAAGTATAATAAAATTGAAATATCAAAAATGCAATCATGTACAAGTCCGTTTTGGGGTTTACAACGAAGGTAGCAGTACAAAGGTGGCTGAGGCCAATGAACTGCTGGGCTCATGATCCGAATTCGTAATGAATTTCCGATTCACGGTCCGCGGAATCGCATTAACAACATTCCTATCTGTCAGAGTGCACGGGGTTGGATCTTTCTAAAAATCGTTGATTTCGAGTGAAATGCCTATCAGCTGCAATTAGGATAACGCGACGGAAAATAGGGTTATAAAGGGGTTGCACGGGGTTTGTTGCCATTCAATGATTTATTTATTGAAAATCGTAGATGCTTTTTAAATCAAATAATACTAAAAATGATTTGTGTTAGATTATACATAAATTATGGACGAAATTCATTCCATATTGTGTGTGATGTATGTGTGTGTGTACGTGCGCGAGATCGTAAGTCTGTGGATGTCACATTCACGAATGAATGGAACGTTTCTAAATAAAATTTGATACGATTATTACAATCAGTGAGTACTGGAACCCTATTCATTTTAAACACAATAAAATAAGAACTCCTCCTCACCCACACCAAATTTTTAAATGAATATTTAAAAAATAATCATAACTTATCAGGACATTCAAAGGAATAATACTTTTATACTTCATCAATGTTAGAAAACTAATGACACACATTTTATAATCCAGGCACAAACCGTTTTTAAACCCTTTGCACGGTCTTCAAATGAATATTTCGAAAATGTTTCGTAAAATTAAAAGTAGCAAGTATCGTTAAAGGTGGTCATTTTCCATAAGCAATATCATACCATCATCATCATTATCATGGTACTACAGCCCTTGTAGGGCCTTAACCTCCTTTAAGATTTTTAACCATTCCTTTCAATTGGTCGCTTTCCTCTTCCTTTCCGCGGTCGTTTCCAAAGATCAGTCCGGTTTTTCTTTCCTAAAGGTTTCGTAACAAGAATTTTTTCCGGGGTGGAGTTGTTAGCCCCACGCCCAACCCCCAGCTTAATGTGCAACAAACTGCCACACTAGGAGCTAGGACAAATAATAAAAACAGTAAATTAAAAACCTCGAACCTCCAACTATGGACCAATGAAATAATGTCACAGAATGAAGATAAGAACCACGCCTAGAGATTGGAGATTAAAGGCGCTTCGCGCCTGGTGCTCTGTTCTGGACGAAACTCTATGAGTGCTTTTTATACGGTTAGCCTAGGGACAATTGAAAACCGAATAAGTGCTTGCTTTTTGTACGGTTTTTGACCTAGGGGCAATTAAAAAACCGAATTAGTGTTTGCTTTTTATAAGGTTTTTGGCTCATTATGCTGGATTGGATTGTAGCGATGTATTGTTTACATCGGGTAGTGGTTGGGACCATAATGAAAAAATTTGAACACTGAAGAAATAAAAAATAAATAAAAAGAAAGTTATGGAGATTGTCGCGGTGCATTTATGCATCGAGTGGTGGTGGGGACAATCTTTAAAAAAAACTTTTTTTTCGCTGAGCAGCATCGTTAAAGCAGCATCGATATTTCTTAAATACTAAATTCATATTCAACATCATCAGTCTCAAAAATACGTTCATGTCATTTGCGATGCAATACTAAAAATGCAGACAAACGGATATAATTTCATTTATGTAAAACAAAAAATAGAGGAGCATACCTCTACAAAAAACATAGGAGCAGCTGATCCCGGCTGTGAGTACACATCAAAGGGATCCGTTTCCTAGGGTTACAGGTACAGAAATCCTCAGAATCTCACAGTTCACAAACATTAGAACAAATTCACTTTACAAATCAATTTTCATGACTCCCCCCCCCCCCTTTAGAACATTATTTTTCATCTTAAAATTTCATTATTAGTTTTAACGTCATTAAACTAAAACAAACTTTGTTAACTCCACGGGGTTATGGGGCCAGCGAGTTTGCCACAGTCAGAATTTTCAAGGGTAGCGAACAGGCTGGTCTCCGAAGGCGACTAATTGCTAATACATGAGAATATATACCAGTGATCTTCAACTTTTTGAAGCACTGGTCATGTGAAACACTGATCAGCGTCTCGCGGACCACATATGCAATTCAATAAACAAAATATAATGTAAACACGAAAAATCAATCATGCTTAAAGCATTGATTATGGAACACTTTCCAACTTCAATGCAATTTTATTTAAAAATGTCGAAAATGAAATACATTCCTCGGTAATATTTTAAAACTTATCACAATACTACATTGATTTATTATATTTGAAAACTTAAACCTTCATTGAAAAAAATGAACTTCATTCAAATGACGGCATTGAAATATAAATTGCCTGGTTTAAATATCTCTAAAATGCAATACATTCCACGGTAATATTTTTAAAACTATCATAATACTACGATAACTTATTATATTTGAAAACTTCATCGAAAACAACTGAAATTAATTCAAATGACGTCATAGAAAAAATAACACGCCTGGATCTCTCTATAAAAGCAGGATTTCATTCATAACTTTCTCCATTTCATTCATCACAATTCTATAATAATTTATTTTAATTAAAAATAAAGACCATGGAGCTACAATTCATAAACTTTATGCTTAAAACTTCATCGAAAAAAATCGTCCTTCTGTTTATAAAATCAATTAATATTTCAATCATATCAGCCATGCAGACTCCATGGACTGAATTATTTTGTGTTAAAGAAATACAGTAATTCTAATACAACTCATTCTACATATTTTGCTGTTTACATTTTACATAGGTGAAAAACAGGCTTAGTTGTAGAAATAATCAAATTTGAATGAGAATTTAAACTCAAATATATTGTCATTGTGTTGTTTTAGTATGTAGATGCACAGAATTTAAGCAAAAATAAAGTAGTTTCAGGACGGATACAACACTGAATATGAATTAAAAAGAATAAAAAATCACGATTTTGAAACAAGATGGATGCCATATATCATTTTGAAGTGGGTCATGTGATCGTTTCATATCATGGTCACGTGATCGTTTCATATAAGATGTGTAATTATTATTTTAATTTTTATTTAAAAAACTACTGAATATATTTCGCTGAATTTTTTTTTTATATATTTTATGGAACAATTTGACTATTACCTAAAATTTTCGAAGCAATTTGTGAATTTTAAATCTGCTTAAAAAATGTTTGAAGAATTAGGTCCCATAGGGCTCAATGTATTTCATTTTTTTAACCCGGGTTCAATCCAAAACTAATTGGGTGATATTATTCATTTATATTCCCATAGGTCCTACAGACCATCTGAACAACATACTAAAATTTCATTTTGATTAAGTCATTTTTAAGGCAGTATTAGTGCTAACGGACAGACAGACAGACAGAATGAACAAAGTCATAAACACTTTTCAACTTTGTTGTAAAGTGTTAACAAAAAACGTGATCTAACGAACGAGTTAGTATCTATGGAGGGAGCGCAGTCCAATCTCCCCCATGTTAGTAACATGATCAAACATAGAGCAGGTGTAGTTGGTCGGGGAGGAGAAGGAAATTCATGATTTGGCGATTTATCGCCTAAACTGTGTATATATTACCTCGATGGATCCAACGCATTCTCGAAATACCTGCATATTCTATATTTACTTATTTGTGTTTTATTACTCTGCGCCCTTTATTTGGCGCAGCGTTCTTGAAATATCGGAGTGTATGTATCAAATTCCGAATTATATGAAAATATTTCTTATAAAAGTAATAAAATTAAAATATTATCGGTTTGTATGTGTAGTACGCATAAATAAAAATATTTAATTTTATAGTTTTTAGTAGTTGCATATTCTGTATGGGCGATAGAATATTTTTTTTAATTAAGGCTTAACCAATAACTATCCCATTGTCGGCCGTTAAATAAAATTGACCCATGACACTCTGGGACATAAATAAAATAAAATGAAAATTTAGACTTGATATGACAGCATAATTGTCAATACGATATGAACACCAAAAAGTTATTTCAATAGTAAAGGAATCAGTTTAAATTTTACACAGACTCCCTTCTTACATATTTATTGAAAATAAATAATATATATATATATATATAAAATAAATAATATATATATATATATATATATATATATATAAAATAAATAATATATATATATATATATATATATATATAAGAATGTCAGAAGAACAAAATGGGAAAATGGGAAAGTGCCAACAGGTAAATTATTAAGAGGCCAAGGGGGATTGTGACCCCTTGTTCCCGGTTACAGCCAGATATTGCTCCTAGAAAACACTCCCGGAGCCGATATCTTTCTGTGGCCTAATCTCCATGAAACGTCCAAGCAAAAGACGCAAATCAGGAGTGGAAGCATAGACCATGAGGCTATTCAAAGAGATAAAAATGGAGTGAATAAATTTGGAAAAGGAAATCAATTCCCGAAGAAAGTGAAGGTCCTAATTTCACATCGTCTTAAAAGTTTCCGAATCGAAACAACGGTATTTATAGAGATGCTTAAAATATTATACAAGTATATACGTTGCCAGTAAATTTTATGTAAAAGCAATGTTGTCAAAATCTTTGTAAAATGCGTTTATTACTTTGCCATGAAGTGCATTATAGTGGTGTTTGACGCACGGGATAATGATGTCGTATAACCTCCTGGATGAATTTTCTGTCGCAATTGATGCGATCACGTTGGTAAGTATGCATTCGCAAGTTGCAAAGAAAATGATTTTTGATGATATTGCGAAAAATGGTAGAACTCAAGTTCGAATTCCAATCAGCAATGTAATTGATGTTGATATTGAGAGTTTCTCTTGTCATAAAGTTTTGTATATAATTCTTCATTTTCACTAAAATTGATACAAATATCAAGATAATGGATCTCGTTATCATGAATCCTATTAGTTTCCTATTGGTTCTAAGTTGGATGGGTAGAAACTGAAGTCAAAATCGCCGTTGTTTTTTGATTGACCAATTAGGATATCATCCACGAATCTAAAGCAAGGCATTCCTTCTAGAATATGGGTACCCTCTTCATATTTATTTAGGCAAAGGTCCGCTAACATAAAAAGAGCATCCCCCTCCCAACTACTATATTGAATATAGACTTTATATGAAAATATTCTATATAATGGAATTGATTTCTATCAACAGAAAAAAGGTATTCTTATGGGAGGCGGATTTTGAAACAGTATTATAAATGACATTTGAAAATAAACATTGCATTCTTCTTTATTTTTTCTTCCTTTTATTGACCCTGGCACGAATACCCCATTAGTTTTTAGCAACGTACCCAGTACGAATTTTTAACCCTAATAATCGTGCTCTATTTGAGGCTCACATCCTACCCATTACAGGCCTACTGCCTTAGTAACACACACACACAAACAAGACAACACCACACACAGCCATGAAAATGCTCACCCTCTCATGCAGGAATCTAACCTGCGATCCTTTGGTTGGGAGGTAAGCCATAATGCTGAATGCCAAGAGGATAGTTCAAAAATTTACAACAGTGCTGTGGTCAATCAACGAAACAACGCCCTTCAAATTGCGGTTTTCAATATGGAGCTGATCCCCGAAAACTGCACATTCCGGAATATTGAATATCTTCGGATATAAAGATAGAAACGTCGTGAAAATTTGAATTCGGACTAATTTGGGGATCTAGAACTTGTGGGTAACGTCAAAATTGGGTGTTGCCATTGAAAATTTCAAAGTTTGTGTGCGTTTAGATATGAAGACGGCCTCTTATGCAAATTAATTTGTAGCACATTAATTTGTAGAGGATGTTATTCCTAATCAGATGGTATCATTCAATTTTCTCTACGATGAACGATGCTCGATTAACCGAGGGTGGGGCGTTTTTTTTCCCGCGGCTGTACGTCATTAAACTAAAACAAACTATCCATTTTATTTGAATAAATTGTTCATCCATTTTATTGGAATAAATTATTATTTTCGAAATAAATTACTTTTCATTTTAAATTTCAATTTGCTTAAAATGCATTTATTAATTTTTTAAAAACGTCATTTTTTCTTACAACTCAACCCAAACGTTTCACTGTTGTGTGAGCAGTTTCTTTCCAGCGGTTTATCCGTATCAAGATAAGAATTTATTTCACTTCATTATTGTTCTTTTAAAAACATAAACTTCTCTTTCTCGATTATTATTATAATTATTTCTCTTTCTATTTTTATAACATTACTTATTAAGTGTATTTACACGTTTATAATGTATTTTATTTATATTGTTTTAAAATTGTTCTGATTTAAACAGGGGCTATATATTGTTCTGATTTAACAGGTTTTCGACTCCTATTCTAGAATTGTACATATATTTTTGTTTAATTTGTAAACATTCTATTCAGTTTAGAGTTTATTTTAACAGTGGACTCTTGGTATTATGGGTGTTTATAATTTTGTTTCGTGTTTTTATTAAAAACAAAAAAGCTTTTAATATATACAAACTTAAATAATGAATGTTTTTGCTTCTGGAATATATTATTTTTCATCTTAAAATTTCATTATTAGGTTTAACGTCATTAAACTAAAACAAACTTTGTTAACTCCACGGGGTTATGGCGCCAGCGAGTTTGCCACGGTCAGAATTTTCAAGGGTAGCGAACAGGCTGGTCGCCGAAGGCGGCTAGTATTATAATATTTAAAAAGGTAAATTTTAAATATTTAAATAATTCACAAATTTTTTTTAATGTAAACAAAAATATTTATAAATGGGCATATTGAACGGTTGATTTAAATTTTAATTATTTATATGTTTAAGTTATATTTGAGATTTAGTTGGGTACATTAGCAATTGAATTATTTTGCTAGTGCTCTGAGTTCAAAGTCGCTTCCGAATGTATATACATTTTTAAGCATGAAGATTACTTTAAAAATTAACAGGCAATTCAACCAAAATTATGGATGTAAAAGAGCGATATTCCAATTTAAGGAATTCCCAACAAGAATTGCCTCAACTTCCGATCTGAGTTAATATTTGCATTTATCATAGCATTTATTATTTTAGAACATAAAATTATGAATAAATTTCTGATAGTTAAGTTTTTAATGAATTATTGCCTTTTCTATTGCATATAAAAAGAAGCAGCAGATTTTTAAAAAAAATCCACTAATTAAAAATAATTAAATGAACTGCAGTAATAAAAAAATATTTATATAAAAAACATTTATATACAAAACATTTATATAAAACACATTTATATAAAAAGATCAGAATGCAATTCATCTCTTACCATTACACGGTGCAATTCACTATCCTGCAATAACCTTATCTTTAAGCCGACGCGAAGCAAGTATCCGCATTTTGAACATTAGACATTCTCCTTCCTGCTTCCTATAAAATGATGCCTATAAACTACTTAATTCAAACTACAGTTAGTAACGGATGAATTTCAGCCAGAGTATATTATCTAATTGATTCAGTCGGAACGTTGACTTCTTGACTCCGCCAGGAATAGCCCAATTCCCAGCATCTGGGTCCATTACATCAATGGTAGAAGAGTAATTTGCAAACAGGTAAAGAGCGGTTATCGATTGCGACTTTCTAGGAAGCATAAGTCTGACCTGTGTCCAGGCGACATTGACCTCGATAATACATATGTAAACATTCGAAAATTTATGACAGAATTAAGTCTTCGTCGAAAGCATTTGCTTGGATGAATGCTGGGTGTGGGGGATGAAGCTGGACTAAGGCCAAAACGGTTTAGGAGGGGGGGGGGGGAGACTGGAGACTTTTATGAGATGTATTAGGTAATGTATTTTTGTTTAATGCTGGGTAATTTCATAATGGTGCCTTTTTAGACGAAATCTCGTATATGGACGTTATTTAGATTACCTTAGTTTTATTTCGTCAAACGATATTATGTTTCAAGTTAATAAGGATGTGGTCATGAAATATATATTTCTAGATTTTTTCAATGTTATTTTCATTTTACCTTTTGCGTGAAAAAGGTTTTAATTTTAATAGTATTTAGATATAATGAGAGAATTTTTCGTTTATAGAAGTTTAAACAGGTACTGATATTCACAATTATAGAAGCTTGAAACGAAAAATAAAATAGTTAAATATTTGGGTTGAAATATTAAATAATTTCGTTCGAAATTATAGTCAAAGTCTCAAAACATTCAGGTAATATTGAGTTTTATATTAATATATTACATTAGTATATTATCCATTTCGACCCAGTGGCCATAAAATGTGACACTTAGAGACTAAAAGTTGTTGGTAACATTTTCGAACATCAAAAACGCTTTTAGATTCAGGCATAAAAATGGTGCGCATTTTATAATTCTGTTAATACGTTAAATGGGAAATACATTGCATATTATTTCCGCACACAACAAAATTAATTATTTGTTTGAAGTTTTCCAAAAATTGTATTTTTAAAATAGTATTTTTGCATTATTTTAGAAACCAAAGTGGTGCAATATATTTTTTTAAATCCCTTTATAACGTCATCCCTAAATATAATTTTCGAATTTTTTAATTTTTTCGTTGATCTGGAAGCTGAGACGAATCAGATTCTAGATAGTATGGAAATACTAAATAATTCTGATATTTTTAATATACCTTCGCATCGTATCTCTCATTCGAATTTTCGAAATATTAGATTTGTCCGTTGATCTGGAACCTGAGACGGATAGAAACAGACCAAACCCGCAATTCTAGTATGAGTGAAAGTGTTCGATAGTTATTTGAAAGTGGTTTGGAGTGGTTTGGAGTTGATTCGTTCTTCTCATCGTCACACCTAATTTAAAATTTCGAAATTTTAGATTTTTTCCCTTGGTCTCGAAGCTGAGACGGTGACATCAAAACCAAGATGCTAGCTATAGTGTGCTTGATAATTTTGTTATGTCACCCAATCAGTTAGTCAGTTCAGTGTATATAATTTAGATTTCCTTGGTATAATCGAGAACTTCCATTAATTATAACAATGAATATTTTTAGGTTGCTCACGCCACATAAAAATATACGATAAATCCTATACATACACCAATTTTCGAATTGCGTGTTCTTGCTATAACATGCTTATAAGAAAATTATAATATAAATCTAAATATTTTCTAGAGGAGTAAAACATTCAAATGTGTATTAGAGTAATTCCTGCTGAGATGCCGCTGTGGGGAAGATGCCGCAGTTCTTGGTTTAAAAAGTTCGCCTCACATTACATTGATGCATTTGTACGTATTCCGAAGAGACAAAATAATGATTTAAAGGAAATCGATGTCCTGCTGAACAAATTACATTTAAGTCTATGGGGTACGTACATGTTTTCTATCACGATAATATTTTCTACTATTTCTTTAATGTGTTTTTAATCTGTTGCAATCAAAGTAACTCTTAAATTTGCACACACTAGTAGTTTTCTATGCTTTGGGTTTGGATGCTGCTGCCACAATTTTCATTGTTCGGCAACTCAAATGGGAAGTGTGGCATCCGTATTGAACAATTGGACCAGATGCCGCACCAAAAAGTTGGTTGAAATTCCTCACTAAAATAGAAAATAAGTTTTCTTTTTATTTCCATATATCCATTAAAAGTTTCAAAATTTTAATTTTTGCGCATATTTTTAACTAAATTTATATTTTAAAACTAGCGAAAACTATGTTTGGTTTTTTTTTAAATATTTCAACTAATTATAAATATTTTTAAATATATCAACGAATTCAATACACTTTGTGCGAGGGATAAAAAAAATTTGAGCAATAAGTAACACAATAACACAATAAAGCACAAATAACAGAAAGCACAAATAACACAATAATGCAGCACACAGCTGTTTCGAAGATACGCTGGGTCCTCTTTGTCAATGCAAGAGAACCAACAAACTCGCAGTCCAAAAGAGGAATGGGCCAAAAACCCATTTCTCTTTCTTCCGACCTACCCGAAAGTGTAAAGCATCTGTTTGGAAATGACGGGACAGTGCTCCCCAATTTAGACCGGAACCCAGAGCGAGAAGCATTTACAGGGACCGTACCCTCCTTCCCCTACCACTAAACTCTGGAAAGGACTTACGGACCCAGATATTTAAGGTGTCCGTACTTCGAATGAACACAGGGACAATTTGGGTAGAGCCGGCCATCAAACTGGGGTCGTCCGACTGCAATCCTAGCGCGCTAATCACTGGGCTGCCCAATTGGATCAGCACCAATTAGAACTCTATGAATTTTAAGAACTTATACAATTTCCTTGTAGAAAGCAGTCATAAGTCAGTTAGGTGGCTACAATTGTTTCGATGGCGTTATAAGCCCCTCCTTCAGGCCAAAATAGAAGAGTTAGAACAGCATGTGCCCTTAAACGTTGAGACTGAACAGCGATGAACAGTTCAAAAGAACTAAGACACACACACAGCGAAAAATTTGAGAACGGGCTATATCGGCATTAAAAAACAGCCATAAACATATCATCATGAGACGGTAAAGGTGTCCATTTCTCGCCTACGAAGACAGGGGGTTCTGGCAATGAGAAGGAAATCTTAAGCATTGGCATGAGATACGAAAAACATAGAAGAAATATATGAACCGTTAAATTATTGCTAAAAAACTAAACACTTTAGATGAAGGAAAAATAGTCAAACTCTTGTAAATAAAAAAGGGTACTTTAAAATTATAGGGGAATAAGGTAAGAAGAAAATGGCAAAAGGAAGTAACCGATTTCGAAAGTTAAATTAATCAATACTATATAATTAACTACTGTAGAATTAACAGTGGTTGAGACGTGCTCAAGAAAGGATATAGTACAGAAAAGAAGGAAAAGACCAATTTCAGAAGCTATATGAACTAACTTCATCAACTAAAAAGAAACATCAATCTATGAGCCTACTCAAAAATATCCGTAAATGAGACTGGGATTAAGAAGGAGGTAACAATGCAATTGAAAGGAAAACAACCGGTTTTAGATGCCAAATGAGCTAACTTCTAGAGTTAAAGATGTGTATAAGAATACTGCTCTAGCTACGAAGATAGAAGGAACTGTATGTTTATCAATAAAATGATTATCAGAGTTCGAATAAATAAAAAATTCCTAGTTGAAAAACAAGTACAGATGTAGTATAGAAAAATAACTGGTTTTGGGGACCTGCAATAGTGACTTCATCAACACAATCAAATAACTAACGAACAAGCTACTTTAAAAGTACAAGTGCATGATACTGAAAATAAGAATATAAATAAGAAAAAATCTAATGTGGGCAGCACATGACTTTCCTTATAATGCAATAAATTTACTACTTTTACAGTAAAAAAATAGATTATTATAGTAGATATTTATATTCTTTTCAAGATATTGAATTTTTGTCAATGAGTCGTCATTTTCATTCATTTAATCCATTTGGCGAGTTTTTCGTTAATTTAGCAACATTGAAGGAAGTCGCCAAGTTGGCGACATCCCACCAAATTCGTCGCCAAAATCTCGCCAAGCGTTATGGGCGGAGAAATAAGTTATTCTTACAGCAGATATATGACTATTGGCGTTCAAATACAAAAGTATTACTCAAAGTATATTTTTTCATGAATGGAACGAGCTAGATCCACAAGAATGATGTCACAAATTTATCGCATGGTATTACATATGAAAAGTGAACATGTTTCTCATTAGGAAACATATTTTTTTTTATTTGATATGATTTTTTGATATATATATTTTTTAAATGTGCAATAACTGGAGAACGGTTCATGTTAGCGTTCTAAAATTTATGTCAATCGTTTTCTAATAAAGAATTATATAAGAAATGTCTATTACTGGAGGTAATAAACTTTATTGGAGGTTTTGATTTTTTGACAATTTTTTCAAAATTTCACTCGAAAATTTTGGGGGGGGGGGGGGGTTCTGAACATTCGATTGCGTATAAAAACAATAGGCTTCCAGTGTTTACGGATTGTAAATTTTGTACTAAATTTCATTCGAATCAGTCCATTCATTCGTCAGTTATCGTCTCCACAGACTCACTGACACACACACACACACACACACACACACACACACACACACACACACACACACACACACACACACACATACTATCACACACACACACACAGATTTCACTTCAAAAATGTTCGATTCGTGATTAGGGATGTTTGAAACGTGGTCTCCCGTCGAAAACTCGAATTCGAATTTTCGACCCCGTCACAATACTTTCTTTATATTGTATATAAGGAAAGTAAAAATTAAGGAAGTAAACCGGTTATAAAAGCTATATAAGTTAATCTTAACAACTAAATTACAATACCAAGCGAACAAACAACTTAAAACCACTATTGAATACCATTGTAATTAAAAAGGAACTAAATAAATACTTGACAAGAAAAAAAAAAGTTTCAGAAGCTACTTCAGCAGATAATTGAAGTTAAGAATGGAGGACATTTTTCCATGCTGAAGAGATGTAAAGAACTGCTGATTTATCATTATCAAGATTATTAGAGTTAAAGTAAATAAAAGCTCCTTTCTAAAATTTTAGTGCGGGTATGCGGAGTGATTTTTGCCTTAGAATATTTAAATGAATGATTTTCAGACCAGCAATGATGGAAAATGGATAACTTATATGGTTCTTGTTTAAAGAGCATACTAGAATGTTTTTGATACATTCCTCTAGAGTCCTTTTTGTCTGAATGATGTATGCTAAATTACACTGGCAACTAACAGAATAAATGCCACTTTTTCGTAAGTGCGGAAAAACGGTTTTAAAGGATGGAAACTTTAAGGGAGTTAAAGGATGGAATTTATTAACTGGTCTAAAAAACTTTAAAATTGAATCTTAATAAATCTATAAAAATTTTAATGTTTGAAGGAGCCTAAAAAGGCAAAACTATCAACTGTTTTGGAACAAACCTTTATCAGAAGAAAAAGTAGATAATGGACACTTCCCGATGAATTTTACCAAAGCTTTCCCAATGATAGAAGGATTGGAACCCCTGCTTTTAGCTAAAGATTTCAAGAACATAATTTCAGAAGTTAAAAAAGTTGAATCAGAGCATAAATGGACCATGCGATACACATATTTGCAAAAAACAGATAATTTCTTTTGGGGAGGATGGTTTGAAAGAAAATGTAAAGGCAGAGAAAGAGAAAAATTTCCGAAAAATAGAAATACTAAAAGAAGTATCCTGTCTAGAAACAAGAGCGTAGAGCGTCTGAAAAGGAAAGTTAATTGTTCATTTCAATTTCATGCGTAAATTGAATATGAGGATCAATAGAATTAATAAGGCTAATAATAGAAGAGAGATCGAAAGGATTCTCCCCAAGAATAAAAGTATCATCCACATACCGAAACCAGCATTTAAATGCAAGCTTTTGAGAAATACCTTTTCTTCAAAATAAGGCATGTATAATTCGTAAAGAAACGGTGGCAACGAATTTCCCATCGTGATTCCTTCAGATTGTTTGAAATACTTTTTATCGAAAGGAAAAGTATTTTCAACACATAATTGAGTCATTACCAAAAATTCATTAACTTCAACATCAGAATAATGAAATTTCCTCTAAGTTATTTTTTTCTAAGCACAGAAAAGCACCCTGTATAGGAACATTAGTGAACAAGGATTTGACATCCGAAGTCAGTCCATTGTACATTTTACCGGAGAGAAATCTTTTAATATATTAACAAACTCATAAAAAAATTTTACAGTGTGAAAATTATTAGCTAATAAGGCGGAAAGCGTGTTAGCTAAAATCCGTGCAAGAGAATAATAATAAGCAGTGCCAATGTTAAGTAGAATAGGCCTGAAAAGAATATTCGTTCTGCAGACTTTTGGAAGCGCGGCACAACTGTCCTCTTAGTAATTTCCCTCAACACTGCAACGCTTTTAACACTGTGGTGTGTAGTTGGGTCTTTTTTTAACTTATATATAAGTTCCCTCATTTAAGAAATTTTCCCCCTTTTCAACATAAGTAGACTTATCAAGCAAGTCTGTTTGGCCCCTTTGTCAGCTTTGCTAATGGCCAAATCAGGATAAAATTTCAACGCTTTTAACGCACATTGCTTATTCCTAGTAATGTTGGAATGATAATTATGCGTGTTTAAAGAAACAGTGTTAGCCACTAAATGTCTAAAACATTCTTTTTGGGCGAAAAAGAGTTGGCTATGCTTTAGAGATCCTTCAACAGGAGCAATAGGTTTAGTAACAGAAGGGCGCCCTGACTGAGCAAACTGTAATTCTAAATTCAAAATATATTTTTGATCCACAGTTAAAGTATGGGATGAAAGATTGATGATACAATCCCGCTTTAAAGAGGAGGGAGGTTTATTGGAAATAGTCTTCTTTTTGAGAAGAAACTTAAAGTTCCTGTCACGATTACTCTGATAAAATTAGCTAGGCTGTTGGATACAGGACTCATTTTGACGTTCTAATGCCGAGCACGAACTACGATTTTTACCTAAATACAAGGGTAGATCATAAAGGTTCTTTTTAATATTAAAAATCTTAAGACGAGTATCTTAAGGCAGCACAGAGAAAAATCAAATATACGGAATAAAGATTTAGAAATGTTAGCGGTTAAACGTAAAGAACATTTAACTCAAACAAAATTTGTAATTATTTTGAATTTTCTACGCTTAATCAGAAATTTCAAATGATTAAAACATCTTTTACGTTTTAGCCTATGCTAGCAAACTCTATTATGCCTAGAAAAGATCCTTATAAACCAAGCGAAAGAAACTTATCTCAGAAACAAAAAATGAAACGTGCTTCTCGATGGTTAATAATGCTCAATATAACTAGGAATTATGCGCATACTTACTTTTCGAGTAAATTTAAAAACAGATAGATCATGTTATAATGAAAAAAAAGAACAAAATAGAAAGTACTTCTGCTACAACTTGTTATTTTTAAAACAAGTCATATGCTTGCTCACATTATATATTTCTGATTATTTCAATTAATATCTACTTACATCTCACAAACGGCAGTTTGGGAAATGTTGATCTTAAAACTAGCACATATTTCATTTTTTTTTTCAATATTCAAATTTGAAAAAACGGATGTTATAATTTAATATAACGGCTTTATTTAATATAACGAATTTATTATAACGGCTGTGTGTGTGTGTGTTTATCGTTATAATAAATTCTCGCAATAATGCTGTTTGTGGGCAAAATATTACCCAATATGTAAAAGGCGTGCAATATGTAAATGGCGTGCAAATATTTCACATATTGCTTTATTTTTATAAACTTGCAAGATCCACTTCAAATATAGAGAATAAGAAAGATCAATCATGCATAAAGCATTGATTATGAAACACTTTCCAACTTCAATGAACTTTTATTTAAGCATCTCTAAAATGCGATACATTCCTCGGAAATATTTTAAGAATTATCACAATACTACATTCATTTATTATATTTGAAAACTTAAAACTTCATCAAAAAAATGAACTTCATTCAAATGACGGCATTGAAATATAAATTGCCTGGTTTAAACATCTCTAAAATGCAATACATTCCTCAGTAATATTTTTAAAATTATCATAATACTACAATAATTTATTATATTTGAAAATTTCATCGAAAACAACTGAAATTTATTCAAATGACGTCATCGAAATATAACACGTCTGGCTCTCTCTATAAAAGCAGCATTTCATTCATTTCATTCATCACAATACTATAATAATTTATTTTATTTAAAAACGTAAGATCATGGAGGTACAAGTAATTAAACTCTATGCTTAAAACTTCATCGAAAAAATCGTCCTTCTCTCTGTAAAATCAATGAATATTTCATTCATATCAGCTATATTGTAGACTCCATGAGCTAAATAATTTTGCGTTAAAGAAATCCAGCAATTCTTATACAACTCACTCTACATATTTTGCTGTTTACATTTTCCATAAGTGAAAAGTAGGCTTCGTTGTAGAAATAATCAAATTTGGATGATCATTTAAACTCAAATATATTATAATTGCGTTGTTTCAGTATGTAGATGCACAGTATTTAAGCAAAAATAAAGCGGTTTTAGGACGGATACAACACTCAATATGACTTAAAAAGAACTTTAAAAATCACGATTTTGATACAAGATGGATGCCCTATTTTATTTTGAAGTGGTCATGTGATCTCTTCATATAATGGTCACGTGATCTCTCCATATAAAGGGTGTAATTATTATTTTAATTTTTATTTAAAAAATTACTGAATATATTTTGCTGAATTTTTTTTTATATATTTTATGGGATAATTTGAATATTTCATAAAACTTTCCAGGAATTCGTGAATTTTAAATTCGCTTAAGAAATGTTTAAGAAATTAGGTCCCATAGGGCTCAATATATTTCATTTTTTCAACCCGGGTTCAATTCAAAACTAATTGGGTGATATTATTCATTTATATTCCCATAGGTCCCACAGACCGTCTGAGCAACATACTAAAATTTCATTTTGATAAAGTCATTTTTACGGCAGTTATCGTGCTAACGGACAAACAAACAGACAGACAGATAGAATGAACAAAGTCATAAACACTTTTCCACTTTGTTGTAAAGTGTTAAAAATATAATTGTATCAGTAGCTCAATAGAAAGAACAATATGAAATTGATACGCTGAACAATATGAAATTGATACGCTGAACAATATGAAATTGATACGCTGAACAATATGAAATTGATACGCTGAACAATATGAAATTGATACGCTGAACAATATGAAAATTGATAATTACAATCCCCGCCGAGAAGCCATCTTCATAACTTATAGTGGCACTCCTTCAGATAAATAGAGGAAATTAAAACTTTCTTGATCTTGACAGAGACTCTAAAATTTACATACGACGCATGCGCAACGCC
The DNA here is from genome assembly GCA_951213105.1 of Amaurobius ferox. Lineage (NCBI taxonomy): Eukaryota > Metazoa > Arthropoda > Arachnida > Araneae > Amaurobiidae > Amaurobius > Amaurobius ferox. Next base: position 111,305,437 of record OX578137.1, on the reverse strand, counting down.
TCTGCGAAGGAACATAAAAGCAAGCCCAGAACATTATCAGTTTGTTCTGATTTCGGATGGCTACGTTGTACTCGCGGTAGAATGTAGCACTATTTTAGTTATGTTTTTGTAAATAAAGTTCTCTTTTAAGTATGCCTTTCTGATAAATACGATACCACATCGCACCTTCGTTATAAACTATTCACATATTTGTCACAGTAAAGAAATTCATGAGCTATTACACAACATATTTTGTTATTACTATTGTTATAATTAGTAGCAGTATTGTTATTTTTATTGCAGTACTGCAGAAAAAAACAGTGTTGAAAAATCACAGTGAAACTCTAATTTAGATTAATGCTAATTTAAGACTGAACAAAATTATCAAAAGTACATTTTTAATACTTTATAACATAGTTGAACCGCTTTATTTTTGCTTACATTTTGTGCATCTACATACTGAAACAACTCAATTACAATATAGTTGAGTTTAAATGATCATCCAACTTTGATTAATTCTACAACGAAGCCTAATTTTCACTTATGGCGAATGTAAATACCATAAGATGTAGAATGAGTTGTATAAAAATTGCTGCATTTCTTAAAACGAAAAATTATTTAGCTCATGGAGTCTGCAATATAGCTGATATGAATAAAACATTCATTGACACAGAGAAGCAAACGATTGTTTCGATGAAGTTTTAAGCATAGAGTTAAATTACTTGTACCTCCATGGTTTTAAGTTTTTAAATAAAATAAATTATTATAGTATTGTGGTGAATGAAATGAATGGAAAAATGTTTATGAATGAAATGCTGCTTTTATATAGATAGCCAGGCGTGTTATATTTCGATGACGCCATTTAAATAACTTTCATTTGTTTTCCATGAAGTTTTCAAATATAATAAATTATTGTAGTATTATGATAATTTTAAAAATATTACCGAGGAATGTATCGCATTTTAGAGATGTTTAAACCAGACAATTTATATTTCAATGCCGTCATTTGAATGAAGTTCATTTTTTTAAAGATATTTTAAGTTTTGAAATATAATAAATTAATGTAGGATTGTGATAATCTTTAAAATATTACCAACGAATGTATCGCATTTTAGAGATGTTTAAATAAAATTGCATTAAAGTTGGAAAGTATTTCATAATCAATGCTTTATGCATTATTGATCTTTCTTGTTATAAATTTTTATTTAAAAGCTAATTATTTCACTGAAATGCAGAGTTCTCGGGATATTGTGCGTTTCTTATCTAAAACTATGAAAATCATAAAAGTAAAATATTCTGACTATTGTTAAACAAGACTCTCCATTCTCAAGATATTAGAATATTTTGAAGAGTTAGAAAGTCAAGATATTAGAAAATTGAAGAGTTTTGTCAGTCAACTTATTTAAGGATATGTAATTAGTTTTTTCAATTATATGTAACTATTTTTATAAGTTTCTTCTAAAAACGTGAAGTATCTTCCTGTAAGCGTTTTAGAATAAGTGTCTATCTATTTTAACAAATTACTTTAAAATAATTGTTGATTTAACATAATTTATTATCCTGATTTATGGGTTTTTTTTTAAACATTCATTCTAAAACATTTTGAGAACCGTCTAAAAGTTTGGTGTCGCCTTTAAAATCAGTAACATTGCATCATTCATAGGTCGTATTAATCGCACCAAATATCATTCATTATTGAGATACTGTGTTCACTTGCTCACAGACGCACCAATATACTATAGACACTTATACACACAGATATAACCTCCAGAACATTGGATTCGACTTGTAAATCCGCCTAGAACTCAAATTCGAATTTTTGTCGCCCTCTCCTCCCATCATTTCAATATTTTTCTGCACCTATATTATGCATTGAAGGCAGGAGAAACATGTTGCTGTTGTTGAGACCCAAACCGTTCGACCTACCAGAAAGGTGTAAGGTAACCGTTTGGACGGCCGGGAAGAGCCACCCAATTTAGACCGGAACCCAGTGGGGGAGGCATCCACAGGGAACGTACCCTCCTTCCCCTACCACCAACCTCTCGGAAGGACTTATGGATTCACATATTTAACGTGATCGTACTTCGCTCAAACACGGCGGTAGTTTTGGCAGCGGAGGGAATCGAACGAGGGCCTACCGATTGCAATTCCTGCGCGCTAACCACATGGGCTATCGCGCCCTAGGAGAAACGTGTTGTTGAGACCCAGACCGTCCGACCTACCAGAAAGGTGTAAGGTAACTGTATGGACGGCCGGAGGAGAAATGTGTGCAATTGCTTAGCTCTTTTTCACCACAGTAACTCAAAGTATTGGGTTTCGTTGTTTAAATATTCTACAGCCACTTTTTGATAAAATGGTTTTATTTTACTTGAACCTACACTTTTGGGGTATTCTGAACCAAAGCATTCGTACATACACCAACCTGCCGCCCTCTTACTCGATACTCAAACCCGGCACCCGGTACGAAAGCCAGAGTCGTAACTTATCGCGATATCTCAGAGAAAGCACTTATAAAGGCCTCAGTATTTCAGCCGAAGATCGAATCAGGAATCTTCAAATCAGCCAGACGATGCTCTCGAACAGTTGAACTAATGGGATAAGATAATTTTTCCCGTCGAAGTGAGACCCTATAATATCGTCCCTCTAAAGTCAAATCCACATGCAACTGCTATCTGAAATCCTATATATTCTCACCTTTTTCTTTTCATTTTTTTTACTTTCCCTGCAATACATGGTAATGTATAGGGAAAGTATTGGAATTATGCCGAAAATCCCAATTCGAATTTTCGACGGATTTGCACGTTTCGAGACCTCTAGAATACGAAAAAACAATTTTTAGAGTGACGTCTGTGTGTGTGTGTGTGTGTGTGTGTCTGTCTGTCTGTGCAATGTATGCACAGACAGACATGTCTGTCTGTGTGTCTGTGCACTCTAACTAAAAAACTAATAGACCGAATTTCATAAAATTTGGTATGTAAGTCACTTGGGTGACACCCCGGTACTGATTAATTTTTGGTAGGATTCGTAAAAACAGAGCCCGCCTTTTTTTTTGCGAAATGGCCCATAAAAATTTCATGTATCCACTCTAGCTAAAATACTAATTGACCAAATTTCACAAAATTTGGCCGATAAGTTATTTGCAGGATGAACTGGTGTTGATCAGATTTGGTACGATTCGGAAAAGAACAACCTGTCCTTTTTTACGAAATGGCCCACAAAAATAACCAAAATCTAAAATAAAAAACTACGTATGCTCAAATATATCCATTAAATACGTGTTTTATACGTAATTTTTAACGAAGAAAAGAATAAGACCAACTCCATTACACTAGGTCTAGCCGTTCTCGAGATATTTTAGTTTTTTCGTATTTTCTCTACGCCACCTTTGAAAATAAGTTCAGTTACCAAATGAGAACGAAAATTGAATTAAAAGTGAATTAAATTTAAATAAAATAAAGAGAACGTAGGTAGAAGTCTGACGAGAAGTAGGTATTATCCAGGCTAACAATCCTGTGGGGTCATGATAATGAAACTGCTGCCAAAATTTCCCGGTCCACAGTAAATTCATAACTGAATCTTTTTCCAACCACCCATCATCATTTCATACAACCTGAAGGGTGAATTCGTTCGAGATCCATTGCAAAGGAATAGAAAAGGCTTCATTGCAAATCTCACTGTTACAGCCAGGAATCGAACCCAGGATCTTTTAACTGCTCAGTGGATGCTCTTACTATTGAGCTATACTGGGACAAGGATCCAATTCCTTTTTGTCGAGGTCGACCCCATACACTAAAATATATGCAGTCAAGATTTAATCGTCTAAGCGATTAGAAACGTGTTAGACAGCTTTATTTTTTACAGTTTGTAATTAAAATGTTGTTGGCGAATTATGTCATATAACATTCATTTTTAACACTTTACAACAAAGTTGAAAAGTGTTTATGACTTTGTTCATTCTTAACACTTTACAACAAAGTTGAAAAGTGTTTATGACTTTGTTCATTCTGTCTGTCTGTCTGTCTGTCTGTCTGTCTGTCTGTCTGTCTGTCCGTTAGCACGATAACTGCCGTAAAAATGAGTTTATCAAAATGAAATTTTAGTATGTTGTTCAGACGGTCTGTAGGACCTATGGGAATATAAATAAATAATATCGCCCAATTTGTTTTTTATTGAACCCGGGTTGAAAAAATGAAATACATTGAACCCTATGGGACCTAATTTTTCAAACATTTTTTAAGTAAATTTAAAATTCACGAATTGCTTCGAAATTTTTAGGAAATATTCACATTATCCCATAGAATATATAAAAAAAAATTCAGTAAAATATGTTAAGTAGTTTTTTAATTAAAAAAATTATTTTATATAGGGAAAAAAACAAATTCAATTAAATTCTGAATTTGGGATATCTTCCAGAAAGAAAAGAGAGAGATATTATATAATAAATATCTCTCCATTTGTTTAATCGTTTTGCATATGCGAGTGGCTTCATATTTTAAAATAAATTTGGTAGATAACAATTTTTCATTTTTTTAAAATTTTATATAACTCTTCATGATAAATTTAATTGATGGCATTTTAAATGCATTTTCCTACGTCCTAGAGAGTTAAAATTTGGTACACAGCTTAAATTTGTTGAACATTTTATTCGACAAAAATTTGATGGATCTTTAAATATAGATCATACATTTTTTTCGAAATGGCCTGAAAATAATCCCCGTTCACTTCTATAAATCATTGGTGTAATATTGTTAAAAATTCTGATGTGGACAGCACATGTCTTTCTCTGCAGACTCATATTCGTTCTCTTTATTTATTCAATGATAATTTGAGTTTATCTGCACAACATAAGTATTTTAAATGACATTGAATTTACACGTTAAACTTAAATTTGGTTCTCATTTGATAGCTGGACTTATTGTCAAAGGTGGCGTAGCGAAAACGCGAAAAAACTAGAATATCTCAAGAACGGCTAGTCCTAGAGTAATGGGGTTAGTCTTATTCCTTTTATTGTCAAAAATCACATATAAAATAGGAATTTAATTGATATAATTGAGCACACGTAGTCTTTTATTTTTATATATAACGATTTTTGCTGGCCATTTCGCAAAAATAGCCCGTTCCTTTTTCCCGAATCGTAGTAGAATAACCTACAAATGATTTATATACAAAATTTTGTTAAATTTGGTATATAAATCACTTGTAGGTTATTGAAATATTATACTCCAAATTTTGTTAAATTTGGTTCATTAGTTTTTAGCTAGAGTGGATAAAGGCAATTTCTGCGGCCATTTCGCAAAGAAGGCAGATTCTTTTATTACGAATCGTACTATAATCTAATGAACATCAGGATTTCCCACAAAAAACATACCTACCAAATTGTATAAAATTCGGTCCATTAGTTTTTCAATTAGAGTGGATGTAATATCCACACAGACACACAGAAACATACACAGATACACCCTTACACACACAGACGTCTTCCTAAAAGTAGTTTTTTCGTGTTCTAGAAGTCCCAAAACGTGTAGATCCTTTGAAAATTCGAGTTCCGATCTTCGGCACGATTCCAATACTTTGAGTACATACACATACACATATATATTATCTGTGTATTATCTGTGTATCTAAATTCCGTGCCTATGCAATTACAATAGTTGTGATTTTAAATGATCCCTAAACTTTTATTATTTCTGCAAGGAAGCCTAATTTTAACATATGCAGAATGCAAATATCTCAAGCGATTGTAAGATGAATTACATAAGAATTGCTGAATTTTTTTCACACAAAATTATTTAGCTCTGGAGTCTGGAATACAAGTTATATGAATGAAATATTCATTGATTTTGCATAAAGAATCAGATGATTTATATTTCGATACAGTTTTAAATATTTAAGTATAATTAATTAATGTAGTACTGTGATAATGTAAAAGATATTACCACTGAATGAATAACATTTTAGAAATTTTTAAATGAAATTACATTTCAGTTGGAAAGTGTTTCATAATCAATGCTTATGCATGATTGATCTTTCTTGTTATTCTACAAATTGGCTGCAACCTATATAAGGGGGCGCGGTAGCCCATTGGTTAGCGCGCTGGAGTTGCACTCGGTAGGCCCGGGTTCGATTCCAGCCACTGCCAAAACTGCCGCCGTGTTCACGCGGAGTGCGATCACGTTAAACATGTGGGTCCGTAAGTCCTTCCGAGAGGTTGGTGGTAGGGGAAGGAGGGTACGGTCCCTGTGGATGCCTCCCCCGCTGGGTTCCGGTCCAAATTGGGCGGCACTTCTCGGCCGTCCAAACAGTTACCTTACACCTTTCTGGCAGGTCGGACGGTCTGGGTCTCAACAACAACAACCTATATAAGAACCGTAACTCATGCTTCCACTGCCACGATGAAATGTTAATGTTACACAAATAACTTGAATTTACTCCCGACAGATTGATTTAGCGTCTATTATTACTTACTGGAGTACTTATGATCGATAAATCGATAGCCAATTTTCCTGTTGATAGTATTCATAGGCTGGGTGGAGATTTCGTGTTAACGAGCAGTTTAACACCGCAATCGGGATAGATACAAGCTTCGGGGAACAGAGCTATGAATAGCAAAACAATTAAACCTTACAATTTAAGGGTTACACTTGACAGTGTAATATTTTCGCTTCTCAAAAGTATTAATTTAAAACGCATATTTTTTCACTTATTATACGCATTTAGGTAATATAGTTAAAATTCTGTTTCAATTAAATGATTATATTTTACTTATGACTAATAAATATGTTGATACATTGGTTGGAAAACCTGTATCAGTTGCTTACACACTGTAAATATTACAATAAAAACTCTTGGCAATTCGGTCGTCAGAAATTTTTACAATGAATTTTACAGCACTGTAAAATTCTACTACACCCTTTACTGCACTTTTCACAGCGTTTTATACTATAAATATTATAACGTTTTATACTGCAAATATAATTACTCTCCTGTAAAATTATACTACACATTTAGCTGTATTTTTTACAGCGTTTCTTACTGTAAATTTTACTAAAACTAATATTAACGGCAATTTTTGCTGTAATTTTTATTTGTTTCTACTACACTCCTTTTGCTGTATTTTAACAGTTTTACACTGTTATTTTGCATTGTTAATTTTTGCTGTACATTTTACAGTACTTCTGTAAAATTCTACTAAACGTTTTGCTGTACTTTCTACAGTGTTCTATACTGTAAGTATTAAAGAAGATCTGTACTTTCTACGGAATTTTTTGCTATACTTTTGACAAAATTTACGTGGCTAAATGTTATTCCAAGACAACCAGAGACTAATTCAAAGACTGAGACTCTGGCATTAACTCAATTCTGACTCAAAAATTCATGCCAAAGATGGTGGGATAAAACAGATTTTTACTTTCTTTGCTGAATTTATTTATATTTGCATAAAATGTTGGAGCATTTCAATTACTATGAGCTAAGTCATTTAATCTACAATTGAACATATTAATTAATGCAAAGATCCAACAAAATTTAATGAATAAGAAAATAATTATGTTTTATAATATGCTGCAATTAGTTGCATTTTCTTTGGACCAATTTAAACATAATATACTTGCGCTTGTGTGTTTTAGTGCAACACAAAAGTTTTAGATAGTTCATATTTTTTATTCTAGTAAGCGTTTTGAATATAGAAAAACATTGAATCCTCAAAGCATGAAGATAAATATAAAGGATTGTCTAAAACAAGGCTGGACATACCCTTGGCAACAGGTCGACATGGTGACTAGAAATCTAATCACTTTATCCAAAATCTATACCGGTAATAAACCACGGTACAACAAAATCTATATACTTTATATTTTATTCATGAATATAAAATTTTATGTTGACAAATTTATTTGCAAATTCCAGAGTGACTTCATGTTTAATAGTGTATATTAACGTAAATTTACGTTAAAATAATGTATATTTATGCAAATGCATGTAATAATAGTGTATATGTTTATAAACACGTATAAACATGTATAACATGTTTAACAGTGGTTTACATTGTACCCGTATTCATATAGACGGACATCTTGTTGAATGTGCTCCAATTCTGTTCAGTACCTATTTAAACATACAATAACAAAAAAATTATGAGATTGGAAAACTATCTTTTAAAAAATGTCTATATGTCTATAAATGGGTAAATAAAATATTAATACAGTATTGGCTTAGAGATTAGCTTAGATAATCAGACAATTGTACGACATGCATCAATAGAAAATTTCCTCAATTACTACTTTTAATCTCTTACTTTTCTAATGCTATGTTATGCTTTAACACTTTCAAGATATACTGTAAAACATTTTGCAACCAATGCTCATTTTTTTTTTCAGTTACTTTATTGATAATTTCGGCAAACTATCAGAAAAGCTGAAATTACAGGCGTCCATGAAAATTCCAGCTTTGTTTCTGAAATATTCAGCTAATTATCGTCTGTTGAAGCGTTATATATGTATATATATATATATATATATATATATATATATGTGTGTGTGTGTGTGTGTATGTCATAAAACGAAAATATACAAGTGTACAGAGTGTACCAATGTATATATATATATATATATATATATATATATTATCATCTTTTTCTTTTGCAGCTTTTATTATAGAATGTCACATTTTATTGCCTTTACGCAGTACAGTTTTTATTACTCACTTTGGCAACAGTAGATCACTTCTTTACACTTTTGCGAATGGCAACATTGGTCTAGTCATTTATTGCTCGTCATGGTTGTACATTTGAGGTGTATTTTAAGGTATTTATGTTTCCTATCTCTTTTTTTTCCCAATCTTTATGCTTGTCGTCCAAATAACACAAGTTTATAGATAAAATCTATTTTGTGTTTCAGAAACAAGCATTTTTGTATTCATTTCGAAAAAATATTTGAACTTGAAAAATAATTTTTTCGAAATGAACTATTCTTAAGCCTAGAGCGTACAAGCTTTTATGCTTGATATTTTTTGTATTCCTATTTTCATTCCTCACCATTGATATTTGTTGATTATCTTTATATTTATGACCTGTAATATGTATTATTATTACTTTCCTTATATACATAATGTATAAGGAAAGTATTGTGACGGGGTCGAAAATTCGAATTCGAGTTTTCGACGGGAGAGCACGTTTCAAGCATCCCTGATCACGAATCAAACATTTTTGAAGTGATGTCTGTGTGTGTGTGTGTGTGTGTGTGAAAGTATGTGTGTGTGTGTGTCAGTGGGCCTGTGGAGACGATAACTGACGAACGAATAGACCGATTCGAACCAAATTCGGTACAAAAATCACAATCTGTAAACGCTGGAAGCCTATTGTTTTTATACGCAATCGAATGTTCAGAACCCCCCTAAATTTTAGAATGAAATTTTGAAAAAATCGTCAAAAAATCAAAACCAATATTAAAGTTGCGCAAATAGACATTTCTTATGTAATTTTTCATTAGAAAACGATTGACATAAATTTTAGAACGCTAACATGAACCGTTCTCGAGATATTGCACATTTTTCAAAAAAATTATCAAAAAGTCATATAAAATAGAAAAAAAATATTTCCTATTGAGAAACATGTTCACTTTTCATATATAATATCATGCGATAAATTGGGTGACATCATTCTCGTGGATCTAGCTCGTTCCATTCATGAAAAAAGATACTTTGAGTAATACTTTTGCATTTGAACGCCAATTTATCTGCTGTAAGAACAACTTATTTCTTCGTCCATAACGCTTGGCGAGATTTTGGCGACGAATTTAACAGACGAATTTGGCGACTTTTTGAAATGTTGCCAAATTAACGAAAATCTCGCCAAATGGATAAAAATGACGCTAAATCAATGAAAATGACGACTAATTGTCGAAAATTCAATATCTTGGAAAGGATATTAGTATCTACTAGAAGGAAAACCCTTTTATTTTACTCTAAAAGTAGTAAATTCATTTCATTATATAAGGAAAGTCATGTGTTGCCCACATCAGAATTTTTCCTCATTATGATTGAATTTCATTTTATTTCATTGTATTTTGTAGGCAAATCTTAAGATAATGTATTATGAGTTACTACTTACATTCTACCATTGGATTTGCAATTTTAATATATATATATATATATATATATATATATATGTTTGAAATGTAATAATAAGAATAATGTAAAAATAAAAAAATAAAAAATAAATAAAAATACAATTCAAGTAATATTAACATCACCATAGAAGCAAATTCACGGCCATAATGCCGATAAGAGAAAAGAACAGAACCTTCCCAAATTCGATGATTAATCAGAATAAAATTCCTCTTCAGGTCTGAGTATTTAATTCTAATTAACCCAAACAAATGCCTGTTTCAGATTAAGCAATAGTACATTACTATAAATGCTTAAACTCAGACTACAGACATCAAAAAATGAAAAAAGGATACATTAAGAAAATTGTATTACCATGCGGCATGAACCCTTCTTCCTCACCACGTGTATACACGATCAACCTCAACAGCTTAATCTAGAAGAACCGGAATGAACAAGTCGAAATTCTACCAGGGAGGCAATACGAACGTTCACGGAAATACTCCCAAACCCGTCCAGTGAGTCTAAGCTGGAGACTGGACAAGCAATTCAGAATACAACTTCCCAAACATGCAGAACTGAATATGAATATGAATCAAAGATGAAAATTCCTACTAAACAAGTAATTCATAGGAAAACTGGATAATCGAGAATGCCACTATACACCATTATAAGGGCGCTCAAAACGTAGTTTCAATACTGACAAAAGTTACATTTGTTTGCGAAAATAAAATTCAAAACATTAATGTTAATGCATCTTATTTTCCGATTTTTTGATTTTTCTAATGTTTTTGACTTAGTTTATTATTTTTCATTTTTATTTATTTATATAATTAATAAATAATTATATATAATATACACATATACATACATATATATATACATATATATATATATATATATACACACACACATACATATATATATATATATATATATATATATATATATATTTTTTTTTTCCTCTCTCTCCTGTATGTTAGTCACTATAATTGGGAATGTTTTCTAGGATGTTATCGAGTGAAATTTGATACACTGAGTTGATAATTTTAATAACAAATTTGGGGGGATATGCATTATTAGTCGCTGTACTCAATAATTCCATAAATATATATATACATATATAATATACATATATATTTTTGTATTTTTTATCCATTTGATTGATGATCTGCTGTATTATATTTTATTCTGTGGGTGTTTTTAAAAAAGTTAGGTTTATCGTGTTACATCTTCTTACTTTTCGTTCATTGGATTTTCAAACTTCTATTATTATATATATATATATATATATATATATAACTGTCTCAGAAACCTTCCCCATTACTGGCAGCTGAAACTTTCCCCTGAAACTTTCAGTAACATGTCAGCAAATGTTTTACAGTGTACGCTATAGCAAAGTAACATAAAAAAATTTATTTATTAAACGTAATATGAATTTTTCCCACGATTTTCCGATTTTTAATCTGTGTGCAGCGCTTTATAATTAGTTGAAAAAAGCCCGAGCAAACTGAGCAAAGACATTATTCTTTCTCTGCATATACTCTCACCTTACTTTAAGTTTATTGTACTAAAACACTTCCTTTCCTGACCTAGTTATCGTTTAATCTAAACTTCATGTTAATAGGCACATAATATATTCCAAGATAACGATTCCACATATAATGAGAAAAATGGGGGCCCACGTATAGAGATCGATTTTTCACCGTGTCACGTGTGACGGAAATGAAAAATTCATCACAACATTTGGAAGAGAACTTCCCGGTTCCGAAACAGATGAACATAAATGCTTGTACGGCAAATACCCCCCAAATCCCATCCATTCTGTAACATTGATTTCATTTGTAACGTTAGCGCATCATCAGAGTAATGCACTCTGAATGGACTAGAACATTTTTTCCCCCTAAATGTGCGAATTTGATTTTCACCACAATGGAGGATGCTGGGATGGATTGAAAATATTTCTTTCATCGAATCAGTGCTATATTTCGTATTTCGAAATGTATGAAAATAGTTTTATCGTGTTATATTAGTTATAATATAACTTATTTAGGAAACTAATGTACTGATATGAAGGAAAATGAAATGAGAAAAGTATTCAGCTTACAAGATAAAAGAAGATGTCTGCGTGTCTGTGTCGTCTGTAATGATAAATTGAAGTTATGGACATATGTGAAATTGGTGCAAGGGTAGCTGAACTCCTAAGACGATACGCCTCGTCGACATTTTTTCTTAATTCGAATGTGTTTAGAAGTTATTAACTTAAAAGTCAAAATTCCGTTATTTTAGAATCAATTTATTTCAGCAGACGATTTTATATGAACAACTATCGATGAACCAGATGTTTGTCGTGACAAAAGCTGGGGTTTAAATTTAAAATTCTAAATTTTATAGATGTAGGATTATTTCATCATTCTAAGCACATTAACTTTAGAAGATAGCATTTAAAATTTTATGTTTGCCTCTCTATCAGATTTCTGTTTCAAAATGCTTTATAATCTTAATGTCATTGCATATAATGCTTTTTTTTTTAATTTATTTATTTATTTTTTAAATAAAACTAAGGATTGAATTGATAGTGTGCCTTATCAAACTGTTGTGATTCTTTCACTAATTTTATCATATCTCACCTTCTAAATATTCTAGAGCTTAGCTTTAAAGACTACATTTTTATCTTGAGCTAACGAAGACCGTGTACCCGGATTGCATGCACTCCGCACGTATATTTAGGGCATATTAGACCTGCGCAGCAAGTTATTTATTTTTCATTCTAAACGAGCGTATCGTTAAGGTATTGTTTGATTTTCGAGAATTGATTGTATTTTCTGGTGTAAATTTAATTAGAGATTTGAATATTAACTGACGAGCAAAGCTGGGTATTCGTACTAGTATAAAATAAAATAAAATTAAAATTATTTCAAATCTCTACCATTCAACTTCGGGGAGGAGAGGGGTGTTTTAGCAGCTCTATCCGGTAATTTTTGCGCTGATCTCATGTACTCTAGCTTGGATTTTTCGAGATTCTTTAAATTTTGCCGGGAAGAGGTGGCAGTTTGCCGATTGCGATCTCTAGCAATTGCTGCGTACCGCGGGAGCTTACAGCCTCTTTTATGATGCCCTCAGGCGCACTTTAAGCATCTGCTCAGAAACGAACAGCATTATGCGGATTGCCCCAAATTTCGACAGTTAAAACAAACTCTAGGTTCGCGAGATTTGAAGGTAGAAATTTTTACCTGTACGATAGAAATGCTCGTATGCTTTAGTAGAGTAGGAAGAGTATCAGAAGGTGGTAGTAGGATCAGGAAAAGGGGAACGTTTTGTCTTTCAGATATTTCAGCTTGGAGATCTCAAGAAGAATGCCCGAGGGAATGTAACTCATTTCCATGAACAGTGGAGAGTTTTACCCTTCACGCTCCTTTCGAAGATTGGTAATACATATTTTGGGGCGGATTGGCTTTGAATGTGGATTTTTTTATGAGATGGCAATATCTCGTTTGAACGATTTATTTAGGCCCAATACTGGAAAAGTCAGAGGGCGCTGCTCCGAAATCGCATGAGCATTGTCACTGATATAATTAATTATGTCACAACATGATGTACACATTCTCTAAGTTTTTAGCTAATACCACTATACACTTTCGGGTAGGTCGGAAGGTCTGGGTCCAAAGAAAGAAAATAAATACTATTTTAACTTGCTAATGCTAATTTTATTTGTTATATTTGTTTCGGAAATAAGGTTTGTCCGATCTCTACGATATATTGCGCACAAACAAAATCAATCAGTTCCGATAACGCGAAACATCCGAGTGACCCATAGCTACGAAATTTGATACAAAGATGCTTCTCAGCAAGCCGAGAAATGATGATTTTTCTTATTAGTTATTTTTTTTCCATTTACTTATTATTAATTTAGCTGTTTTGCGTGATTATAGATAGATTCCTAGCGATTGAAAAATCATAGCAGTTTAAATGTTTAACAGTATAGCAGTTTGAATATTACCATATAAAGTGCGCAAAACGCTCTTTCAATTATGTTTGATCTGCATCTGCAACAAGTTTTCTTGACATTTAAAGAATTTAAAAACTCACCCTTTTTTAATCAAAATAACCTTTATTAAAACCCTTTCTTAATTAATAAAAGTGGATTTTTATATTCCAATATATTTCTAACAACTAGTCGTACGGTCATGAAATTTGACGATCATGACTCTGCAAGTTTCCTCTATCTCTTAAAATATATTAATCCGGTGTCGTTTAACGAATTTTAAAAATTTATTAGAGTTCTGCGCAGAAAATGTCAAATTCGCATCTTCCCGAGCAAAGCTTTTAAAGGAAGCTGGGCTACTTGAAAAGCATAGAATAGCTGAAAACACGCGTGTGTAACGTCATATGTTAAGAGCAACAGATTTTTTTGTTGTGGGGGGGGGGACTAAACCTACTCTTACGCCTTTCTATTCATATATTGTTTTACGAGCAATTCAGACCTAGCTTTCAACTGAATGAAGATGCCGCTTGTGCGATTCTCTTCATACCTTGTGTACAACTGCCCGTAACTGCTTAAAACATACTCAAATAAAGTCACTTTAAAATGTGAATGTGACTTGCTGGAGTCATCATATTAAAATATCAAATGTATTTATAAATGCTTATTTTTTATAAACGACAAGATTTTGTCTAGATGCATTTTCTTATTTGCTATATATTTCTTCTAATAAATGTAGAGGGTATTTTATTTATTGTATTTTATTTTTACATAGAAGCACGGAAAAGCGTTACGGCGGCACTGCCTCCTATAAGAAATTACACAAATTGGAAATTAAACACATCCGTACAATTAAGAACACTTTTACAAAATCAACATTATTTAGAAAATATCAACAAACTGTAATTGTGAATAGTCTAAACATGTAACAATAGTTGGCCACGCCCACGTTCGACCACTCCTATTTTTCACGTACGGAATTTTCTTTGTACATTGAGATGGTGTATATTGCAATAAATATGAAAGAAGAGAGAGAGAGCAGATTTTTAAGTTTCCTTCCAAATTAGTTTTTCAACGGGTGGTAAATTGACCAAGGAAAAATATTGAAATTGACGTAACGTTTCTGTGTAGATTTCATATGAAACGAATTCTGCAATATAAAGTCTGAATTGCATTTTACTTCATTTATAGCCCGGCAGGACGTTGGTAAATTTTTTATCCGAAGGCATTTGGACAGCTCTTTTGTTAAACTCAAACGAGTTAATAATATTATAAAGCCTTACAAAGAATGAGATTGTGAAAGCTAAAAGCGAAATATTTTTGAGTACCTTCTATGTACACCAATAATTTTTTTAAAGTACATTATATATAAAAAAATTTATTATATTTAAAATTCTCATGATTCGTAATATAAATTGCTCCAGACAACTGAGTTGTATAAACACAGTCTATCCTATTCAGACAGTCCTGATCATATACGCAGAAGAAAATTAATTGCCCACCATTAACATTTGATGTGTAGATTTTCTAACCTATAACAAATTATCCTTTCTTTTCTATTCTATGTTACATGTAGAGTGTCCCGGAAGCCTTTACTTCCTCAGGCATTAGACATAGATATACACTTTTAATTGCAGAAATGTTTCAAATTAGGTAACGACTTATAACATTTTAAAATCGTGAAACGTATTTGTCTGAAAAAAATAAATGTGACTTTTATATGGTCCTTCAATTTAAAATTTTCCAATTACAAAAAACGTCCTCATACAATAGCATGTAAAACCAAAAGATTTCTTTTTACGAACAAAATTTATCGAAATATGAAGCATTGAATTATGTCTTAATCGCTTTCTAAAGTAAATTAAATATTTCAGGGATATTTGTTTTACATTTCAGTTAATCATATTATTTTAGAATCTAATAGTGTGTCCCAGTAAGTTTTTTAACACCTAATAACTTCAGTAGGTTGAGTTCTTTTTCACTGATTTGCTGACAAATTGACGTCTGCCAATTCGATTTCTATACAACCGCCCGTTCCTCCAAATTCCTCAACAAAAACTTCTGTAAATTTGAGCTGGTAAAATATTCTTGTAAGAAAAATCGCTCTTTTTAATATTATATTTCAACACTTCTTCAAGGGATGTCCAATTGTATCTGATCGTTTCCAGACCGTGAAATAATTCTGACTAAAATTCTAACATAAATTAACCGTGACTTTTAAAAAAGGCGTTATTGGCATGTTTTTAAATTTCAATTTATATTTTAAAAATATTTGTAAAGTTTATTAAAATTCTTACTTTTTAAGAAAATTTTTCTTCTAATCTATAGTTAAAAATGTTTTAATTTATTAAATGTGGTGGGGCGAAAGGTGCAGTTGACTTTTTTTAGCTGTCACTTTCTAGAGGTGATTTTTCTTCAGTAGGAAAATTTTTTAACAACCACATTTAACAATAGATACTTTGTGGGCGCAAGAAATGCGTGTAAGATAAATGCTCAATTACTTCATAGAAAGAAATATCGTACTCTCAATAGGCCCGTTATATACCGTAGACAAAGCAGGCAAATGCTGAGACCAGCAATTATTAAGATTATTAAGGGGCATATTTCATTTACCCGTTCCTTATTCGTATATTTACTTTCTCATATGTAGTATTGAAAAGTATTGCTTTCACGAAAATTTTTGATTTCGAGATTTTGATGTCAATATATGTTTTAAGACTTCCTGAACACGTTTTAACTACATTTGTAGTGATGTCCTTCTATCTGTTTGTATGTCTGTGGTCGATTTCTTGTGTACACTATAATAGCCGCCACAAATATTAATAGAATTTCACAAAACTTTATATTCGGATTTGCTATCAAAAAGTCTGGAACTAGATAGATTTTTTTTAAATTCGAACGAAAACTTTGAATTTTATTTGAAATTATATATATGTATATATTTTTACATGGCAGTAAAGAACAAAATTTGACATAATCATGCTTAAAAGGGTTTATTTATGGCTTAATGATCACGAGATTTGGTCGTTTCAATCAATGTTGCGAAAAATAGTCGTGATACAATTTTATTTTGTTCATGACGTCATTATCCCCCTTGGTGGGCAAGTTACTCCCGAGGGAAAGGGGTACATTTTCAAGTATGGTATCAATCGAAAGGCTTTATGAAACTCTTTAGTGAATGGTAATACGCTACAGTTGTAATCATTTGGACCCACAACACCGATTTTTCAAATATTTTCTTGTAAAATTTGAAAAAAGAAAGTCTTGCATGATAATGTCGAGTTGGGTCACACTCCAGTTAACCTTTTGCTTACGGGTGGGACAGCGTCAATCTCAAACGAACAACATCTCAAAAAGACAGGTAATTGACATACTCTATCCCAAACAGTTCGATCATCTTTTGCAGGCATTGGCGTCCATGGACGCCAATGTCTGCAAAGGAGGATCGAACTGCAAGAATTTTAACGTAATTATTATTTCAAATTGGAAATTAGTTTGAGATAAAGTAAAGTTTTGACGACTTTTTTTCTATGCGTGGAAACCCCAGGCCGTCCGACTCATCCAGAGGACTTGAGTAACAATTTGGACGACCGGGACTCTATGTGTGTGGGGGGTGCAGTTTTAAATCAAGTTTACTTGTATGTCAATATCAAGGGATCTAGATTAAAGGTCTGAACGGGCTCAGACTTGGCCCGTGAGATTATCCCGGACCGGACCGAGCCAGGCCATGTTTTATTAAATTCGGATGAGATTGGATCGGGTTGGGTCAAAATAAATAAAAAAGCCAAAAATATATCAAAATTTAAACACATATTTGAAATTACATATGAAACAAAATTCTCAATTAGCGATTGAAAGTCTCATATTAGGTAATAAAAGTTTGCTCTCTACAGAGAACGCAAATAGGCAAATTAGAACTGGATACAGAAAAATAATAATTTCAGATAATTGAAGACTTCCGAAGTCAAGAAAAAACATTGCTCTTCGCAACTTTCACCGAACGATTTAAATCGTTTTACTTTTTGCATTTTGAAATTTTTTAATCTTGGAGTTCCCCCCCCCCCCCCCCCCCCGTAAATACGCCTCCGGGGGAATCACTACAGCACTTTGACAAATATAACTCCAATGAGACACATTTTAAAACGTGATGAAAATGTTCTGTTTAGAGTACAAAATCTTGCTATATGCAAAACAGAAATATCAATATTTATTTTATTTATATATTATTGTAGCAGTGCCTGCTTGCTCTCTTATGATTTAATTCCTCTAGTATAGCATAGAGACGTTATCTATAATGTCCGTTCTCTTAAATACGGCTTGAGCTATCATTGTGATATTTTGCACAATTAAATAGATCAATTTAATTATATATACACATCTTTTCGTTTAAATATCAATTTTTCAGTTAATTGAAAAAATATATATATTCAGACTTCCTTTTCAATAATGTTAAAAACCAAAGTAACTAAGCTCGACTAGTTTCTAGGTTGTAAGTCTGAATAGACGCATTTACACACACACACATAAATAGCACCCCCCCCCCCCCACACACACACAAAGAAAACGCACTTTGTTGTTCTAAGCAACGAATATATAAAATAAAATTATTGGAATTGTGTCCTTTTTTTATTCATTTTCTGCTGACAACATAACTTTAGTTGAATAATTTCAAAATTCTTATAAAAAATTATTATAAATGTTATAAAATAAGGGTAAAAATATTAATATAAATATTAATTATATATATTAATAATTATCATATCATCATTTATATTTTAATCAATATTATGTTTACATATGACGATCAATTTTAACTATAAATATAAATAATTTATCATTCAAAATTACAACAATTACTGTATGCTTGCATATTGATAGCGTGTAGTGAAAACCACATGTTGGACACATCACATAATTTAGGAAAATCATAAATAATTAGATTATAACGAAAACTGCTGCGAAAATAAAACGCCAGAAGCAGACGATCGTTTCAAAAACACGCAGGTGTCCTTCTTCAGTACCAGCAAGTCTAGAGTTAGCTATCCGCCATTTTTTCTGCTCATTTAAGCAATTTTCAACAAGCAGTGAGCTCATTTGGCGGGTAGCTGTTTGGCGGGTACCTTATCGCATTGAAAAAGAAAACCCATTTGCTTTTGATACGGTCGTCTGCTTTTGACATTTTATTTATGTAGCAATTTACGCTATGATCTATTTATTTATTGCTTGCTTATGAAACCAGTTTTGGAATTTTTAAAAACAACCATTGCCCATTATTTCCCAAGTTACAATTTTATATGTATTATTTTCCGATTTTTTCAAATACATTTCATGTTTTACAATATTCGTTTATTTTAGAAAATTTAATAATTCAATTAAAACAAAATATTGGTAGTAAACAAATTTGTCATTATGTTTATGCCAAAATATTTTTGAAGCATCTATTTCTGAAGATCTACAACAGATGACGCTTTGATTGTGACTGATAAGGATTCAGCATCGAATTTCGAAAGAGCTAGTATTCATTAAGGATTTCCATTTCCAACTAGTTCTCCATTTCCGTTTCAAAACTTTTCATTCTTCTTAAAACATCCCTTCTTTTTTTATTCAAAATTGGTTATAATTAGAGCGTAGATGATAACTGATATAGCTTCAGTATTAAATTCTGAAGGAGATTGGGTGGTTCAAAGAATTTCCATTTCCGTTTCCTTTTCCACTACTGGTTAAAAAAATTTCCTTGAAACATTTATTTCTCAGGATTGGCTATAGACAGAGCTTAGATAATGACTGCTTTGATTTTGGAGAGGACAGCAAAATTCGAAGAAAGTAGGATTTCTACATTTTGAAAAATTTCAGTGCAACATCTATTCGGCTATAGAGAAAGCTTAGATAACAACTGATATGGATTCAGTACCAAATTTTGGAGGATGGGGGGGGGGGCACTAAGTATTTCCCCTTCCTGTTCAAACATTTTCTTTGAAACATCAATTCATTAGAATTAAACCTAAATAGAACTTAGATAATAACTTTTTATAGAGAACTTAGATAATAAATTTAGCATCATATTCTAGAGGGGATAGGGATGTTTACAAAATATTTTCATCCGGTTTTTACCAATTCCGTTTCAAACATTTTCATATTCGTCGAAACATATGTTTCTAAAAATCGGTTATAGATGGAGCATAGATAATGACTGACATAGAGTTTCTGAGGAGAAAAAATATTCACTAAAAATTTCAACTTAAGATTCTTTTCTACTACTAGTTTAAAAATTGTCTTTGAAACACTCATTTTTTCCTCATAAACGGCTATAGAACGAAGATGATGAATGATATGGATTCAGCATTAAATTTTAGTGGAAGTAGTGGTCTCACTGAGAATTTCCACTTCACGTTCTAACGATGTCAATTTCCATTAAAAAATTTTCCTTGCAATATATATTTTTCAGGATTGACAATAGATATAACTTATATGA
This sequence comes from Amaurobius ferox, assembly GCA_951213105.1. NCBI lineage: Eukaryota > Metazoa > Arthropoda > Arachnida > Araneae > Amaurobiidae > Amaurobius > Amaurobius ferox. Next base: position 111,284,903 of record OX578137.1, on the reverse strand, counting down.
TGAATGATATGGATTCAGCACCGAATTTTGGATGGAGTGGGTGGTTCGCTAAGGATTTCCACTTCTCGTTCTTGAGATCTCCCATCTTTCTTGAGATCTTTCCGAACATTCGCTATGACTGTACGAAATTATGTATGCTAGAGAGTATGAAAATGTATTAGTTTCATCGAAAATGAAGTGTACACATCACTTTCTACCGTATGCAGGTATCTTCATAAATTTCTTGTTTGGGGATGTTTCCCGTAATATGAAAAAGTAAGATACTTTTAATAATTTTAATAATTTTAAGTTTAAAATCTTTGATGTGAAGTTCAAATGCATACTAAAATGAGAAACACTCAGGTAAAATCGACAAAATACGCATATTTTCACTATTTGCAAACCAAATAAAACATTAAGTAAACCACAAGACTTTACGCACAATTAATAACGAACTGGTTTGCAACGTAAAATGCAGCACACATCAAAATAGATAAGCTTATGTACGTTTCGGAAATCAATTGCATTTCCTTCTTCTGTGTAACAAGTCTGGACCTGAACGCTCAAACAAATGCAAAGCTATGCCGGCCAAACTGAAATTGCTAAACGAGGCCCAAGCTCGTTGCACTGAAAAAGAAAATCCAGTTGATTTCCTAATCATACCTATGCTTATTGATCTTAATTCGTTCTTTCATTTTTTGCTGTAAACAAGTTTATTACAATTAAGACATTCATTGAAATTTTTTCAAAAAATTTCTAACTTGAAATTTGCAAGGTAATTTCAGTATTATATTTTTTTCTATCTCGTGTATGTTATACAATTTGAACATTTAAATTTAACGGGTTATAACTTTTTCAGCACGTCACTTTAGCAGCATATATAAAAGAAATACATAATCTTAAATAGCAAATTTGCCTTTCATTTCTATAGAATACCATGAGTGAGCTCCATAAAACTGCGTTGAAAACATTGAAAAATTAATGATTACAACTATAGCGGGTTACCCTTCTCTTTAAAGGGCTTGACAAAATTTTTCAATTAATACCATACTTAACAATGTACTTTCCCCGGGGTGTAACCTGCCCCCCAAGGGCGCTATAATGACGTCACGAACAAAAATTTTGCATTGCGGCTATTTTTCACAACAATGATCGAAACTATCAAGTATCGTAATCATTGAGTTATAAATAAGCCCTTTTAAGCATGAATATGTCAAATTGTGTCTTATGCTGCCGTGTTAAAAAAATATAACAAATTCAAATAATATTCGAAGTTTTCGCTCGAATTTAAAATTTTTTTATCTAGTTCTAGATTTTTTGATAATAAAGCCGGATATAAAGTTTCGTGAAAATCCATTAATATATCCATTAATAATATTTGTCCATTAATAATATCCATTAATAATATTTGTGGCTTCTATAGTGCATACGTAAGAAATCGACCACAGACATCAGACAGACAGACGGACGGATAACACTCCAGAAATAGTCGCAACGTGTACAGGAGGTCTTAAAACATATATTGGCATCAAAATCTCGAAATCGAAAATTTTTGTGAAAACAATACTTTCTCAATTGTGCATATGAGAAAGTAATAAAGGCATTTATTTTTAGATTAACGTGCGTCCTTGCCATTAAAAAATTATTCTTTATCATTTAATGTATTTTAACTCATTTTCTTTACCGGCCGTCTATGTTAATTTTTGCTTTTCATAAAATTTAAACGAAGTTTTTACTTTTCGTGTAAATGCATAGAAAAGTATTATTTTAAGATGCTTTTTTTTTTCGAATTTGTACAACTTTCTGGGAGGCATGCATCCTCGAGGTGTAGGCAAGATGAGAAGGTGTTCAAGTGCTTACTTAAATAGGATTTCTCTTTGATTTTATGTAAAAAATAACTTAAAAGATTATATGTACTACCATGAGGTTTCTTAAATATGCTGAAACTTATTATAAAAATCTCAACGTCACAAATAGAATTTTACTTAATTTGAAGGATGTATAAAATGTTTAGTGTATGAGTCTCCACTCTCTTTTCTCTTGCATTCATATTCCATTTAGTTATATTAGTGTCCCAATTATTAGCAGAACAATAAAATGTATGTACATTTTACAGATTTCTCTTGCTTCCACATTATTCTTTAGAAATATTTCGCTAAAATATTAATCTAAAGTTCTCGAAAATTGCCTTTTTTTTTCAAATTAGCAACAGTTTAAGATTGAAATGAATTTGGCTTATATGTGTAAATATAAACTATTTTGATATCATTAACATATACAGCGTAGTTCAAACTATTAATTTCCCCCATGTACTGCAAAAGACCATCATTTTTTAAGGAATTGTCATTGTTTTCCCATGGGAAAATAATGCTATTACAACCTTAAAATTCAAATAATTGAAGTATGATAATTACTAAAAGTGTTAGTTCTAGTATTTGACATTATATGTCTACGCATAAAATTTAATTACGATACGTGTATTCGTTCTTGAGCTATAATGTCCATACGTCACAGGTATACACGTATAAACATACCCACATACACACACACACAGAGAGAGAGACGAAGATTTAAAAAAAAAAAGTATAAGGTACGTAGATCTTCAGGTGGTCTTAAAACGTCCTTATCGTCAAAATCTCAAATTCAAAAATTTTCAGGAAAACAATACTTTTTCTATAAATTGGTATAAGGAAATCAAAATTATTCCAGATTTTGGTAACATTAATATCCATGCAAAATGAGCAATCGCCTGTACAAGAAAAAAAAATTAAATCATAATAATCTGGAAAGAAATTAATTTTTGTCCAGAATTCAATTTGCTGGTATCGCTCTTATTGAGGATATCTGCTTTGATAAGGCTGTAATAAACAGCAGTGAAGCAAAAAATTTAAGGAAATTTAAAAAATAACAATGTGCGAATAAAATACCTTTCAAAGATAAAATTTTTATCCTCTTTAAACTTTCTACATTTCATAGTTATATAATGTTCAAATAAAATTATAGCAACATCCTTTTAACAAATTTCTCTGATCATTTCGAAAGTAGAAATTTATTAAAACAGCTAAATAAATAATAATGTGATAAAAAACCTCTTCAATGTAATTGAATATTGATTCATAAAAGATGGAAAAGAAGATCTTATTTGATTTTTTTTACTTTGAATGTATCATCAGAAAGGATAATTGATTATTATTTTTATTAATAAATTTTCATGCAATGATGTTTATCAGAACATTGTGACTATTTATAAAAATTACAAAAATATATATTTATCATTACTAGTAAAATCGTTGCTTTATCTTCCGTAATTAAAAAAAAGTTATTATGTTTATATACTTATTTATTTGAAAGTGCATCTACTCGTATGTGTGTTTTTAAACTGTTAAGTATGCACTATGTTGAAAGAATTTATAACGCATAATGTAGTATATAAATATTATACATTATGTGCATACACAATTATTTTCATTTACTAAACATTCAAACTTCTTTGCTTAAATTTTATTAAGGAATTTACAAGCTGAATAATGAATTTAAAAGGACGTAAAGATATGAAATATTTACAATTGCATAAATATAAAGTTCAATATTAGCATCTTAAAATAAATGTGTTAAATACCTTTATGTGAAAATATTTGTTATTTATGCAATTACTTATCAAGAGCATTTTCAAACGTATATATATATGCTCAAAGGTATCTAAATTTTAAGATGACACCACAAGAATAGCATGCAAACATTTTTATAGAAAATAAATTTTTGACCAAAAAAATTCACATTTGAAAATTGATTTGTTTTGGGTTGCATCCAACTGTATTTAAAGCTTTGTCTTTGGTACAAGAGGAAAAAAGTAATAAAGAAACATGTAAAACACATTTTTATGTAAAAATTTAAAAAAATTATTCAAAATGATTGATTTTAATAATTCCTTTTTAATAGTTCTTCCAATAGTCAACTGTTTATAAACCAATCACAGATAAGCGAAATAATTGAGTCTTTACGATTCCCAACACAAGAATCACAGCATTTTTTTTAAATTCAAACTCAGATAACAAGAGTTACTCACGTGACAGAAGTTCCTTTATCCCATCTTTGAAACGTCATTCAAATCCTTAAAAAATCCAAAACTTATGACTGAAACTTATTACTTCTGCTGTTCAATATTAGAAGCGGAGCGCCGAGAATCAGAAAGAATTATGAAATGAAATCGTTCTCCTTTCGACATGCGCAATGGTCATGCGCAGACTCGCCAACGCATGCCTACTTCCGAGTAGGATGCTTTATTTATTTATCACTCGGATGACCAATCTAACCGTAAAAAGTTTATGGTCACCTAAATGGATGAGGTTTATGTTTGATTTCAGTGTGTGTTTTTTTCCTCTTAGTAATTACGTTATTGAATGATAAAGATTAAAAACATCTTCTTTATTTATCAGAAAATATTTAAACTAAAAATTTGAGCAGAATATCTGAAATTCTGAAGAAACTCAAAGCATTAACAAAATGAAGGTATTAAATTAGGAATCGCAGTGATATATTTAAGAAAGAAATATCTGATCCCTTGTGAACTTTTACAGTGTTTTAAAGAATTTTTATTCAGCGCAGTCACTTTTAATTTATTTTAATCATGAAATAATATTCCATTTTATATTGCGCTTTCATAATAGGAGATAATATTCTAATTTATATTGTTGCTTTCAGGTTGGAAGCAAAATTCCAATTTTTATTTAAATAAAATTTTCCAATTTAAATTGTTCCTTTTATTGTGAAGTAATATTTAAATTTGTACTGTTCTAAACAGAGTTATAGTATATATATTTAGAACAAGTATATCTTTATTTAAACCTGTCATTTTTATCTTGTCAGAAAATTTTTTAAATTGTATTTTACAACTGTTTTTATATTTCAAACTTTGCAATAATTTCTGGTTTAAAAAATGTTTTGTTCTGTCTGACCTATATACAATCACAAAATCAATTATAATGTTTTAAACTGTTTATTTTAATTCTGCAAACTGTCAATAGCATTATGCCAGTGTGTGTGTTTTTAATTTTATTTTCCTAATTTTACTAACTTGCAAGTATCTCTCTCATTTATTCAATTGCGATGATGATATATCAGACTTAAATATGTCCAACCTATTCTCACTTCATACACACAGAACCCGTCTGAAAGGGCGTTTTATATTTTTCTAGCTTTAACGGTTCTAGTTTACAAGTATGCTTCTCATATACTCTATAGAAATAATGACAAATAACAGACTTAAGTATTATCAACCTGTTCTCACTGCATACACACAGAGCCACCTAAAGGGGGGGGGAGCGTTCGTTTTTCTTCGCTATTTGTTTCAATTGTCATCATTGGGCATTTCATAACTTCATGCATGTATAAAATAATAAAGACTGCGCATATTTTCTCGCGTTGCTTATTACTTTCCTTATATACATAATGTATAAGGAAAGTATTGTGACGGGGTCGAAAATTCAAAATCGAGTTTTCGACGGGAGAGCACGTTTCAAGCATCCCTGATCACGAATCAAACATTTTTGAAGTGATGTCTGTGTGTGCGTGTGTGTGTGTGTGTGTGTGTGTGTGTGTGTGTGTGTGTTTGGAGACGATAACTGACGAACGAATGGACCGATTCGAACCAAATTTGGTACAAAAATCACAATCCGTAAGCACTGAAAGCCTATTGTTTTTATACGTAATCGAATGTTCTGAACCCCCCTAAATTTTCGAATAAAATTTTGAAAAAATCGTCAAAAAATCGAAACCACTAATAAAGTTACGCAAATAGACATTTCTTATGTAATTTTTCATTAGAAAATGACTGACATAAATTTTAGAACGCTAACATGAACCGTTCTTGAGATATTGCACATTTTGCAAAAAAATTATTAAAAAGTCATATAAAATGAAAAAAAAAATATTTCCTATTGAGAAACATGTTCACTTTTCATATGTAATACCATGCGATAAATTGGATGACATCACTCTCTTGGATCTAGCTCGTTCCATTCATGAAAAAAGATACTCTGAGAAATACTTTTGCATTTGAACGCCAATAGTCATTTATCTGCTGTAAGAACAACTTATTTCTTCGTCCATAACGCTTGACGAAATTTTGGCGACGAATTTGGCGGAATGTCGCCAACTTGGCGACCTTTTGAAATATTGCCAAATTAACGAAAATCTCGCCAAATGGATAAAAATGACGCTAAATCAATGAAAATAACGACTCATTGTCGAAAATTCAATATCTTGGAAAGAATATTAGTATCTACTATAAGAAAAACCTATTTTTGTTACTGTAAAAGTAGTAAATTCATTACATTATATAAGGAAAGTCATGTGTTGCCCACATCAGATTTTTTTATTTTGGATTTACAGATGCAAAGGAACGAATTAAATTCAAAAATGAGTCAATAATCATTCCGACTCAAAGGTGAAAAGAAATTGAATGATGAAATTACTGTAAAACTTTTAAAATAATTGAAATAATATTGTTTTACATCATCGTTTCACCACGGCTTATTATGAAATGTTTCCTCTGCTGATTTTTATTTAATGCCACTCTCCCATTTATTTCGCCTGGTACCTGTCTTACCATCTAATTTAGTTTTTCCTTTTCCACATTTGCGAATAGGCAAGTTTATGCACAGTTTTAGTAACACTCTCTTTGTGAAGAACCTTGCTGCTCTAACCAGGAATCAAACCGCGGATCTTCCTACTGGCTAGCCGAAGATCTACTGTTAAGATACTAGGATGAAATTGCAAGCTTTTATCGTCTAAGTGGATCCTGCATATTTTGCCCACTATTGGCGTAAAACTGACAATCTGACCACCTCCTGCTTTTTTTTTACCTCATGTTAGCCTTTTGCTTCTACTTTTACTTTAGGTTAAAGTCACTTCTATTTTTATCATTCAGGCTAGCTTTCCACGTGGTCTTTAACCTTCCGATTTGAAATCGGCGCTCGATATACCAGAGCCCAATGGATCCATGCTAGTCGTAGTAGAGTCTTTAAGGCCACAGACATAATTGCACTAACCTTCAGCGTTTATTTGTTTAAGCGCCATTGTAAAGAACTGTGGTGTTCCAACTGGGAATCGAACCACGGATCTTTGTACTGACCAGCCGATGCTCTACCGTTGAGCTACTGGAACGGAATTTCAAACTCTTGTCGAAGTGGACTCTATCTTTTATCCCCATCTCGTCCCCAACGAGTGAAGCTATATTTAGTGTAGAAATGATAAGCGCGTTAATAGTTACATTAGCACCCTGATCATTTCTCTATGTATCGAATACAGTATATACGGCAAATTATACAGTGTTCTTGGAAAATTCCTTAAGCAAGCACTCAAATAACTCTGGAATGAAAAGTCCCCGAGTGTGCATGTTAGGTCTCTCTTTAGGTTTGCCTTTTTCTTAGGTCTATCTAGACTGACTATGCCCGATCGGACGATAGTGATTGTAGCGCCCTTAGCGGAGAATTGGAGAATTTAGGAATACGAACTCGGCAACAGAATGAGATAAAAGACAAATGACAATTATAAAGTTGTAGAACTTTGTCTGTCTAGTGAGTAGGAATCGGCATTAGATGGATTTCAGAAGGTCTTTATTGAGCACAATAGGGTGATGAGCCATTTGCTGTCATATTAAAGAAGGATGCATAAACAGCACTTTCATGCACTAGAATTTAGCTTGGAGTCTGTTAAAAATGCCCTTTGTCGTAGGCAGGGCACATTTGAATTTATTTGACAAAGGATATTATCGCGAACATTGAGAATCGTTGCAGCGCCAGCATCTAACAACCGATGAAGTATGGTAGATTTTTATTGCTTTTCATAAAAACGTTTCGTCTGTTCCTGGTGTGAATCCTTACTCATTAGAGACAATGATCTACAACAATGCTCTGTTGCCAAGTTCTTTATACTAACATTTTAATTCCCTCCCACCTTCTCTTAAATCTAATGTTGAATTCTATAACTCATAATCTGAACTGCATCTATAGCCAGTCATGCGAAATAGATGTTTTAAAAACAATTTTTAAACTGGAAACGGCAAAAGAACCATAAGTGGAGATCCTGAATGATGATCCTACCTCCTCCAGAATTTGATACTGAATCAAATCAGTTATCGACTGAGCCTTATCTATAGCAGATCGTGAGAAACAGATATTTCAAAGAAAACAATTTATTTAGAGAACAGTTAAATGTCAAAATTTTTGCAGCTAGCAAATCAATTTTTCATGGAAAACATAGCGTAGGTCAGAGTTGTATGCATGGAACACACAGGACACTTATAGTCTTCCAAGACCCAGAATTCTTCTCTCATAATACGCATTATTATTATTACAATATACTTCAACTAATCCGATACCCGTGTGCTCCTTCTTTAAACTTTCGGAGCTCTTATATATATATATATATATATATATATATATATATATATATATATATATATATATATATATATTACACAACCCCTTACCGCCATTAAGTAAGCTTCTCGCTAAGCCTTCCTTCTTTTTTCCAATTTTAAATGCTTTTTATACTTTTTATATTTATATATACATACGTTAAAACATTTAAAAATCTATCTTCCTTTCAATTCAGCTATATAGAACATATTCTATAAATAATGATCTATCTCAGGTATACATAATACAAGTAAAATAAAAATTCTTCAATTATATATATATATATAATATATATACATATATATATATATATATATATATATATATATATAAAGCATTCAAAACAAACAAAAGAATTCGATTGATCTCCAGTTAAAACTCATTAAAAACTAAGAACAACCCTCATGATTTAAAACGAAATGTAAAAATAGAGCGATATACAACAGATTGAATGTAATGTAACTGTAAAATCATCAGGAACCTACTACAACACCATACCTTTAAATAGCACATCATTCATTTAATGGATCACCATTTAAAACTCATTAAATACTAAGAACAACCCTCATGATTTAAAACGAATTGTAAAAATAGAGCGATAAACAACAGATTGAATGTAATGTAACTGTAAAATCATCAGGACCCTACTACAACACCATACCTTTAAATAGCGCATCATTCATTTAATAGCCTTGCGACTGTGAACAAAAAGGTCCTTAATTTTATTTTTTCTCAATACGTCTCCTCAAGATGAGCCTATAGGTTTATTCTTGGCATTTTCGATAGGAATAGACCAAAACCTCAGCCTTATACTAGTTGTGAACTTCGGTACCCAAGCATACGTATTAAATTCACAACAGAGCAATATCTTATACTGCATAGTATTTGTCCTTCACCGCAGGTCATTTCCATTGGTGATCTGAACTGTTCATTTCGCCAGAAGAATCATTTAGAAACCAATACAAAGTGATTGATCGCGTGTAAAACATCATGAAGAAAAAATATACCACGGCAAGAAAAACATCCCGGTTTTTATGTATATCCAAACTTCACCTCATTTTCCCAGTATAACAAGAATGCTGCTGTAATGACATCTGTCAGCTGCATTCGCAGTAAAATATCTGTAGGATTTTTTGCATTATATTCTAGCATTGTCTACCATACAGATGAAAATAAAAAATCAGATGTGATTAAGATCTGACTTTTTATATTAACAAGGCTTCTATTTTTACTTTCCCTACAATACGTGGTAATGTATGGGGAAAGTATTGGAATCGTGTCGTAAATCTCAACTCGAGTTTTCGACGGATCTACACGTTTTGGGAGCTCTAGAATACGACAAAACTATTTTTAGTGTGACGTATGTGTTGTTGTTGAGACCCAGACCGTCCGACCTACCAGAAAGGTGTAAGGTAACTGTTTGGACGGCCGGGAAGTGCCACCCAATTTGGACCGGAACCCAGTGGGGGAGGCATCCACAGGAACCGTACCCTCCTTCCCCTACCACCAACCTCTCGGAAGGACTTACGGACCCACATGTTTAACGTGATCGTACTCCGCGTGAACACGGCGGCAGTTTTGGCAGTGGCTGGAATCGAACCCGGGCCTACCGAGTGCAACTCCAGCGCGCTAACCAATGGGCTACCGCGCCCCTGTGACGTATGTGTGTGTCTGTGCAATGTATGTATCCATTCTAACTTAAAAATTAATATCCATTCTAACTTAAAAATAAAAATTAATTATAAAATTTTATGAACTACATTTCATAAAATTTTATATGCGAGTCACTTGTGGGTGGCCTTAAATTTTGGTATGTTTCGGGATAAAAGAACCTGCTTTATTTTGCGAAATGGCTCGCAAAAATCGTATATAGCTAAAAAAATCTAATTCTCTATAACTAATCTCTATAACTAATCTCTATATCTAAAACACTAATTCGACAAATTTCACAAAATTTGGTAAATAAGTCACTTATGAGTTATTCTGCTAATTCGATTTTTGTAGGATTCGGAAAAAGAGAATCTGCCTTTTTTATTTTTATGCGAAATAGTCTGCAAAAATCGTAAAAATCTAAACTAAAAGACTACGTTTGCTCAAATATATCAATTAAATGCTCGTTTTATATGTCATTTCTAACAATGAAAAGAATAAGACCAACCCCATTGCTCTAGAACTATCCGTCTTCGAGATATTTTAGCTTTTTCGCATTTTTGCGACGCCGGTTTTGAAAATACGTCCATCACCAAGTGAAAACGAAAATTGACATAAAAGTGCAAATTCGGTGTCATTTTAAATAATTTTGCGTGTTCTTTTGTGCAATTAAATTCAATTTAATGAATTATTAAAGAAATAAAGAGAAAAGGAATTTGAGACTGTAGGGAAAGTCCTTTGTCGCCCACATCAGCTCCTTTTTTGCTGTTGTTTTGTTTGCTTCAAAAATATATAATGTGGGCAGCATATGATTTTCCCTACATAATGCAATTACTTTACTTATTTCACAGTGGAATAATGATGTATAAGATCTACTGATCAATGCTTTTAGTGTTTAATAAACACCACGTATATTAAAATTGGGCAATTTTAGAAAAGTATTAGTCCAAATAAAATGACTTATTCATACTCACTCGCAAAATCCTCATCAAAGTGCAATTTACATTTAATTAATATCTCTTGAAATAAATGACCATAGACAAATTCTTGGACATCAAAACTATTAAAAGTATCTTCTCTGGGATATAAAACGAACTGGATTCACGAAAATATCGTTAACAAATTTGTTGCATGATATTGCACAAGAAAAGTGTACCCATTTGATGATACTTACTATTTTTTTTAATAGTGTGGAATAGTTTGATAAATTTACTAAGAAAACGTGCAATATCTCGAAAATGGGTCATGCTAGCGTCCTAAAATTTGCGTCATTCATTTTAAAATGAAAAAATTACGCATGAAATAATTATTTATTTAGCAATATTGAAAGTCCTAGTTTTTAATGAGTTTTTCCAATAATTTTTTTGTAAATCATGCAATATCTCGTGAACGGTTCATGCTAGCATTCCAAAGTTTGTTTAATTTGTTTTCTAATGAAAACTTACATCTAAAACCCTTATTTATTTATCATTATTGAATACCTTGTTTTTTAAATAATACTTTTTCAAAATCATTCGAAAATTGGGGTGTCTTCGATAGCGTTTAAAATCAATAGGGTTCCAGTATTCAATGATTCTGACAATCGTACTAAATTATTTTCGAAACGTATTCTTTCTTGAGACTCATGAACATCCACAGACTCATGAACATACACATTAACATACGTCCACACTAACATACATATACGCACACATCAAAAACATTCGAATCAAGTTCAGGCATTCTTGAAACGTGCTTTTTTTAAATCAAAAACTCTACTTCGAATGTTTGACATGACCCATTACAATACTTTTTCTACCCATTATGTTATACCGGGTGGTCAGAATTAAAACACCCCTACTCTGAGCTCTCTGTGGATCGAACTACTCAGTGTAAAGGCTCCAAAATTGTTGAACATACTATTCAAGACATAGGGAAAGGGATTACGCGAAAAAAAAATTAGTTCCAGAAACACCGATAGTTGGCGCTGTACAACAGAAAATATGCTGAAAAGACTAAAATACACATTTGTAACACATTTTATTCGAACGTACCAAACATTCATATCAAAAGGACTTTATCGATGCAGGGAATGCTGCGTATAACTTTATCCATTGATTGTTCAACAATAGCGGTGGCAATATCGTCAACGACATCTGAACGAGTCGATTTGCGTCCTCGACCCGGCTAAACTCCAAGATGTCCAGTTTTCTCGAATCGAGCTATCATTCTCCTGAGAGTTTGTGGAAGTAATGGTCCTTTGCGCAAATTCTGAAGTCGACGAAACTCTCGAAGTGCAGCTGCAGAATGTCCTTTGTTTTCATAAAACAGCTTCACAAGCAAAGCGCGTTCTGGCAGTGTGACAGCCATCGCTGATAAGAGCGAAAATTTCCCAATTTTATCCCCTTTTATGCCCAGAACATAGTACCTGCAAACCAAGGGTTTATGCAAATTTTTGTGCTTACAGTGCGAAATTGCAGTTACAATGATAGTTTAAGTTTCTTCACTTTTTTATCTTCCTTTTTTTCATATCAGCAAAAGAAATTAAAAAGGAAAAATTCCATATCACAAGTTTTTTTTTTTTGTGATTATTTTGTGTCCTTTCAGCATATTTTCTGTTGTACAGCGCCACCTATCGGTGTTTCTGGAACTAATTTTTTTTTCGTGTAATCCCTTTCCCCATGTCTTGAATAGTAGGTTCAACAATTTTGGAGTCTTTACACTGAGTAGTTCGATGTATAGAGAGCTCAGGGTAGGGGTGTTTTAATTCTGACCACCCAGTATATATAGTAGGAAAGGTAAAGTTACATTTAAGTTGCCACGTAAAGCATAAATAAAATCAATAGACTTTTAAAATCACGTCAAATGCGTAGCTTTTTTGTGAAAGGCTATTTTGTAAAAGGTGAATAGAAAGCTTTGCTCTTTTATTAGTATGTTAGCTAAACCTATCAAATTTTTTATGAGAAAATTTGTGAGTAAAAGCGTAAATAATGTTAAACTTGAAATCCTCGTATATTGCTCGATAATGCTTAGCAATTTAGGCTAGGTTCTATCTCCTTTTAAATAAAACATCAACAATAATTGATACACTAATTATTAGTATATCAATTATTAAATTCAGTAATGTCACCTATGTAATTATTAATTAAGACAAACACAAAAATTAGAAACTTTTGTTCTTATATAGAAACAAAATTTTTCAAAGTGAATTTGAAAATTACTTTTACAAAAATATTTAACAGTCTTATATATGAAAAATTTTAAAAAGAAAATTGCATTTCAATCATTTATTGTTTAGATTACATATAAGAATGATAAGCAGTGCATTAGTGTAGATACTATATTGCAATAAAAACTTGCACTCTTTTCAATCTGCCATGTCTTTTTATGTCTTTTTGCACTATACCCGATATTTCGAATACTATATTAGCTTTTTACTTTCCTTATAGACATAATGTATAAGGAAAGTATTGTAACGGGGTCGAAAATTCGAATTCGAGTTTTCGACGGGAGAGCACGTTTCAGGCATCCCTGATCACGAATCAAACATTTTTGAGGTGATGTCTGTGTGTGTGTGTGTGTGTGTGTCAGTGAGTCTGTGGAGACGATATCTCACGAACGGAGCGATTCGAATGAAATTTGGTACAAAAATCACAATCCGTGAATACTGGAAGCCTATTGTTTTTAAATGCAATCGAATGTTCTGAATCCCCCTAAATTTTCGAGTGAAATTTTGAAAAAATCAACAAATCAAAACCTTTAATAGAGATACGCAAGTAAACATTTCTTGTGTAATTTTTCCTTAGAAAACGATTGACAGTAACTTTAGAATGCTAGCATGAACCGTTCTCGAGATATTGCACATTTTTCAAAAAATTATCAAAAAATTTTGTAAAATAAAAAACAATATTTCCTATTGAGAAACATGTTCACTTTTCATATGTAATAGCATGCGATAAATTGGGTGACATCATTCTCGTGGATCTAGCTCTTTCCATTCATAAGAAAATATACTTTGAGTAATACAATTGTATTTGAAAGTCAATAGTCATTTATCTGCTATAAGAATAACATATTTCTCCGTCCATAACGTTTGGCGAAATGTTGGCGACGAATTTGGCGGAATGTCGCCAACTTGGCTACTTTTTTAAATGTTGCCAAATTAACGAAAATCTCGCCAAATGGATAAAAATGGCTCTAAATCGATGAAAATGATGACTAATTAACGAAAATGCAATATCTTGGAAAGAATATAAGTATCTACTAAAAGAATAACCTACTCTTTTGCTATAAAGGTAGGAAATTCATTGCATTATATAAGAAAAGTCACTTTTATATCAGATTTTTTTTACTGTAACAATAGTAAATTCATTGCATTATATAAGCAAAGTCACGTGCTGCCCACATCAGATTTTTTATAATGTAAATTATCTTCGTATTATCAGGGAACATTCCTGTATTTTTGATCATGTCAATTTAAAACAATGCAGAATTAACAGCGTTCTTTCGGGACATTATTGAACACCTGAACTTTTTAAAATGCCAACCTAACAGTACTTATTAAACTCAGACATTGTAGCTGAAATTATCCAGTTTCCTATTGAAAACTTATTTGGTATCATGTTGCGTGTGAAGTAACATTAAGTAGTTCAAAAGTTAAATTGACTGTTGCATGTGTGTTCTAAATTACTCACTTCCGTACGTGGTGGGTATATTAAGAGAGATTTTCAACTAAATTTGAATTACAATACGTAAGGATATTTAAGTACGTTAGATGTCGCCTCAATATTAAAATACATCTACATATTGTTGCAGCTTGTATTTAATAGGGAAATTAACTAAGTGTGGCTCAACCCGGCTTTTTTACTTTCCCTGCAATTCATGGTAATGTATAGGGAAAGTATTGGAATCATGTCGAAAATCGCAACTCCAGTTTTCGACGGATCTACACGTTTCGAGACTTCTAGAATACGAAAAAACCATTTTCAGCGTGACGTCTGTGTGTGTGTCTGTGTGTCTGTGTGCCAGTGTGTCTGTCTGTCTGTCTGTGTGCGTCTGTGTGTCTGTGTGTGTGTCTGTGTGTCTGTCCGTCTGTCTGTCTGTGCAGATTTTGTATCCACTCTAATTAAAAAACTAATTGACCGAATTTTATAAAATTTGGTAGGTAAGTCACTTGTGGGCGAATCTGGTGCTGATTAGTTTTGGGTACGATTCGGGATAAAAGAACCCGCCTTTTTTTGTGAAATGGCCCGGAAAAGTTTGTATCCACTCTAGCTAAAAATCTAATGTACCGAATTTCACAAAATTTGGAAGATAAGTTGCTTATGGGTCACTCTGGTGCTGAATAGATTTTGGTACGATTCGGAAAAAAATAACCTGCCTTTTTTTGCAAAATGGCCCGCAAAAATCGGCAAAATCTGAAATAAAAAACTATATATGCTGAAATATATCCATTAAATTCTTGTTTTATACGTAATTTTTAACGACAAAAAGAATAAGACCAACCGCATTACACTAGGACTAGCCATTCTCGAGATATTTTAGTTTTTTCGTATTTTCTCTACCATCTTTGAAATAAGTCGAGTTGCCAAATGTGAACGAAAATTGAATTAAAAGTGAATTAAATTTAATTAAAATATAGAGAACGTGGATATAAATCTGCAGGAAAAGTCATGTGCTGCCCACATCAGATTTTTACTTTCCCTGCAATACATGGTAATGTATAAGGAAAGTATTGGAATCATGCCGAAAATTGCAACTCGAGTTTTCGACGGATCTACACGTTTCGAGACCTCTAGAATACGAAAAAACTATTTTTAGCGTGACGTCTGTGTGTGTGTCTGTCTGTCTTGTCTGCGTGTCTGTCTGTTTTGTCTGCATGTCTGTCTGTCTGTGCAGATTTTGTATTATTCATTCTAACTAAACAACTAATTGACCGAATTTCATAAAATTTGGTAGGTTACTTGTGGACGAATCTTGCGCTGATTGGTTTTGGGTACGATTCGAGATAGAAGAACCCGCCTTTTTTTGCGAAATGGCCCGAAAAAGCTTGTATCCACTCTAACTGAAAAGCTAATGGACCAAATTCCACAAAATTCGGTAGATAAGTCACTTGTGGATCACCCTGGTGCTGATTAGATTTTGGTACGATTCGGAAAAAATAACTTGCCTTTTTCTTGCAAAATGGCCGACAAAAATCGCCAAAATCTGAAATAAAAATCTACATATAATCAAATATATCCATTAAATGCTTCTTTAATATGTAATTTTTAATGAAGAAAGGAATAAAATCAACCCCATTACACTAGGAATAGCCGGTCTCGAGATATTTCATTTTTTTTCGTATTTTCTCAACACTACCTTTAAAAATAAATCCAGTTACCAAACGAGAACGAAATTTGAATTAAAAGTGAATTAAATTTAATTAAAATAAAGAGATCGTGCATATAAGTCTACAGGGAAAGTCATGTGCTGCCCATATTGGATTTTTTATACCAGAATCCACTTTTAGTAGCTTATTTGTTTTTTAAATTTTACAAGAAATTTTTTTAAAAGTCAGTATCATGGGGACAAATGACTACAATTGCAGCGTGTTCCCCTTCACTTTAATGAGTTTAAAAAATATTTTGATTGATACTATACTTGACAATGTGCCCCCTCTCCCGGAGGGGAGGTAACTTTTCCCCCGAGGGGGGTTAAAGACGTCACAAACAAAAAAAATCGTATAGAGGCTATTTTTTAACAACATTGATTGAAACTATAACGTCTGGCGATCATTACACCATAAATAAACCCTTTTATGTATGTATCTGTCATATGTTGTCCTATGCTGCCATGTTAAAAAATTATAAATAAATTTCTAAGTTTTCTCTCGAATTTAAAAAAATTCTATATAGTTCTAGATTTTTGATAACAAAGCCTGATATAAAGTTACGTGATAATCCGTTAATATTTGTGGCCGCCATCGTATACAAGAAATCGACCACAGACATACGGACAGACAAATAGACTTGCAAACAGACAGACAGACGGACATCACTCCAAAAATAGTCAAAAAGTGTTCAGGACGTCTTCACTTTTATTGGCATTAAAATCTCGAGATCGAAAATTTTCGTGAAAACAATACTTTTTCCAATACTACATATGAGAAATTAAAAATACAGAATTTAGTGCTACAGTGCGAGTCCCCTATTAAGAAATTTTCTACACGGTAATGATTCCAGGGAGTTTTTACTGCCCCTACAAATACATTCAAGTAAGTTAAAGTAAATAAGTTAAGTAGCTCAAAAGTTAAATTGACTGTTTCATTTGTGTAACTACGCACTTCCGTACTTAATGCATATGTTACGGGCAATGTATGAAATGCCGGCATTCTATAGAATACCTAGGCATTTTATAGAATACCGGCCTTTTTTAGGTAAAGTATGAAATATGAAAATTGTTATATACTTTCCCAGGCATTGTATATAATACCTAGTCATTCTATAGGATGACAAATGCTATTTAGGCAAAATATGATAAAAGGAATGAATTGGAGATGTATTTCATACTTTGCCGATTTGTCATTTGGCATTCTATAGAATACCTAGGAAATCTGTGAAATTTTAATCGTTTCATAGATTGCCGACCAGTTTTCGGTATTCTATATAATGCCTAGGTATTGTATAGAATGCCGGCTTTCATACATTGCTGGTAATATATATACAAATAAACGTATTCGGTTATATTTAAAGTGCAATACCCAAGAACATTTAAGTAGGTTAGTTGCAACCTCAATGTTAAAATACACTAATATATCGTTGCAGAGTGCATTTAATAGAAAACAATACAGAATCTAGTGTTATAATTGTGGTCCCCTATTATGCAGTTTTCCTTACGGTAAAGGTTCTAGGAAATTTTTACGGCTCCTATAAATACATTTAAGGATCAGTAAATTGACCCCCTCCCTGCTGAAATATTTACGATGTAAAAAATACATATAAATGACATCATATTAATAACCACATTAAAAAGGGATACCACATTAAAAAAGGATGCCACATTAAAAATATATACATATAAAGAATTTCATCAAATACTGAATCCAATGATATCTCCCTCTTCCAGATTCATTATTTGCCCCACTTTTAATCTTTTAATCAGACGAGGAACCAACTCATTGGATTTACAGTTTTTTAAAACAATCGTCTCGGATTTACAGTTTTTTAACAACAACGCCGGTGTCCTGGAGTAAAGCCAAACTAACACGTCGGCTTGAAGACTGAGCCTGCAAACCACCTACCAAGATTTTGAAATTCAATGATATTTGATCGTAATCGAAACTATGAAGGATATTTTAAGTAAGGACCAGATTCAGTCATGCTGCCAAGGTACAAAAGCAATATGCAAATCCACAATAGAGCAGCGCATAATCATTAGAACAAAGAATTCATATTTTACTAACCTACTTTATAAAGTGTGTTAACGTTTTATCGCCGTTTGACACGTTGACGTAAATAGCCTTATAACACTTTCAGTTTTGACAATATGTCAGCAAATGACGTCAATAGCCTTGTCAAGATTAAAAATTATATAGTATAGTTCTCGTCAAGTATAAAAATTACTTCAATGATCAAATGACGGATATAGCCATGAAGAGTCTTGAGGGAAAATGTATTGCAAAATGCAATAATATTCACAACCTCAATTTTAATAATGTGTGTCAGCGTGTTAATATTATTATAACTTGCGGACGTCTGTTTTTTTATCCCAAAACTCTTCTTTCTTTCCCTCCCCCCAGAATCCAATTTTATCACCGGCTGTTAGAGAATTTCATAAATATATTAATAATATCCTCCTATAACGTTGGTCTTCGCGGCACAGTTGCAATGACTCCAAGAATCAATAGCAATCCGCGATGACTCCAAAATCTGGCCGCAATGAAACCATCTGTACCACAGAAACTCCATTATGCGAATCCCAACCCCCACAAGGAAGTCCGGAATAACCTCGTTTTCGGTAGTTTCGTGAGGAGCTAAAAGTTTCCTGGACTTAAATTACTGGTGACTCGCGTGACTCAAGCGGAGTGCCTGATTTCTTGGTCTGTCTTCGGAGCCAACTGGGGAAGGCTTACGTGAGGATGCACTCACGCACTTTTTATTGAGGCTCTTACAAAATAATATTTTGTAAAAGTAATGGTAAAAGAAAGAGCCTTCCTATGGTGCAAATGACGTGTACACTTGACGAGTGCAAATGACGCGTACATTTTTGAGGAACCATTAATCATTTTTATTTTCTTTGGCATACTTATTTCGTACAGTCACAGGAATTTTCGGAAAAACCGGAAATGATATCTTCAGAGGCGGAAATGGAAATCCTTAATAAATCCCCCCACACTACTTTCACTGGAAATCTGAATCCTTATTTCGTACAATCATTAGCATTTTGGGAAATGAAAATATTTATTAAATCCACTCTACCACCCTTCAAAATTCGATGCTGAATACATAGCAGTCATCATCTAAGTTCTATCTATATATAATCCTGAGAAATAGATGTTTCAAAACAAAAGATTGGTTCGAAGTGGTTAATAAACCTGATGCGGAAATTCTTAGTAAAATACCCTATCTCCACCACAATTTAATGCTGAATCCACATCAGTTATCATCTAAGTTATATCTGTAGCCAATCTTGTGAAATAAATATTGTAATAAATAAAGTAAAATGAAAACTTTTGAATCGGGAATGGAAAAAGAATCGGAAGTGGAAATCCTTAGTGAGGTTTCTGCCCCCAACCCCACCCTCCTTCTCCTCTAGAATTTGATGCTGAATCATATGAGATTGATCATATAAGATCATATGAGATCATATGAGTTATATGTAATCTATCTATAGAAAATGTTGGGTTGCTTAATTTAGAATGCTTAATGTTGTTTTTTTAGATTGTAATTTAGAATGCTTAATTTAGAATGTTTAATTTAGTTGCTTAATGATGGGTTGTTTAATTTAGAAGATAAAAAAATATTCTAATTAAAGAATAAATTAAAAAAACCAATAAATATTATTTAAATATTATCAAATTGAGAATATTGAGCCAGGGAAAAATAAATAAAAGTAAATTTCAAACTCCCAAATTACATAAATTCTAAAGCAACCCAACACAAATCCTGAGATATAGGTGTTTCACGGAAAAATTGTCGTGAAAACAATAGAATATGGCAAAACTTTTGCCCCTAAAAAAAGCATGGAGTAGGTTCGTGCATTTTTATAGTGCATAAAATAAGGAGGTTTAACAATTAGGGTATAAACTTTAGAAGACTTGAATATTAAAATGAAACTAATGTATAAAAATTAGAATATCTCTCCTAGTGCTGATAACACCATTAATGGGCCTGTTTGACATTTTTTATAATTTCGTAATCATGAAGCAGTCAATATCTAGAATGACAGCAAATGCTTGCAGTAAGAAAACCACAATATTATGAAACTTTATGGAGACCGTCAAATTCAGTTCAAATACACGTTTTTTTCTTAAGGCTTTTTATTAGGGAATTTCTTAAGGAATGAGTGCATGCCTCACATGGCTGCAATACCGAAGTTCAAACTCCGGAATCCTCCTAAAGGGTGTTCCCAAAGTTAGGATCCCGCTCCTATTGCAGAGAATGCTGTTATTTGTAACGGTAGTACGATCCGAACTTACTGAATCGCAACTCGAATGAAAGAGAGTGAACGGGTTCTATGAATATCAGTATATTAAGCATTGCTATCAAAGAATTAAATGCACGAGATTTGCAATTAACTCTCTACTAGTCAATTATGCAACTTGATATAGGAAATTTAATTTTAGATAACATGTTGCAGAGTCCTCTTCAACGATAAGAGCTAGCAACTTCGTTTCTGTAGAGTGTTTGCTGGTCAGTACGAAGGTAAGATTCGTGGTTCTATTTTCAGTTAGGGTAGTAAGGTTCTTTGCAATGGTGACCGAACGAATCAACACTGTACGTTAGTGCGATGATGTCGATGGCCTGAAATTAACCACATAGTAGGACTAGCACAGATTCTGTGGACTCTGGTATATTAAGCGCCGATTTCAAAGCGGAAAGTTAAAACGGCCATACTCAGGTAATTAACCTGGAAGATACAAATAGCAGCAAGAGGCTAATATGAGGTAAAAATAGCAGGAGGTGATCAGACAGATTGTCAATTACATCAGAAGGTGAAGAAGTTAGAGTCCACTTCCACGATGAAAGCTTTTAATTCCGTCCCAGTAACTCAATGGTAGACTGTCAGCCGACCAATATGAAGATCCTTGGTTCGATTCCCGGTTGAAGCAAGGTTCTTTACAATATCAGATCCTCTGGTAGGCCTGATAACTCATTTGTTACAGGAATTGCCTCGAAATCAAAAGATTGAATATCCAACTAGGCAATACCTTGAGTTCATACATACAAACGTCGTTCTTGATCATGGTTATGTAAAATGGTAAATACTGTAAAAATAAATTGCAACTGGTATTGAGAGAAAAACCAATTTAATTTGTTTAGATGACATCCAAATGTGGGGAACTAAAAATTAGCAGGACTGTAATGTTCTCTCCAGCTGAAATCATAAATCATATGGAAGCTTTTAATCGTGATTGGACAACCGCTCCTCAAATTTGAAAAAAATTGCTAATGTACGCGACTACACTTAAAAACCTTTTATCATCCATCTATCTACCAATTGTGAAATCCAGGAAAATTCTAGGCTTCAACCTCTCCCCCCCCCCCCCCTCCTTTTTTTCTTACCTTCATTTTTTCTCTCCGTTCATTTTAACCTACATAGTCTTCTAATAGCAGAGTTTACGACAATTGAAGGCAAGTTTTGAAGCTATCAAAAATCAAACCGGCTCTTTTTTAAGAAGACTGTTCCACCTATATAATGCTTGGAATCTTACAACTATCCTGAAAAAGAAATTCGATAACTTATTCAAACTCTTAAAGAATACATTTTTATTTGGAAGATACTCCCATTGAAGATACCAACATTCATGGACAGGTTTCGAATTTATTATGCGTTCGTCAGCATAGACTAGTCCATGTCTGCAATGGCAGAAAGAAACTCAATCATAAGAAGGAACTTAATAAGAAAGAATAAATTTTTACTTCAATGTGTTAAACTTAATTTCACCAGAAGTAATTATCAGCCGAGGCGCGACAGCCCAGCGGTTAGCGCGCAGGAATTGCACTCGGTCGGCCCGGGTTCGATTCCCACCACTACCAAAAACTGCCGCCGTGTTCACGTGAAGTACGATCAAGTTAAACATGTGAGTCCATAAGTCCTTCCAAGAGGTTGGTGGTAAGGGAAGGAGGGTACGGTCTCTGTAGATGCCTCCCCCACTGGATTCCGGTCTAAATTGGGTGGCACTTCCCGGATGTCCAAACAGATATCTCATACCTTTCTGGTAAGTCGGACTGCCTGGGTCAAAGAAGAAGAAGTAATAATCAGCCGGAATCTTTGTCTTCTAAATTGCTCCCAGTCATGCTATCATCTACACCACTCCGGTTATGTAAGAAATTCTCTTGCAATATAAAAAATCGATTTTAAATTTAGTATAATACTTATTCACTTTTAAATCTGTTAAGGATATTAACTTTTTATTGATTTATTACCTTCAAATTTATTCTAATAACCATCTCAAGTACAATCGTGCATTATTAAGAATAAAGTCTTGAGATTTTTATCTGATCATCTTTGTATAAAATTTTATGCGTATACGTGAGCTTTGTATGCACTAAAAAGATTCAATGGCACAAAATAGCATTAATATAAATGTTGAATATTTAATACCATCCGAGCTAATGACCAGGCGTGACATTTAGTCTGAAACTCAGTTCAGGCATAATTATAAATGTAGATTTGGCAGCAACCGCATTTGCTAATCAAAGTACGTGATCAGACTTTTAAGAAATGGAACATAAAACTGCACAAATTCTAATGCTGAAAACATCAATATTTCGGAAAAAAACTTCTACCTAGGTAAAGTTAATTCTGACTAGAATATTTTTAACTTTACACTATTTTAAAATAATTTTACGACATTACATTTACTGAAAATTTACTTTCAGCTCGCAAACATACAGAAATTATAATGTAAAGTAAAAAGTAAAAATCTTCTTTAAAACACAGGATAAAGCAAATTAGTAACGGAATCAATGCTACTGTATATTTTGAAGAGAGATTCTGTGTTTTAACAAATATTTTACTTTTAGTTATTTTTGAAACAATTTGACAATTTATTTTGAATAAAATTGAGTCTTGCTACTTGGCATGAAGGCATGTGGTGTACATATAGTTTTAATGCTGCATTAAATATTTATAGAAAAAAAATAATGTTTTACTCACATTAAAATTATATTATGTAATTCAAAAGATGTTTTTAGTTTTGTTAATAAGTGGGTCATTAAATAAAACCTAGCACCCACTAGGGTAAAATGAGTCAGATATATTAAGCAAGAACCAAATATGACCATATTTCCAAAGGCGGGAAAACTTAAGAAACACGTAGTCTGACAATATTGTCAAAGCGGAGGCTACAATCTTCGCACTGTGGTTTGACTCCCCTTCATTCCCCATAGCTGCGTCCTCAGCCACTCGTTTATGGGTTGACATTTGTATATAAAAAAGGAACCGTTGAACTAGTCAGATTGGAAATTTTGACGTTTGCTTCAACAACCCCATGCGTAAGAAAAAATGTCCAATTGTTGTTTTTATAACCAATCGCACTTGTCTGGAACTAGGCCAAAACAAGCCCATAACACCAAAGTCCATAGTGAAGAATGAAAACAATACTTGGTAGAAGTCTGACTTTTGCCTAATACCAACCAAGTCTTTTGCCTAACACCACCCAGCTAATCTATAAATTAGATTAGAATCGCAAAAACATTTTTAATGGCAGATTCACTGGCGATTTCCTTCGAACGTCTAATCAAATTCCATATGTTTTAACATGATGCACAGAATATAAAATTGAATTTGAATCACGTTCTAATGTGCTTTCTATTGCTGATTCACCTTGCGTCGCGAGATCGTTTAAGAATCAGCCATCGATATAATCTGACTTCATAGGTAACATCAAAGGGATGAGATTATGATAGAGTATTAGCAACATTCAACAATTCATTTGCATTGTTGATTTCTTTTCATGTGAAGGACCCAACAGGTTCTACTAGTGAGCCTAAATTTCTAATAAACATATAGTTAAATTAAATAAATTAACAATAATTGATGTACAACGTTGAAGAAGTATACAATGGTATTCTGGGGCGCGGTAGCCCATTGGTTAGCGCGCTGGAGTTGAACTCGGTAGGCCCGGGTTCGATTCCAGCCACTGCCAAAACTGCCGCCGTGTTCATGCGGAGTACGATCACGTTAAACATGTGGGTCCGAAAGTCCTTCCGAGAGGTTGGTGGTATGGGAAGGAGGGTACGATCCCTGTGGATGCCTCCCCCACTGGGTCCCGGTCTAAATTGGGTGGCACTTCCCGACCGTCCAAACAGTTACCTTACACCTTTCTGGTAGATCGGACGGTCTGGGTTTCAACAACAACAATGGTATTCTGAAAGTATACTTTTATGTGAAACATATCACAATCAGTGGTGAAGCATAGGAATAAAGTAGGCAGTGTCTGCCCAAATAATTTAAGATCAAGTAACTTTTAT
The DNA here is from genome assembly GCA_951213105.1 of Amaurobius ferox. Taxonomy (NCBI): domain Eukaryota; kingdom Metazoa; phylum Arthropoda; class Arachnida; order Araneae; family Amaurobiidae; genus Amaurobius; species Amaurobius ferox. Next base: position 111,260,197 of record OX578137.1, on the reverse strand, counting down.
TTTAATTACATATTATTCGAAATAAATGCATACAATTTTTTCTTTATACATATACATATGAAGAGCGATGTAAACATATTTATGCTTCGACTAGCACAAGACTCTCTGTGCTGACGTTTTATTCAGAAGAGACATATCTCAAATGTCTACCTCGTCAGAAAATATTGCATTAGGAATAAAGTTAAAGGAGAATTCGCGCGCAATTTTATCATTTAATTAACGTTTCGTTTTATTTATTTTTTGGTTTGAATTGTTTCGTTTCCGCAAACATAGCGTTTATTGTTTGAGGACCCTGGAAAGTAATTTTAAATGATATTTTTGAAACATTAGAAATTTTTTCCATGCGAATCATAAATAAAACTTTTAGCAAGTAAGAAAGTAAAACATAGTATATGGTGTACGTATTTTCTTACTTGTTTCTCTTGATTTTTGCATGTTAGTTTAAATAGAATTTTCCGTACTTTGCATTTCTAGCATATAATGTTTTCAAACGGGTTTCACAGAGAAGCGCAAAACCGACGTTCCACTCTATAATACAACATTTGAAAACTGTCATTAATTTATTTTCATTGCAGTTCAGCTATTAAATTTCCTTTTATTTGTAACCTTGTTAAGATATAACATAAAGCTTTTTATTTGTTAATTTTGCACTCTGTCTGTATACACCCCCCCCCCCTCATTATTTTATCACACTTTACCACTGATCATAATTAAATATCTACAACTAAAATGTGTTTTATAAATCATACACAATTGTAACAACAATTATATTTCAGTTATAAAACTTGAATTACATAAATCTGCAGATAGTGTTATAACTATATAAGCAATAAAGGGTAAAAAATTAAGATTGAAAATAAAACTCTCAGCTTCAAAATTATATTAATGAATCTAATAATTCCCATGCCTTTTAAATTTTGACTTAAAACACATGTGCTAACTACTATTATTATTTTAACTGCATTTTATTTACCCTCTCTAAAGAAACTTAATTTAAGAGTTATTTGTGCAATTGAATAAATGCCTCTGATGTACTGGTGAAGAAACAATAAATAGTATTCCAGATTTAAAGAGAAATCGTCAGTTCTCACTAAAATTCAAGAGGGCATTTTTATAATGCTAGATAAACAGATTTTTAGCTCAAATATCATGTGTTATTTCCATCTACTTACATACAAAAAGTAATAAAAATTAGAGAGTGCCGCCTGAAAAGTTCATAAAATTGCAAGAAAACAAACATTTTAAAGATGCCAAGATTTAGAAGAGAAAACTGCAGTGACTAATACTAATCCAATAGCTAGGATGAATGTGTTAGACTTAATGTAACAGAAAGATGTAATGTCCGTATATCGTTTTGCAAAGTATTCTAACCTGCACCTTTCGAATTTAATTAAATAAATACAGCTAAATAAACACAGTTGATTTTAATCATTCTTAAAAAAAAAGCTGCTGTAACCTCAAAAGGAAAGATGCAAAAATGTATATAAAAAAATTCCTCTTAACTACCAGAATTGTTTATCAGATTTTAATTTTAAAAATTTTCAATTCCCCTATCAAGTTACAAGCAAAGCAATTACATATATTGCAGAACTACTGAATCACACTATCGAGGGAACACAGCTGAGATTATTGTAACAACAATATGATGTACTCCAACTATATTTTATAAATCTCAAATATTATTAAACCATAGACTAGTTTACGATATTAATGAACCAAAACAATTAAACAAGATTTTTAGGATATTCGCGCTGCTTAGAGGTTGAGGAATATTTGTTTGAAAATAACTTTCAAATGCAAATTTACAATGCCTTGCATAGAAGGTTTTACTGAAATTTTTTGGTTCGAAAAATAGAATGTGAAGCTTGGTGTTGATCATCAAATGATTACATATATATTAATTTTTATCAATTATTTTGCTGTTCTATGGAGTTTGGCAGGTAATTTTGCGGAAATACATAAATTCTGCACTATGCAACGTTTTGTATTTATTCATTCCATTTGAAGTTTGATTTAAAAAAATATCCTAGTACGTCTCAATTACAAAAATCAGCAACTACCGTTGCAAAAGACACGAACAGAAATTCCTCTTTTATAAAATATAATTATGCAATACTAAACATCTTGTACTATTAGTAATAGTGCAAGATGAATTCTTCCATGCGAATCATAAATAAAACTTTTGACAAGAAAGTAAATATTAGTAAATGGTGTATTTATTTTCTTACTTGTTTCTCTTAATTTTTACATACTAGCTCAAATATTCATTCAAGCATTCATATAATTAATTGTATTGCATAAATTACACTCTAGTTAAATATTGTAATTTATGCAATACAATTACAATATTTAACTATTATAACCGGTAAGTATTGTTCTTTTACATAAAAAGGAATTCACAAACGAGAAAAGTTTTAATGGCTATCTTTTGGAGCCGAAATAATTAGAAACTATCGAAATAGAAACTCTAAATACGGAAAATGCCGTAGATTCTATTATCAATATGTTTCAGGGACATCAATTTCTGCTTAATGTCACTTCGCCTTATAATCTTCCAATTAGTACGTAATTTTTCATGAAAAGAAAAATTAATCTCGTTCAAATATTATTTTACAAATCATTCATACATGAGATAAAAAGTGAATAAATGTAAAGGAATAAACTTAATGTTCAAATATTTTCATATCAGCGCCAGATTCATATGACTTTATATAATGAATATTTTTTAGGAAAGTACTTAAAATATTATTTTAGTTTTAAGTAAATATTAAAAATACGGAAAAATATTTTTCAACAATAACGGAACTTGTTCTTGCAATCGATTTTAAATCTATTTCTGCTTTCTTGTTAATCTATATTCATTGACTATATTGTTGAATGCTCATTCATCCTTATTAAGTAATGCAATCAACAACAGAGCATCGAACAATAAATAAAATCATATTGAACATATTATATACAACTATAATTAATTATGTGTGATAGTAGAAATAAATATTTAATATCTAGTAATTTTGTTCAATTAATATCGGACTACAATGGGAAAATACGATTAGAAAGTCCCTTTATTAATTCAAGGAAACTAATCCGAATAACAATTTCTATGTTTCAAAATAGCAAGTGTAAATATTTTCTGGTTTGAAGTGAAATACTTAGAATCTATATAATAATTACCAATCGTATATTTGCCTTTCTGGATCTCCAGTAGCTTTCTTGTGACCAAACAACTGAATCTTAATCATTTATAGTATCAAGAGAAAGAGCGTAATGGAGTTCGATTTTCACTTTCTCTCCTCGGAAGAAGTAGAGAAAATGAGGTTTAAAAAAAAAACTCCAAACCCTCTTGACACGCCCCGGTAATTTTAAAAACTAAATATTTGCAATCTTATAGTATTGAACCTAACACAGCCATTTTTTTTATCTCTCCCCCATGAGCAAATGAAATAAGGGGAGGTCAAAAAGTTGTTTTAGAGTAGACCCTGCAGATTTATCTTGTGACTTATAAAGCTGAAACTTAGTACTCTTATAGTACTGACTACATGACATAACCCAACTTTGCCAATTTTCATATATCTCAACTTTTTTCGACGCCAAGTATCATATATTGTCAAATAAAATATAACATTAAAAAAAGTTATAACTGAATTTTTAAGAGTATTAGTTTATCTGTCAGGCTTAATTACTCATTTAAATATGATGCCAAGTTTAATTATTAGCTTAAATATAAAGACAAAAATTGGTGGTCACTTACCTCAAAGATATTTCTAGAGTTGTAAAAAATGCAAGATCAGTAAATACGCAATCATGTGTTCTTGTGTTGAAAGTATTAGATGTATGATTGAACATGTTAGGATTGGATTTTCTACAGGAAAGACTCTAAAAAGATTTTAAGGAGGGAATTAGGACTTAATTCTTCCCTTTCTATAGCAATTTCCCGATTAACATCCATCTATTCTGGGAAAACACTTTTCGAAAACAACCTTTAATTTACTAAAACTAATCAAAATTAAAATTTCTATATTTCAAAACAATAAATTTAGATATATTATAACTTACACTGAGTCACTTAAAAAATTATAATTAAAGGTCCGAAATATGTGGTCACTTACCTCGATATTTCTAAAGTTGTAATAAAACAGTGCAAGAGCAGCAAATATACAATCACATATTCTTGAATTAAAAATAGTAGATCTATGATTAAGAATTAATAGACTAATATTTATATTACGTTACTTAAAAAAATTATAATTAAAAGTCTGAAATAAGCGCTCACTTACCTCAAAGATATTTTTAAAGTTGTAATAAAATGGTATAAGAGCAGCAAATATGCAATCACATATTCTTGTATTAAAATAGTAGATCTATGAGTAAGAATTAATAAACTAATTTACGTTACGTTACATAAAAAAATTATAATTAAAGGTCTGAAATAAGTGGCCATTTACCTCAACGATATTTCTAAAGTTGAAAAAAAAAACAGGGTAAAAGCAAAAAATATGCAATCACCTATTCTTGTGCTAAAAATAGTATATCTATAATTAAATATGAAGGCTTAAATTTCATAGTGTAATAACTCTAGGAGGAATTTAAAGAGAAAAATTGGGTATAATTCTTCCCTTTCCGACAGCAATTTCCTGATTAACATTCATCTATTCTTGGCAAAAAATATTTAAAATTACGTTTAATTCAATAAAAATAATCAAAATTAAATTTCTACATTTGAGCAATAAATGTAAACTTATTCTTGTTTTAAAAAATTATATTAAATGTTTCAAAAAAATGATATCATATTATTGTTAAAAATTATAAGGAAATATCTAAAAAAATGGTCACTAATCTTCAAGATCACACAATTATGTTTCTAAAACCGTATTGTAAATATAAAAGCAGAAAATACCTATTTGCACATTCTTGGGCGAAAAGTGATAGATCTAAGATTGGAAATGAAAGACTTTTTAGTGAGAATACGTTATAAGCATTTTAAAGAGGTAAAGTAGATATACTGGACTTTTCTAATATTTCTTTCTATCAATTTTCTAATTAACATCAATCATCCATTACATCTTAGTATATAAGTTTATTGTTGATATCCGACTTCCAATATGCTTTTCACTGTCAATATGTTAACCAATAAGCACACTAAAACCATTTAGAATCTGGAAATTTTATAAATATTACAGTAATATATATATTTTTAAGATATATAAATATATATATATATATATATATATTTTAACTTTATTAATTATTTATCGAGTATACCTTTTAAAATTTAAAACATAATGATAATTTTATGAACTGGAAAGCAGATAAGTGGTTTCTGAAATAAAAGAACGACTTCAATGCGATCATGGATCAAATTAATAAAATAATTTTATTAGACAAAAATATAAAATGAAAAAATACTTACGAAAGGAGGCATGTAGTTTTTCACCTTCATTTCCATTTCTTGCTTCGGTCGTACCTGAAAAGAAAATGTTTGCAAGAAATTCTTATGGAGAACTATTCATTCTTCATTAATTATACAAGGTTGCTAGGAAAGTATTTTAGCACCCTAATAATTTTGTAAAGAAAGGCCCATCAGTGTGCACGTTAGGTCTATCTATACAAGAATGGCCATTCCCTGTCGAATAAAAGTGATTTTAGTGGAGAATTTAGAAAGCTAGGATTGTGAACTAGGCAACAAAGCGAAATAGACGAAGAAAGTCAATTACAAAATTACATATCATTGTCTAATGAGCAGGAATCGACACCTGGAACGCATGAAACTCGTACAAATAGGGCAATAAATAGTTGTCGAAAAGTTATTTAATCAGAGCCCCATACGGTGACACTTGCAATACTTGTCAAATTTTCCGGTAATATTCTTTTAAAATTTAAATAAGTATTATTTCTGACAGAGGATATTCTAAACACGCTCTATACTATATTTCTGATCATGTAAGTGTTATTTATGGTATTCTTCCTAAATAGAACATTCATTTGCCAATAACCTTATTATGACAAATACATGTCACCTGTAACAATTTTAAGGTTGATACGTATTCATTAGACAATGATATATACATTTTTAATTGGTTTCTTTCAACTATCTCGCTGTGTTGCTATGTTCTTGTCCTTTTAATTATCCGCTAGGGGCGCTGAAATCAGTTTCATTCAATCGGGTATGGTAACTTCACTATTGATACACCAAACCTGTACAGTCATGGACTTTACGAAATTATTGAGGTGCTTTAGAACGTTCCTGTGAAATCTGTATATCTTATTAAACTCTGTAAACTTATTAAACTACAGTCCAAACCCTTATCTTGTTTAAAGAAATTCGCACATTTACTATTGCTGTTACTGAAGTCTCAATAAAATTCTAAAAGAAACTCGATGTGGTAAAAACACACGCGATTAAACGACATAATTATTTAGTCAGGATCACGCTCTTATTGTAGACAATAAAGTCCATAGACCTATTTCGAGCCTTTTATGAGCTCGTAAACGTGGAATAGCCTGCAATAGCACAAAGAAAACTTTATATGTACCACAATTTTGCTAACCTGTGTGGAAATGAACAAATTCAGGGCACGGTTAAAATTCATATTCGCAGACCTTGTCAGTCTCCATAGAAAGTAGCCTATGGTATGTAAATAAAAACTAACTAGGCTGAATCAACCCACTCCTAAACTGCAGCGCAGCTGTCAAGAGTACACAATAATCATTTTTTTTTCAAAACCCAGGAGGCATTTGATAATTCAATAATTCACCTATTAAGTGACCAAGCAGTAAATCATGCGAGTATTATCGTGAACTCCGTTGATCTTAGCACCATAGGAGATGGATTATATCATACCCTTTAACCATCCAATTCAGACCGAAACCCAGTGGGTGTGGCAGCCTCAGGGATCGGCCATCCTTGCCATAACACATCACTTATTAGATGGGCTTCGCACTCCATAATCACTGGGCTCAAAATATATTATACAATTTGTCTTTATTGAATAACATTTCATTGATTACTTAACATTCAACAACAAGGTTGAAAAGAAAAAATTTAATTCAGTTGCACTGCCATAAGACAACATCTTCTTCAACCCAGACCGTCCGACCTACCCGAAGGTATAAGGTATCTGTCTGGATGACCGGAAACAAGTCGACTTAATTTTTCAAAAAATTGAAACTTCTTATATTTGACGACATTTTCCAAAAATTCGCCAAGTTTATCGCAAATATTGCAACAACTCAGAGAAAACAAAACGATACTAATTTTTTAAAATGTGTAATCACAATCCACGAACGTTGCCACAAAAATAAAGTAACATTTTAAAATGTTGAAATTTTATTGTTTCATACCAAATCCTAAAATATAGTCATACTAAACTCGATGATTTTAATAAACGTCTGTCCTTCAATAATAAGCATTGCTAGACATTATCTGGTAACTAATGAGTTTGTTTCTCAAAGCTAATATTAAATAATAAGCTTTATCACATTTCATGTTATCTCTTATTTAAATTTAAAACATCATTTTAATTAACTGCAAGCTATATTTTACGTATCAGAACATTAAATAACAACAAGGATTCAACAATGTCTAGTGCTCGAAAATAATTTACACCCTAGTGTTAACATGGTTGTTGCTCCAAGTCCTCTGGACGAGCCGGACGGCCTGGGGCTTTCACACCCTAGTGTTAACATGGTGACCTTCGACCTCAATTATCTCAGTCCTCAGGTCGAAATTTAAATTTCGGGTTCCGTCATGACCAAATTTCGCTCAAATCGGTCAAATAATTGCTGAGAAACATTGTGCCAATCATTGAGCATCGTGAACATTGAGCCAATAAACCCTTTTATGCATGATTATATCAAATTGTTTCTCATGCTGCCATGTTAAAAAAATATATAATTTCAAATAAATTAAATTTACACTCGAAAAAAAGTTATATCTAGTTCTAGAGGTTTTGATAATAAAGCCGGATATAAAGTTTCACGAAAATCCATTAATATTTGTGACCACTATAGTGAACCCAAGAAAGCGACCACAGACATACAGACAGGCACACAGACGGACATTACTTCAAAAATAGTCCAAACGTATTCAAGAGGTCTTAAAACATATATTAGAATACCAATTTTGAAATCGAAAATTTTCGGGAAAGCAATATTTTCTCAATACTATATGAAAAAGTAAAAATTTATTTCGTACCTATCGAAAAGTATAGTTTTCGTGTTTATGGTCAAATTGAAAATTTAGACGTACAGCTGCATTATGTTCATTTTCAGCATTATGAGCGTCTATTTGTTAGTTGGTTTGTCAATATTGCTACATTTAATATTTTATAGGTGAGATTTTAGTTAATGTATAAAATATTTAGGTGTATAGTGAACTATATTTAACTGAGCAGTTTTTCACGAAAATTGCCCTACTGATTAAAGCCAAATTTGATACAAAATGTTAGATAACTTTTAAAACGTCATGTTTGTTGTTTTTAAATACTGTGTCGTGTACATAATTTACAGAAAATAATGAAAATTTCATACATTTACCGACACAAATGAGTGTGTAAAATCGCATGATGATTGTGTAAAATCGTGGGCAGTTATATATAAAATCAGACAATTTCATACATTTACAGTAACATTTATATTAAATTCAAATACTTTAATTCCTAAAATTTCTAATGAAAACAGAAACACTTAAATATTAAAATATTTTAAATTCTTGATGTAAACAAAAACATTTAAAATTTTATATATTGGAATTTTTTTAAAAATACTTATTTAAATATTTCATATTCATATTGTAAACAAATACATTTAAAGTTTTAAAAAACTGAATTCATAATTAAAAGAAAACTATTTTAAACAAAAGTATTTAAAATTTAAGTATTTAATTTTATATAAAAATTTTGGTCTATATTTACATTACACTTTTATATATCTCGTATTCTGAAACAATTTAACAACATTTAATACTTAAAAAATGAGATGTCAGATATTGTATAAAATATTTCGTACTTTAACTTAAGCATTTCATTTAATGTGTAGAATAATTAAATTTATTCAATAACTAATTTCAGCCTTTAACTGTGACATATATGTTGAAAAATAGGTTTAATCAGATTCAAATCTACGTCATTTTGTTTATTTTCACAGCCTCCTTACAAAATGCATAGAGGGCGCTAAATACATCCTAGCAATTAGTATACGAAATCATGAAATTTATTACTTAAAATGGAATGTTGTAGTTTCAGTATCTATGCAATACACAATTACTATTTCATTTCATTATCAATAATTGATAATTTCGTATTATTAAATTACATTTTACATATTTATGGTAATGAACTAAATATTTAAAAAACATTTTTGTCTGATGGTAATGAACTAAATATTTACATGACATTTTGGTCTGACTTCTAATTACTAAAACAACTTTCAAATCATTTATAAAATTAATCATTAAATTACATTTTTATTCTTCCATTCTTGTAATAATTTCAGACAAAATGACGTTACCTTTATTCCAAAGAAGTCCAAACAATACGGATCTGTGTTTTCTTCACAAAAATCCACCAAATTCCCAGCGTCTTGCATTCTTTAGGATATGCTTCCGTCTTGGGGAATCCCTTAAACCGTTTTGAGAATCAATCGATACAATTAGCGAAAAAAAATATCCTAAAGCTCAAACTTTCTCTTCCGCCTCTCTGCAGCCGTGTTCTTATGTCTTTAATCATCATGCCCCAGAAAGTAGAACAACGGAAAAATGGCGGGAAATCTCCTATAGAGAGCACGAGAGCATTGAGCTTTACGTGCAAGCTAGAGGAATTGACTTTAAATTGAACATTACCCCCTGACTTACTCATAATATTTCCTAATGAGCCGAAATCTCTGAAATGGTTGTTGTATAATTGCATACAGAGTGGGTTTCCTTCTAAACTTCAAATTATTTTAGTAGTGTAGATAAAATAATTACATAAAATATAAATAGTAGTCACATTATCATTTTGAAATAAATATTCTTATGAATTGGGGTAAGTATGTGATGTGAATTTAAATATTATTATTAAATATTAATTGAATTAAATATTACATATATTAATTGAATTTAAATATTATTTTCACTTTTATTTTAAATAATTATATATTTTACTTAATTTTAAAATCTGTCTAATGTTTTTCAGAATAATTTCAATGAAAAACAAAATATATTAAATTTTATTCTTATTTTTATACTTCTGAATTAATTAAACAATTAGCGTTTTGGAATTCCAATCCATATTGACAAGTTTGATTCTCAAATGTGAACATAAGCGTCCGTAATAGTTCTTAATATACATAAAATTGCAAGTCTGACAAAGTTAACCTCTGTGTTCTCAAAGATGCAATTTGTAGATGCACGTTGCAAGTTGAAAAATCAAACCACATGCAAAAAAATGCTTTAAATTTAACATTATTGTAAAGTTCAGAAAAATATATCCTCATACTCACAAAATATACCTATAGAACTGACTCAAAATTAGGATACCGTTCTCATTGCAAATAACAGCATCCATTGACCAGTTTCGCACTTGTTTAAAGCTCGTCAGCATAGAGTATAGCCCATATCAGTAATGGTAGCAAGAAAATGTAGAATAATTTTACGAGCCTCTATAGGAATCAACAAATTTAGTCCTACAGCCTATCCTTGGAGTGTGAATCATTGAAATTCGCATTCAGCTTGAACACAAATGTAAATCAAAATGATATTTGTCGCATATTATTAAAATTTGAAGAGCATTTGTATATGTATACAATCCTAATGCGACAACTTCATTTGAACTACAAGAGCAACTTCATTACACTACAAGAATACAATTTCACTACAAGAATAATACCTGGGTAAAGTTTCTTCCGACAGATCGCAGAAAGACAAAACTTTGAGGCACAGAGTCAATGCCAAGCTGTCTGTGCATTTCCTTCCTCAGATCGCTGAGAAGAGTTTGTGGGAGGACTCTGAAAATAAGAACAAAATGATTTCGTGTGTGATACATGTTTACAAGCAAAATAGGAAAATTATTTATTTCATTTTATTTTTCAAATCAACCAACTATTTTAAACTTAACTAGGGAGCTCCGCCCCCCTGCTCGCCACGCTTTGCCAACCTCCGTAATTCGCTTCTCGAGCCGGGAGACTTCGCTTCCTGCTCTCTGGCGCTTGCTGAGCTAGCTTCGCGAGCTGTTTCAAGCCAAACTAAAGTTTAAATCGAGAAATGGTTTATTTAAGCGTGTTCCTCTGCCATTTATCTACAAACAAACCAATTTCATATTTTTGTATGCTATAGTTTATGCGGTGCGAGACAAAGAATTTCGAGGGACGCGCCCATGCAGAAGAACATTTTTCACTTCAAAAAAGGTGTGTGTCCACCTATTCGAGTCTTTAAATACCAAATTTCATGGTCGTTCGATGCTTAGATTTTCCGTTACAGACTGCACACACACACACACACATATTTCTTTATTATGTAAAATATAGAAAACAATCTTATAATCTTTATTTAGAAAATACCTACAGAATTAATTTAATACTGTGAATAGTTGGGACATGTATAAATTGTGTATATGCTTACGGCCACATTTATCAATTCCCAATGTTAGAAAAATTTTCTTGGAGTGTTGAAATAGTATTTATTTGCAATACATATAAAAAGTGGAGGGGGGAAGATGGTCACATTCAAAATCACTGTTTCCGCAGATGCTAAAATGACAAAGAAAAATACGGAAATTTAAATGGTTTTTCAGTGTGGATTTTATAATGACACTATTTCTGCCATTTTAAGTCTAAATTTAATTTTTATTTATTTATAACCCGAGAGGTCATATGTATATTTTTGAGACAATTTGGACCATCCTTTGGTGCCCCCCTTCCAATTTGGACAGCCCAAAATGGATAACATTATTCTATCTCTTCAAACAGTATGAGATTGCGAAATATTGAACGTGAAATATTTTAACGATTTTTTTTTCGTTTCGATAATATTTTTAAAGTTATTCATTTATAAAAAATTATTGGACCTTCATGCCAGCGTCAATCTAAAAACCTGTATCAAATAAGGCTACAGCTAATCGAAATATGTGGAACGAATAATCTCTGAATATGATGAAAATCGTTAACCGTGGCGTTGGATATATGAAATGATTGTTTATTTAACGTGCTTAATTATCATTATTTCAGTATATTACTTTATAAAGCAATGGTAATTCTTAAATATTGCATGTCCATTAACTGTAATATTCAAACGCAAATATCGTTTGAATTGTTTTATTTGTTTCAAAGATAATATTGTTCCCATATTCACTTACACACACATCACCTCAATTTATATCCAATCGTGCCCAAGCACGTTTAATTGCCAGAATCTTAAACTATAACTTTTGACCGTGTCATATACACATATATTATGTGGTATATATTATATGAAATGTTAAAATTATTAATGTTTCATTGAAAGCATTGATGCTCATGATAATACTTTCCTTATAAACAAGTAGTAATTCTCATATTTCGTATAACATTTACCCAGATGAACACAATATTCTCATATGTTCTCCTATTTAATCCAAAAGAAGTCACTCGCCATATATTTCTCTGGAACTACGCCACACCTCACCTATATATTATTCGTATCTTTTCTAAAGAGAGAAAACATTGAACTCTTACTTTAAAATAAAGTTTCACCATTCCATCACTTATAAATCTATAATAAATTTTAAATACTATTTAACATATAGTTTTATGTTATAGTTACATATAATACTATTTAACATATAGTTATGTTATATACATTTTAGCTCTACATGCATTTCTACTTGATATTTTTTAAATTACTGAATTTATTTGCGCCCAAAACTAGAAAACGGTTTTCAACAAGAATAATTCAATTTCACATTGCAAATAAAGATAAATAGGTGAAAGTGAAACCCGCCAAAAATTGATCAGATTTTTCTCATTTTATAAAACATTTGAATTAAATTTAGTCATTACATGGTTAGGCTCTGAACTCAAGAGCCTGCCATCAATCGTCACCAACACAACAGCAAGTATTCCAAAGGAAATAAAAAATGTTTTATATAAGCAAATATGCATTTATAAAGCAAATAATTTTATAAACAAATATGTATGTATACATTTCGCGGTATATTGTTTACAAAGAAATCAACGTACTCAACAGAAAGGATCAAAAGTATTTAATTCTTTTACTTTCCTTATATACATAATGTATAAGGAAAGTATTGTGACGGGGTCGAAAATTCGAAATCGAGTTTTCGACGGGAGAGCACGTTTCAAGCATCCCTGATCACGAATCAAACATTTTTGAAGTGATGTCTGTGTGTGTGTGTGTGTGTGTTTCAGTGAGTCTGTGGAGACGATAACTGACGAACGAATGGACCGATTCGAACCAAATTTGGTACAAAAATCACAATCTATAAACACTGGAAGCCTATTGTTTTTCAGAATCGAATGTTCAGAACCCCCCTAAATTTTCGAATAAAATTTTGAAAAAATCGTCAAAAAATCAAAACCACTAATAAAGTTACGCAAATAGACATTTCTGATGTAATTTTTCAATAGAAAACGATTGACATAAATTTTAGAGCGCTAACATGAACCGTTCTCGAGATATTGCACATTTTTCAAAAAAATTATTAAAAAGTCATATAAAATGAAAAAAAAAATTCCTATTGAGAAACATTCTCACTTTTCATATGTAATACCACGCGATAAATTGGGTGACATTATTCTCGTGGATCTAGCTCGTTCCATTCATAAAAAAAGATACTTTGAGTAATACTTTTGTATTTGAACGCCAATAGTCATTTATCTGCTGTAAGAACAACTTATGTCTTCGTCCATAACGCTTGGCGAGATATTGGCGACGAATTTCGCGACATTTCGCCAACTTGGCTACTTTTTTAAATGTTGCCAAATTAACGGAAATCGCGCCAAATGGATGAAAATGACGCTAAATCAATGAAAATTACGACTCATTGTCGAAAATTCAATATCTTGGAAAGAATATTAGTATCTACTATAAGAAAAACCTATTTTTTTACTGTAAAAGTAGTAAATTCATTACATTATATTAGGAATGTCATGTGTTGCCCACATCAGATTTTTTGAATAGTTAAGAGCAAAATTAAAAAAAAAACTTGTAAAGAAACTTTAAATTGACAAATTGCTATATGACATTGTTATTCAAAACACTCTATTAAGATATTGAATTTAATTCTCCTTAAAAGAAGTATAGGAATCTCTGATCTCGCTATACAAAATTATATTTACAGGTAGACCTGAAGAATAAAACTTGCTGGTCCTGTTTATAAATAAATTTACAAAACAAATGAAATTGAATCGATATATGCCAAAATGAAAGAGCTATGAAATTAGATCAACAAATGACAAAATGAAAGAAATTAAAGGGTTTGAACAATTAGCTAAACTTTATGAGTTTAAAAAATTTTTGCCAAAATAAAACAGATGGCTTAAAAAATTATAATTTAGTCAAAAATGTAATTCCCAAAAAATTTATTTTATATACATTTCAAAATTATTTAAATCAGAAAAGATTTAATAAAATCCGTCTGCTATATGAACGCATAGGGATTAATTCCGTGGTGTAGCAACATGATATAATTTTTTTTATCAAAGAAATCTTCAGAAAAAATATCGTCTGTATAATACTATTTCTATTGGAGGTTCATTTTTAACACTTTACAACATAGTTGAAAAGTGTTTATGACCTTATTCATTCATTCTGTCAAAAAAATTCAGTAAAATATGTTAAGTAGTTTTTTAATTAAAAATTATTTAATATAGGGAAAAAAACAAATTCAATTAAATTCTGCCTTTGGGATATCCTCCAGAAAGAAAAGAGAGATATATTATATAATAAATATATTTCCAAGTGTTTAACATTTTGCATATGAGAGAGGCTTCACATTTTAAAATAAATTTGGTAGATAACAATTTTTCATTTTCAACACTTTACAACAAAGTTGAAAAGTGTTTATGACTTTGTTCATTCTGTCTGTCTGTCTGTCTGTCTGTCTGTCCGTTAGCACGATAACTGCCGTAAAAATGAGTTTATCAAAATGCAATTTTCGGATGTTTTTCAGACGGCCTGTGGGACCTATGGGAATATAAATGAATAATTTCACCCAATTAGTTTTGGACTGAACTCGGGTTGAAAAAATGGAACACATTGAACCCTATGGCACCTAATTTTTTCAAACATTTTTTAAGCGAAGTTAAAATTCAAAAATTGCTTCGAAAGTTTTAGGAAATATTCTAATTATCCCATAAAAAATATGAAAAAAATTTCAGCAAAATATATACGATGGTTTTTTTAAACAAAATTAAAATAATAATTGCACCCATATTATACAAAAAATCCGTTAAAAATATTACTGCTGAATAATAATTACACCCATATTATATGAAATATCGGCCTAAAAATATTACCGCTGAATGTATCGCATTTTAGAAAATTTTAAATAAAATTGCATTGCAGTTGGAGAGTGTTTCATTATTAATGCTTTATACATGATTGATCTTTCTTGTTAACACTTTACAACATAATTGAAAAATGTTTATGACTTTGTTTATTCCATCTGTCTGTCCGTTCGCACTATAACTGCCGTAAAATTGGCTTTATCAAAATAAAATTTTAGTCTCTTGTTAAGACGGTCTGTGAGACATATGGGAATGTAAGTGATTAATATCATCCAATTAGTTTTGAATTGAACCGGGCTTGAGAAAATGAAATACATTGAACTTTATGGGACCTAATTTTTCAAACATTTTTAAGCGAAGTTGAAATTCACAAATTGATTCGGAAATTTTAGGGAATATTCATATTATCCCATACAATATATAAAAAAAAATTCAATAACATATATTCGGTAGTTTTTTAAATAAGAATTAAAATAGTAATGACACCCATATAATATGAAAAGATCACGTGACCCATTTCAAAATGAAATATGGTATCCATTTTGTGTCAAAATCGTGATTTTTAAAGTTATTTTTAATTTATATTTAGTGTTGCATCCGTCCTAAAACCATATTTCAATCGTCCTAAAACCATTTTGCATAATTTTAACACTTTACAACATAGTTGTAAAGTGTTTATGACATTGTTCACTTTGTCTGTCTGTCTGTCTGTCTGTCGATTAGCACGATAACTGCCGTGAAAATGCGTATTTTCTGTACATCCATATTCTACGCCATCGCAATTACAATATATTTTAGTTTAAATAATTATCAAACTTTGATTATGTCTACAATGAAGCCTTTAATGAATGTAAAATGTAAACAAGTGATTGTAAGATGAGTTATATAAAAATTGCTGAATTTTTTTTTCACGCAAAATTATTTAACTCTGGAGTCTGGAATAAAGGGGTATGAAGGAAATACTGCTTTTGCATACAGAGGCAGACGATATATATTTCTATGACGTCATTTGAATAAAGTTTGAATGAAGTTTTAAGCTTGGAGTTAGAACGTACTTTTACCTCCATGGTTTTAATTTTTCAAGTAAAATAAATTATTGCAGTTCTGTGATAATTAAAATAATATCACTGCTGAATGTAACGTATTTTAGAGATGTTTAAATAAAATTACAGTTGGATAGTTTTTATAATCAATGCTTTATGTCTGATTGATCTTTCTTGTATTTATATTTATTGTTGCATCGGTCCAAAAACAGCTTTATTTTTGCATATTATCTGTGTTTCTAAATTCTGTTCTTACGCAATTACAATATTTTTTATTTTAAATGATCACTAAACTTTGATTATTTCTACAACGAAGCCTAATTTTAACGTATGCAAAATGTAAACAAAATAAGCGATTGTAAAATGAGTTGTATAAGAATTGCTAAAATTTTTAAAGCAACATTATTTAGCTCTGGAATCTGGAATATAGGTGATATGAATGGAATAGTCATTGATTTTACTTAGATAGAGAAGCAAGTGATTTCATAGTATTGTCTTTTTTGATGAAGATTTAAGTTTCCAATTATTGTACTATAATAATTTTAAAAATATCACCGCTGAATGTATAGCAGCGTTTTAGAGATGTTTAAATAAAATTGCATTTCAGTTGGAATGTGTTTCATAATCAATGCTTTATGCATAATTAATCTTTCCTGTTTATTGATATCTCGATAACCCCTCGTCCTAAAAACTCAATAAATGGACTAAATTTTAAGTACGGCTATTGCAAGGAGACATTCGGGTAGCATTTGGAGAGCTAATAGAGGTTATTTTACGACTTATCAGGCGAGTTAATACAATAAAATTAGACTTTCATAATTTTTACTTTCCTTATATACATAATGTATAAGGAAAGTATTGTGACGGGGTCGAAAATTCGAATTCGATTTTTCGACGGTAGAACACGTTTCAAGCATCCCTGATTACGAATCGAAAATTTTTGACGTGATGTCTGTGTGTGTGTGTGTGTGTGTGTGTCAGTGAGTCTGTGGAGACGATATCTCACGAACGAATAGAGCGATTCGAATGAAATTTGGTACAAAAATCACAATCCGTGAATACTGGAATCCTATTGTTTTTAAATCCTATTGTTTTATCCTATTGTTTTATCCTATTGTTTTTAATCGAATGTTCAGAACCCCTCTAAATTTTCGAGTAAAATTTTGAAAACATCATCCAAAAATCAAAACCTTTAATAAAATTACGCAAATAGACATTTGTGTAATTTTTTCTTAAAAAACGATTGACATAAACATTAGAATGCTAGCATGAACCGTTCTCGAGATATTGCACATTTTTAAAATAGGGGCGCGGTAGCCCATTGGTTAGCGCGCTGGAGTTGCACTCGGTAGGCCCGGGTTCGATTCCAGCCACTGCCAAAACTGCCGCCGTGTTCACGCGGAGTACGATCACGTTAAACATGTGGGTCCGTAAGTCCTTCCGAGAGGTTGGTGGTAGGGGAAGGAGGGTACGGTCCCTGTGGGTGCCTCCCCCACTGGGTTCCGGTCTAAATTGGGTGGCACTTTCCGGCCGTCCAAACAGTTGCCTTACACCTTTCTGGTAGGTCGGACGGTCTGGGTCTCAACAACAACAACATTTTTAAAATAAATTTATCATGAATACCAAAAATTAAATAAAATGTATTAACCGTTGAAAAACATGTACACTTTTTATATGTAATATCATGCGATAAATTGGGTGACATCATTCTTGTGGATCTAGCTCGTTCCATTCATGAGAAAAGATACTTTGAGTAATAATTTTGTATTTAAACGCCAGTAATCATATATCTGCTGTAAGAATAACTTATTTCTCCGTCCATAACGCTTGGCGATATTTTGGTGACGAATTTGGTGGAATGTCGCCAACTGGACGACTTTTTAAATGTTGCCAAATTAACGAAAATCTTGCCAAATGGATAAAATGACGTTAAAATAATGAAAATGACGACTAATTCACGAAAATTCAATATCTTGGAAAGAATATAAATATCTACTAGAAGAAAAACCTATTTTTTTACTGTAAAAATAGTAAATTCATTGCATTATATAAGGAAAGTCATGTGTTGCCTACATCAGATATTTTTAAATATTATTTTAAGAGTTTTCGAGGGTAATTTTGCTATCCTCTGAAGGGCACTAAATTCCTGCTTACAAGCAGCAGGTGTCTACTCTATGCTTTAGATAAGTCCTTTTTAAAATGGGATGTTATTAAGAACAAGTTAACCTGGACGAACAACCAAATATTTTTTCTGTACCATTGCTTCTAATATTTTATTATTTCGCATGGTAATGTACAAACATATGAGAAATGATACCAGGGTGCAATTAAAAAATTATTTTATGAGTTTTAAGAAAAACATTTTTTTGCAAAATATTTATTTCTTTTCTAACAGTTTTAAATTTCAATATAGTTACATATTTTTGGTGTCAATCTCTTCATTTTAAGCTTCTGAATACAATACACAAACAAAATTATAGCATGGACAACCAACAATTTAATAATGTCAAGAAATATAAAATTTCCCTAAAAATCTTCAATAATTTCCACTTTTATCAAACATTTCACCACAAATTATGAAGATTATTTCATTTAAACACATTTTTGGCGCTTAGTGCACAACAAAATAGCTACTGAACATGTTTGTAAATTTTCAAGTAAATAAAAATAATACTTATTTTGCAATAAGTATTAGAAAAAAGTAAATACTGAAAAACACAGTTTTGAGTGAATCGAAAAAGAAACATCGAATCCACATATAAACTATACTACTGTGCTTCTAAAAGATACCTCTAATTTTATTAATAGCGAACGGATTTAGAAACTGCTTGCGGGTTTGGTAAGAAATGTATTCAAGAAATCTAAATGTTAAAATATCTCAAAAATATTTTTTATGAGAATTAGGGTAGTCGCCCACATTAAAAGTTTCACAAATAAAAAAATCCTGTTCAAAATTTTTAGATTTCAATAATTTTAGTTCTTGATTATTCTTTCTTTTCTACTTGGTTTTGATTACTCTTTCTTATCCACTCGATTTTATTTGTATTTGTTGTTACTGGCAAAAGACAGCACACAAGATTAAGTTCCATATGTCTATCATTTTCATTATGAAAAAAAAAATACAAATAATCATACTATTTTGTTCTTAAGTTAAATCAACGTACAACGGAAACTCGGGGTTTTTCTGGTAGAATTCTCGTGAAGACTTCTGCCCCCGCAAATATATTAGGCATGTTATCGAAATTAGACAATCTAAGAAAATGTCTACATAATTTAGAATAACATCCATACACAACTACAGTGACTTACCCTTATCGCTTGGGTCCTAAATAAGCGCCCACAACGTTAATAATACAATACAGATAACACCATCCAATTTCCGAAACGACTGTTTTAAACAAAATGCATTGCCATTCGTCATTTTCCTCCACAACCATGCCAATTTTACAAAAAGGTTTAACAAGGTACAGCTAAATACGTCATTGTTCCCCATAGCAATGAGCACTTCCCAGTTATTACATCATGAAGATGGAAAAACATTTGTCCCACCCCCCTGGTGGTCGAAATGGAAATCACAACTTTTATAGACCCAATTAAAACTTTATAGAAAGTTAAAAATTAGAGTAATGCAATTTTTTATTAGAATGTGAAAATATCAATCCATATTCATGCCAACCATTAGAACCGTTCTTGCGAATCTTGAATTCTATGATGAGATGAAATAAAAAATAATTGCACAAAGTACGCGTATTTCGATGTATTTCCAAGAAAAGTCTAATATGAAGGGATTATTCTACAGTTTCGAACTGGTGTGTTTAAAAATCGCTCAAACTTGAGCTTTAACATAAAATAACTAACATGCTAATTCGAATTTTAAAGAAATCGCTTCGATGCGTCTTGGAACCGTATCTAAACTTTCACTGTACCGAATTTCTTAGCTGTAGTCTTCTCTCCAACAGACAGATATTTTACTTATTATGTTAGACAATCGAAAGAAAAGTCCATTTTTAAACGAAAGGGTTAAATAAGCATCTGTGAAATATTAAACTTTATTTCATTTAAAAATCAATATTAGCCCGAAGCGAAAATCGAACCTAGTTTTCCTAATTATGTGTTCAGATCTTCCAACACCCTACAGCTACATCATTCCATCCACATCGGATACTACAGTACCTCAATCAAAAATAAAAACTGTATTAAAGGCAGTTAAAGCTTATGCATTAATAACATTTAATGTTTGCATTCCATTTACATTATTACTTTCCTTATATACATAGTATAGTGTATAAGGAAAGTATTGTGACGGGGTCGAAATTTCGAATTCGAGTTTTTGACGGGCGAGCACGTTTCATGCATCCCTGAACACGAGTCAGACTTTTTAAGGTGATGCATGTGTGTGTGTGTGTGTGTGTGTGTGTGTCAGTGAGGCTTTGGAGACGATATCTTACGAATGAATCAAGCGATCCAAACACAAT
The DNA here is from genome assembly GCA_951213105.1 of Amaurobius ferox. Lineage (NCBI taxonomy): Eukaryota > Metazoa > Arthropoda > Arachnida > Araneae > Amaurobiidae > Amaurobius > Amaurobius ferox. The sequence continues at coordinate 111,239,199 of OX578137.1, read as the reverse complement.
TTGGTACAAAAACCACAATCAGTGAATAGTGGAAGCTTAGGGTAACAATGCATGTAAAAACATGCAATCGAATGTTCAGAAACCTTTTAAATTTTGAAATGAAATTTTTAAAAAAAAATCAAAATAATAAAACATTCAATAACGTTACGTAAATAATCATTTCGTATGTAACTTTTCATTGAAAAACGATTGACATAAACTTTAAAACGCTAGCATGAGCCGTTCTGGCGATATTGCACATTTTTCAAATAAATTTATCAAAAAATTGCATAAAATTAAAAATAAATATTAACTATTGTGAAATCTGTTCACTTTTCATACGTAATATTATGCGATAAAATTATTATTATTATTCTCGTAAATCTAGCTCGTTTCATTCATGAGAGAAAGCACTTTTGGTAATAGCTTTGTAATTTGACGCCATTAGTCGTTTATCTACCATAAGGCTGTACTATTTCTCCATAAACAATGCGTGGCGAAATTTTAGCGGCGAATTAAGCGGAATATCGCCAATTTGGTGAGTTTTCTAAAGGTTGCCAACTTGACGGAACTGTTGCCAAATTGATAAAAATGTTATCAAATTGATAAAAATGTCACCAAAATGTTATAAATGACGCCAAATAGGATGCAATATTTTGCAAATATTTAATTCCGTCCTATGATGGGTATACTTTTCATTATATAAGAAATGCCTTTCTAAATATCGCCAACCTGGCGATATTTAGCCCCATATTGATGAAAATATCGTCAAAATTGAAAAAATTGCGCCACGTTAATGAAACTGATGCCTAGTTAATGAATTTGTTATTATAATGTTTAAATATAGGGACTATATTACTTATTGAGTTATTACTGCTTGCTTATTAAGTTAATTGGGTACGAAATCGTTTTAGACATTGTGCTCCGGATGTACAATTTACCACGCCAAATGTACAATTTAACGTTCCAAACACTATGCCGTGGATCCTTCCATCACTTTTCACCGTTAAAGAAGTAAATTCATTGCATTATATAAGGAAAGTCATGTGCTGCTCACATCAGATTTTTACATTTATGTTTCACCTTTAAGAGTTTTAGAGCGTACTGCAGGCAAACAATTTTGAAAAATTCCAAATACTTTGGAAATAAAATGTATAACAATAGAAGAAGATGGTGGTTCATTTGTTGGTCAAGTAGTAAAAATTCTAAGCGACCCACAGACATGAAATTTGGAATATAGGTGCCTCAGCTCTTTGCCAGACAGAGGTGCCTCCAACAGAGGTGCCACAATTCTTTATACTGACTTTTACATACATTAATTACACATTAATAATGCATTAATAATACGTTAATTATACGAATAAGTTAAGTAGACAAGAAAATACCTTTTTTGTTAAGATAATTGAGTCAGAATAATAATTACAGCAAATATAGGGAACTTTCTGTACTTTGCTGTATACAGGAAGTTTCCTACTTTGCTGTTGTGATTGCTCTGTCTCAAATATCCTGATGAAGAAATATATTTTTTTTGCCTTCAAAACAGGTTGAATCAGCTATCTTATGCTGTTACTAACAAGAAAAATACTTACATATTTTTTAAGACACCAGTTTGAGCAATTTTTTTATATGCGAAAATTACCGCATTTTTTAAAATTCTTATTTATTTTTATATATTTATTTATTTATTCTTTATCTTATATATATTTACTTATTATTTTATTATTTATTTATTTATTTATCTTCTTTACAGTCTTTTCGCCGCTTTTATTATCAATAAAACTTTACATTACTTCTCCCGTTAAATTATATTTGCCTCAATGCAAATTTAGGATAAGAATTTTTGCGGAATTGTTGAAATTTCTCTCCAGAATTTCTTACTCAATATATACAAGAAACATTTGCAAACTTGCTCAGATTTCTACATAAAACACAATCACCGGGTTTTCTCCCCCAACACCCTTTCACGAGGGTGTGTAATAAAATCTCGCTGTTTTCCCCAAAAAACATTGATCTGGGTGTGGTTCTGTTACTGCCCAGTAAATGAGTTGACCTATTTCTGACACCGCAACAGACAGGAAGTGTTTCTCTCTTGAATATGGTTTAATTCGATGGGGAGGGGGGGGCGAAGTGCTTTGCTGGGGAGCGCAACTTCGTCTTAATTCAGTTATTGGCGGAGTACAGTACTTCTAAAGTTTACGGAAGTGTTCAAATTGTGGAACATTTCGTGTGATTTACTCTTTGTTCTATTTTCTCAATTAAAAACTTAAGTTTCGTGCTTGGTTATGTAGTTTTAACGTGATCAAATTGTCAAAATGACGTAAAATTGACTTACGAATGGTGACAGTGACAGAATTTTATACTAGTTTTAATTAAAAGCTCAGCAACATGATTTTTTGTTAGTAATGAATTTACTTTTTTTTTACTATATTATATCTACCCATGACTATACTTGCAGCAAATCTAACTTTACATAAAAAAGGTATAGAAAAAATTGTAAATCTCTGTCAAGTTATATAGCCCATATACTAAATATTATTAATTATAACAAGAAAGATCAATCATGCATAAAGCATTGATTATGAAACACTTTCCAACTTCAATACAATTTTATTTAAACATCTCTAAAATGCGATACATTCCTCGGTAATCTTTTAAAAACTATCACAATACTACATTAATTTATTATATTTGAAAACTTAAAAGCTCATCGAACAAAATGAACTTCATTCAAATGACGTCAATTAAATGTAAATCGCCTGGCTCCTCGGTAATGTTTTTAACATTATCATAATACTGCAATAATTTATTATATTTGAAAACTTCATCAAAAACAACTGAAATTTATTCAAATAACGCCATCGAAATATAACACGCCTGGCTCTATAAAAGCAGCATTTCATTCATAAACATTTTCCCATTCATTTCATTCATCACAATACTATAATAATTTATTTTATTTAAAAACTTAAGACCATGGAGTTAAAAGTAATTAAACTCTATGCTTAAAATCTTCATCGAAAAAAATCATCCTTCTCTCTGTAAAATCAATGAATATTTTATTCATATCAGCTATGCAGACTCCATGAGCTAAATTAATTTTGCGTTGAAGAAATACAGCAATTCTTATACAACTGATCATTTTACATATTTTGCTGTTTACATTTTACATAAGTGAAAAATAGGCTTCGTTGTAGAAATAATCAAATTTAAATGATCATTTAAACTCAAATATATTGTAACTGCGTTGTTTCAGTATGTAGATGCACACAGAATTTAAGCAAAAATAAAGCGGTTTTAAGATGGATACAACACTCAATATGAATTAAAATGAACTTTAAAAATCACCATTTTGAGACAAGATGGATACCATATTTCATTTTGAAGTGGGTCACGTGATCTCTTCATAACAGTGTCACGTGATCGCTTCATATAAGAGGTGTAATTATTATTTTAATTTTTATTTAAAAAACTACTGAATATATTTTGCTGAAATTTTTTTTATATATTTTATGGGATAATTTGAATATTACCTAAAATTTTTGAAGCAATTTGTGAATTTTAAATTCGCTTAAAAAATGTTTGAAAAATTAGGTCCCATACGGTTCAATGTATTTCATTTTTTCAACCCGGATTCAATCCAAAACTGATTGGGTGATATTATTAATTTCTATCCCCATAAATCCCTCAGACCTATCTGAACAGCATATTAAAATTTCATTTTGATTAAGTTATTTTTACGACAGTTACCGTGCTAACGGACAGACAGACAAACAGACAGACAGACAAACAGACAGACAGACAGACAGAATGAACAAAGTCATAAACACTTTTCAACTTTGTTGTAAAGTATTAAAAACTAAACGCAATTATACTAAGCGTTAACACAAAAATAACACAACTTTCTGTATTAAACTAATGGAGTTTAAATCAACTGATTCCTATAATTAAAATTCAAAGGTTTATTCATATTCTATATTCTGTAAGACTTCAATGATAAAAGTGAATTCTAAGTTGATATTAAAACTGAATTCTGTTGCTATGGGAACCATCTAGTCCAATGAGCGTATGAAGATAGAATTGAGTCATTAACCGGTTATAGCGTTCACAATGTTTAGTGGACGCTGTTATAGCGTCTTGCTAGTTATATAGTCACTATAACATTGCTGCAAATTGCTGAGAGCACAGTTACGCTTCTGAGTACTGCATGCCTGGAAATCACACCAAAGATTGCCATGCTTGAACCTTCCTTCAATCAAACGTTGGTTTATAAACTGAAAATGTTAGGTTTCAACGAGTTTTCTAACATGGTACGAAAGTAACACAAAACGAACTGCATGGTTTTTTTTTTTAGAATATCTTCCAACAAAAACATTAATACTAAGGCAGCATATAGACCTTAGATAAAAATATGCTTCTCTCTTATCACACTCTTTACTGTAATATAAAGCATTGTGCATTTAGAAAAAAATATTACATTTCACGACTTGGGTGGAAATGGCTTCTACAACACTTAATCAAACACGTTTCAACATATTTTGGGGTTGTGACATTTTGTGTCTAAGTCTGTGAGGTATGGCAAAGAATACCGCAAATAATGTAAAATGCTTGCAATGCGTGCATGTACAATATGCAATACAATGAATGCTTGCTAAAACAAATTTTCCAATCTCCAACACGCACCCTAATCATTTAGTCAACACCCTTTAACTTACGTTGCCTTTTGATCAACATGATCTATGGACGGTTACAATTTACTTGGTGTCTAATTTATCATCACCACCACTTGATAAAATATTAGTTTTGTATAATGGCACATTTTTGACATAATAGCATACCAGAAGTTATTTTTAAATATTGTTTAATGTGATTGAGAATGAAGAAAGACGCTCAGCAAGGAGGCTCGACTTACATTAGGAATAATTCAGTAACTGATGGTAATGTTCTGTACTACTGAAGTTAAGGAAAGTGGAAAATATTGTAGCCAATTTGAAGAATTTTATTTCTTTGCTATCTGCATTTTGCAAATTAAAATTTTGTGTTTCGAGTATGCGTGTTAAAATAGGTTTCAAAATTGTCAAATCGCCAAAACGACAAAATTTTCGCTTAGATATAATAACAGTCCGATTTTATTGAAATGTGTTTTGTTCGGATGCAGACAAATTTGATTTGGGATTTGGGGGTTAGTATATTCAGTCATCTGAACAATTTATAGGCCTATTCATCTACTGAATTGAAGCAATAAAGTCTTTATGGCATTACGATATCTATATTGTTACGAACGTATAAAATGTCATCACTAAAGTCTTTTTTGAAGACCAGATGGAGAAAACACCCGTACATGATAACCTTTCCCATGATGTGAATCTAGGCTTGCAATTACAGGACTTTCGGTTCATGGTTGCCAGATTCGTGGAATTTATCGCCAATTTGGTAACTTTTGGTGACATTTCGAATGTTTGAGAACCTTCGTGATGTAACGAATATTCTACGAGATACAATCCCCTTTTAGTAGTTTCTACAGAGAGTATATAAAAAGAGTCATCAGTAAGTTGCAGAGCAATTGAAGTGACACGATCTACAGTGAACTGACATACATGAATATTTTGAAAATAGTAGCCGCTGTTTGGTGAAATTAGTGCAGAATTTAATTGCTGTTTTACTATACCCGACAGTTAAGTTTAATGATCGTGTGAGATAGTTTTCGAGCTATTTGTCAAATTAGTGCAGCATGTAATTGCTGTTTTACTGTACCCGACAGTTGTTTAGTGGTCTTGTGAGATAGTTTTCGAGCTATTTGAGAAATTAGTGCAGCATTTAATTGCTGTTTTACTCTACACGACAGTTCTATCTTGTGAATTAGTTATCAAGCTATTTGTGAAATTAGTGCTGCATTTAATTGCTGTTTAACTGTACACGACAGCTGTTTAGTGATCTTGTGAATTAGTTATCAAGCTATTTGTGAAATTAGTGTTGCATTTAATTGCTGTTTAACTGTACACGGCAGTTGTTTAGTGATCTTGTGAATTAGTTATCGAGCTATTTGCGAAATTAGCGCAGCATTTAATTGCTGTTTTACTCTACACGACATTTGTTTAGTGATCTTGTGAATTAGTTATCGAGCTATTTGTGAAATTAGCACAGCATTTAATTGCTGTTTTACTCTACACGACAGTTGTTTAGTGATCTTGTGAATTAGTTATCGAGCTATTTGTAAATTTAGTGTAGCATTTAATTGCTGTTTTACTCTACACGACAGTTGTTTAGCGATCTTGTGAATTAGTTATCAAGCTATTTGTGAAATTAGTGCTGCATTTAATTGCTGTTTAACTGTACACGACAGCTGTTTAGTGATCTTGTGAATTAGTTATCAAGCTATTTGTGAAATTAGTGTTGCATTTAATTGCTGTTTAACTGTACACGACAGTTGTTTAGTGATCTTGTGAATTAGTTATCGAGCTATTTGCGAAATTAGCGCAGCATTTAATTGCTGTTTTACTCTACACGACATTTGTTTAGTGATCTTGTGAATTAGTTATCGAGCTATTTGTGAAATTAGCACAGCATTTAATTGCTGTTTTACTCTACACGACAGTTGTTTAGTGATCTTGTGAATTAGTTATCGAGTTATTTGCGAAATTAGCGTAGCATTTAATTGCTGTTTTACTCTACACGACATTTGTTTAGTGATCTTGTGAATTAGTTATCGAGCTATTTTGAAATTAGTGCAGCGTTTAATTGCTGTTTTACTGTACCCGACAGTTGTTTAGTGGTTTTGTGAGGTAGTTTTCGAGCTATTTGTGAATTTAGTGCAGCATTTAATTGCTGTTTTACTCTACACGACAGTTGTTTAGTGATCTTGTTAATTAGTTATCGAGCTATTTGTGAAATTAGTGCAGCATTTAATTGCTGTTTTACACTACACGACAGTTGTTTAGTGATCTTGTGAATTAGATATCGAGCTATTTGTGAATTTAGTGCAGCATTTAGTTGCTGTTTTATTGTACCCGACAGTTGTGTTAGTGGTCTTGTGAGATAGTTTTCGAGCTATTTGTGAATATAGTGCAGCATTTAGTTGCTGTTTTACAGTACCCGACAGTTGTTTAGTGGTCTTGTGAGATAGTTTTCGTGCTATTTTTGAAATTAGTGCAGCATTTAATTGCTATTTTACTCTTCCCGACAGTTGTTTAGTGATCTTGTGAATTAGTTATCGAGCTATTTGCGAAATTAGCGCAGCATTTAATTGCTATTTTACTCTACCCGACAGTTGTTTAGTGATCTTGTGAATTAGTTATCGAGCTATTTGTGAAATTAGTGCGGCATTTAATTGCTGTTTTACTGTACCCGACAGTTGTTTAGTGGTCTTGTGAGATAGTTTTCGAGCTTTTTATGAAATTAGTGCAGCATTTAATTGCTATTTTACTCTACCCGACAGTTGTTTAGTGATCTTGTGAATTAGTTATCGAGCTATTTGTGAAATTAGTACAGCATTTAATTGCTGTTTTACTGTACCCGACAGTTGTTTAGTGGTCTTGTGAGATAGTTTTCGAGCTATTTGTGAATATAGTGCAGCATTTAGTTGCTGTTTTACAGTACCCGACAGTTGTTTAGTGGTCTTGTGAGATAGTTTTCGTGCTATTTTTGAAATTAGTGCAGCATTTAATTGCTATTTTACTCTTCCCGACAGTTGTTTAGTGATCTTGTGAATTAGTTATCGAGCTATTTGCGAAATTAGCGCAGCATTTAATTGCTGTTTTACTCTACACGACATTTGTTTAGTGATCTTGTGAATTAGTTATCGAGCTATTTGTGAAATTAGCACAGCATTTAATTGCTGTTTTACTCTACACGACAGTTGTTTAGTGATCTTGTGAATTAGTTATCGAGTTATTTGCGAAATTAGCGTAGCATTTAATTGCTGTTTTACTCTACACGACATTTGTTTAGTGATCTTGTGAATTAGTTATCGAGCTATTTTGAAATTAGTGCAGCGTTTAATTGCTGTTTTACTGTACCCGACAGTTGTTTAGTGGTTTTGTGAGGTAGTTTTCGAGTTATTTGTGAATTTAGTGCAGCATTTAATTGCTGTTTTACTCTACACGACAGTTGTTTAGTGATCTTGTTAATTAGTTATCGAGCTGTTTGTGAAATTAGTGCAGCATTTATTTGCTGTTTTATTGTACCCGACAGTTGTGTTAGTGGTCTTGTGAGATAGTTTTCGAGCTATTTGTGAATATAGTGCAGCATTTAGTTGCTGTTTTACAGTACCCGACAGTTGTTTAGTGGTCTTGTGAGATAGTTTTCGTGCTATTTTTGAAATTAGTGCAGCATTTAATTGCTATTTTACTCTTCCCGACAGTTGTTTAGTGATCTTGTGAATTAGTTATCGAGCTATTTGCGAAATTAGCGCAGCATTTAATTGCTATTTTACTCTACCCGACAGTTGTTTAGTGATCTTGTGAATTAGTTATCGAGCTATTTGTGAAATTAGTACAGCATGTAATTGCTGTTTTACTGTACCCGACAGTTGTTTAGTGGTCTTGTGAGATAGTTTTCGAGCTTTTTATGAAATTAGTGCAGCATTTAATTGCTATTTTACTCTACCCGACAGTTGTTTAGTGATCTTGTGAATTAGTTATCGAGCTATTTGTGAAATTAGTGCAGCATTTAGTTGCTGTTTTACTGTACCCGATAGTTGTTTAGTGGTCTTGTGAGATAGTTATCGAACTATTTGTGAAATTAGTGCAGCATTTAATTGCTGTTTTACTCTTCCCGACAGTTGTTTAGTAATCTTGTGAATTAGTTATCGAGCTATTTGTGAAATTAGTGCAGCATTTAATTGCTGTTTTACTGTACCCGACAGTGTTTTAGGGATCTTGTGAGATAGTTAACGAGCTATTTGTGAAATTATTGCAACATTTAATTGCTGTTTTACAGTACCGGACAGTTGTTTAGTGATATTGTGAGATAGTTATCGAGCTATTTACCGCATATTGGTCCTGTTTATGCTGTGCTTGCCCCATATTCACTTTTCCGAGAATGTTGAATACTAAACTTTTAAGAAAAAGAAATCCTAAATTTAATACCTTTCGATATATTATGCATATGGAAAATTAAAATTTCTTTGAAAGAAATGCCCATAAATGTGTCTTCAGATGCACAGTTAATATTATACAGGGTTCTTATAAAATAACTCGAATAATTTTGTACGGAAATGCCAATGAATGTGCATGTTAGGTCTATCTGTAGTAAAATAACTATACTCGATGGAATAAAAGAGATTGCAGCACTTCTTAGAGGAGAATTTAAAAAGTTGTACTAACAAAATCGGCAACTAAGTGAGGTAGGCCAAAAAAAATAAGACTGGGAATTGATAATAAACTGCCACAGAATATATTAATTTGACACAATAATGTTATTGGCAAATGGCTATTATATTCTTATTATATTCTAAAATAAACAAATATGCACCAGAAATCTAATATACAATCTGTTCAACATGCCCCCATCGGTAACAATTCACATTGGAATCCGAGAAAAAATATTATTGCGTAATTTGACAAGCAATGCAGGTGTCACCGTCTCATATTGTACAGTATGATACAGTTTTTTTTAATTATTGCCTTCTATATACTCGTTTCGTTAAGTCTGATGTCAATTCGAAGATCTATGGTTCGATTCTCGATTGGAACAGAACGGTTTTATTACTATGTCGCCTGAACGAATTAACCCTGCAGGTTAGTGCAGGTCTGAAAATGGCCATAGTGTCAATACTAACCTGGAAAAATATAGTAGTGTCATAAGACTAAACTGAATTTAAAAAAAAATAGCTAAAGGTTGTCAGTCAAATTGTCTAGTTGTTTGTTCTTTAATCTGACATTAGCAGAAGGAGAGCGCAGAGCTCACTTCAACAATAACGGTTTGCAATTCCATCCCAGTAGCTCAACGGCTGCCCAGTACGAAGATCTGTGGTTTGATTCTCAATTTGGGCAGCATAGTTCTTTACAGAATTTTGTAAATGGCTTTTACATTAATTTCACTTTATTGCTGAATTCGTTATCCTAATATTTAAATTATCCGCTAGGGGGTGCTACAATCACTTTTATTCAATCTGGATTGGTTACTTTACTGTAGATATGCCTAATGTGTGGTCTTTTCCTTACAAAATTATCGGCGTGTTTAAGGACTTTCAAGAATGTATATTTGACAGTATGGCTCTTTTTTTATATTTTAGCTCAGTGAAACTCTGTCAATTATGTTTCGAAGCCAAAGGAAATAAAATCGCTTTCGCGCCAATTTAGTCTATTTTATGCTATTATGTCTCTAGTAATCACAAGTGTAATTGATCATAACAATTCTCCCATAATTGCCTTTTTATTACAACCCCACTCTCGTAAAAACAGCATTTCTATTTTATCTTTGCCCCATTTAACGTGCTTTCCCAGAATCCCATAAAATACCAAAATAACTGAACCGGACGGACTTTAAGTACCAAGCACTGAAATTTGGGGGATATCGTGCGAATAGAAATATTCCAAATGGTATTAACTACTGTAACATGTTAGCTAAACTTCGAATACTTATACAGTAAACTCGTCTATTGCTTAAAATATTGAATGATGAACTTTTTACTTGCAGAACATAATTAATCGGAGACAGTCGTGGGCTGTGCATACACACCATCACATCTCGAATTTTGGTTAGACATTATAGAGAAGTTAAAATAAAGCCGTTGCTCTAGCCAATGCTATTTAGGCTTTGTACATTATAGACGTTCTTTTAATATGCAGCAAAATTTCTCAGATGTTGTTCCATGTTGTCCTTATTGTCTGTCTTTCCAGTGACATGTTGTGCATTTTGACGTCAATATTAACAAATTTGCCTCTTTTACGGCATATCATATACAGCAAATATTAAAATTTTGTCAGCTGAGCATACTCAAAATGCATACTCGTGACGCTAAATATCCACAACTTTAATTTTTTTCAATTTATCTAAGCAAATTAACTTAATACACAACTTGATGCAAATCAGAAAAAAAGTCAAAATTTTTCGTAATTCGCATGCGCATGCGCAATTTGAGCATGGCGCAGCTACGCTATACTAAATCTAACGCCCCTTTTAACAACTCGTGCCAAATTACTTCAGCAAACTAAATATGTTTTCAATAGGAAATATAATTAGGATTTTATAAGAAAAGCCAGTGCACTAATTTTCACAAAATCGATGCCATCTTTTTCAAACGTATATAACATTCTACTTTTGTATCAAATTTAGATCCAATCAGTGGACTAATTTCTAGATGGTTACAAACATACCAACCACAGGTGGTTATAATGCTATAGAATGGTTTTTCATCATCAGCAAGTTCAAAATATCTAAATTTTCAAAAATTAAGCAATACTTTGCATTAGCCAGTAAAATAATAAATTTTGTGTATTATTTATTTATATACGGTATACTAAATTTTGAGTGTCATTATGTATAAAACAATATCTTTTACTTGAATTTAGTATTATTCGTCAATTTTATGATCGGGTTTCCGAGATCCACCAATCTGCAAAGTCCATATACTCGTATTACTTATTATGACAATGCCTAGTTTAAAAAAATCTGATGTGGGCAGCACATGACTTTCCTTATATAATGCAATCTATCTATCTATATATACTAATTGCCAAGTGTCCGTCTGTCTGTCTGTCCGCTTTTTTGGGGCACTTCCGAATAGATAGAGACTTGCAATTTGGTACACGGCTCGATCGTTCGATAAAAACCCCTGCAAAAATCGCATTTTTCAAAAACGTTCTCTAGAGGGGGTGCTCCACACCAAAACGTTCGAAAAGTGAAATGATAGGAAAACATGCTTTGCCATAAGATAGAGACTTCAAATTTGGTGTATGGGTAAATAGTTCGAAAGGAAGAAAGTGTGCAATTTCAGATTTCCAATATTTTCTACTTAAGGGGGTGCCGCACACCAAAATGGTCGATTTACCGAATAAATGAGAAACGGCTCCTTTAAAATTTGATAGAGGCTTGAAATTTGGTATATAAATAATCATTTGATAAAAACATCCAAAACGAGTATAGTTTTTCAAAAACGTTCGTTTAAGGGGGTGCTCCAGAGGAAAACGTTCGAAAGGTGAATTGATAAGAAAACATACTTCGGGATAAGATAGAGATTTGAAATTTGGTGTACAGGTAGATAGTTTGTGTACAATTTCAATTTCCCAATATTTTCTACTTTAAGGGGTGTGGCACACAAAAATATTCGATTTTCGGAATGAAGTAGAAACTCTCCTTTAAAACGTGATAGAGGCATGATATTTGGTATATGGGTGAACCATTTAATAAAAAACCGAAGAAGAATGGAATTTTTCAAAAATGTATATTTAAGAGGGGTGGATACTCCACAGAAAAACATTCGAAAGGTGAAATGATAGAAGAAGCATGCTTCGCGATGAGATAGAGACTTCAAATTTGGTATACGGATAGATAGTTAGAAAGGAAGAAAGTGTGCAATTTCAGTTTTCCAACATTTGCTATTATAGGGGGTGCCGCACACTAAAATGTCCGATTTCACGAACAAATGAAAAACGCATCCTTTATAATGTGATAGAGGCTTGAAATTTAGTATATGGGGCAATCATTTGCTAAAAAAAAACTACGATTATTAAGGTTTATCAAAAATGAACATTTAAGGGGGTGCAACACAGAAAAACGTTCGAAATATGAAGTGATAGAAAAACATGCTTTACGATAGGATAGAGACATCAAATTTGGTCTACTGGTAGATAGTTTGAAAATAAGAAAGTGTGGAATTTCAGATTTCCAATATTTGTAATTTTAGGGGTACCTAACACCAATTTGTTCGATTTTCGGAATAAATGAGACACGCTTCCTTTAAATGTGATAGGGGCTTGATATTTCGTATATAAGCCAATCATCTGATAAGAAACCCAAGGCGAACAGAGTTTCTCAAAAATGGTCATTTATGGGTGTTCTCCACAGAAAAACGTTCTAAAGGGGAGATGATAAAATAGTATGCTTCGGGATGAGATAGAGACTTTAATTTGATGTAATGGTAGATAGCTCGAATAGAAGACGTGCGGAATTTAAAATTTACAATATTTTCTTCTTTAGGTGGTTCCGCACACTGAAATATTCGATTTGCCGAATAAATGTGAAACGCGAATTATTAAAAAAAATGATAATATTCAGTGGTTGCTTATTGCGAGACCGTTGATTTTAAACGGGTATTCGGCTAGTGTATTTACTAATTTTACAGTAAAAAAATAGGTTGTTCTTATAGTAGATACTTATATATTTTCCAAGATATTGAATTTTCGTCAAGTAGTCGTTATTTTCATTTATTTAGCGTAATTTTATCCATTTGGCGAGATTTTCTTCAATTTGATAACATTTAAAAAAGTCGCCATGTTGGCGACATTCCACCAAATTTGTCGTCGAAATCTCGCTAAGCGTTATGGACGGAGAAATAATTTATTCTTATAGCAGATAAATGACTACTGGCGTTTAAATACAAAAATATTACTCAAAGTACATTTTTTCACAAATGGAACGAGCAAGATCCACGAGAATGGTGTCACCAAATTTATTGCATGATATTACATATGAAAAGTGAACATGTTTCTCAATAGGAAATATTGTTTTTTTATTTTACATAATTTTTTGGTAATTTTTTTGAAAAATGTGCAATATCTCGAGAACGGTTCATGCTAGCGTTCTAAAATTTATGTTAATTGTTTTCTAATGAAAAATTACATAAGAAATGTCTATTTGTGTAACTTTATTAGAGGCTTTGATTTTTTAATGATTTTTTCATAATTTCATTCGAAAATTTAGGAGGGTTCTGAACATTCGATTGCGTACAAAAACAATAGGCTTCCAGTATTCACAGATTGTATTTTTGTACCGAATTTCGTTCGAATCAGTCCATTCATTCGTCAGTTATCGTCTCTACAGACTCACTGACACACACACATACTTTCACACACACACATACTTTCACACACACACATACTTTCACACACACACATACACAGAAATCGCTTCAAAAATGTTTGATTCGTTATCAGGGATGCTTGAAACGTGCTCTCCTATCGAAAACTCGAATTCGAATTTTCGACCCCGTCACAATATTTTCCTTATACATTATTGTATATAAGGAAAGTAAAAATAGTATCTCGATATACGCATTCTAATCTTTGAACACTCAGGACATTATACAGACTCGTGGTCACCAAACAAGAGACCCAATTCTGTAATTAAATCTTTACTTTTGAAACAATATTATATACTTGAAAGATTCATTCTTTAATAGCAAAATAGAAGTCTCTACTATAGGTTATAAAGCATTTTAACTTGCGTTTCCATCTATAGAATAGAAGTCAAAGTAAGAGGAATAATAAAAGCTTGGTTAAAATCTTGATTAATCAGTTGGGAGGAAAAGTGTAGTTAAATTTTAAACTTTTATTAATGTTGTTTTTTTTTATAAAATTCGATTAAAAGCGTTTCAATATTAAGTATCAAAACGAATGATTTCAATTACTGATAAATTGTATCGACCGAATCCTTCGAAGATTTTTATTTTGTCATACTATGCAATATACTATGGAAGAGGAAGTATATTGTTTTCACGGAAATTTTCGAATTCGAGATTTTAATGTTTTAAGACCTCCTGAACACATTTTGACTATTTTTGGTGTAATAATCGTCTGTCTGTGCTCGATATCTTGTGATCATGATAACAACTACAAATTTTTATGGATTTTCACGAAAATTTATATTAGGCTTGGTTATTAAAAAATCTAGACCCAGATAGTAATTTTTATTAAATTTGAGCGAAAACTTCTAATAGCGTTCGAAATTTTATATTTTTTAACGTGGCAACATAGGACAAAATTTGACATAATAATGCATAAAAGGGTTTATTTGTGGCTCTCAATGATCACGAGACTTAATAGTTTCAACCATTGTTGTGAAAAGAAGCTCCGATGCAAATTTCTTTGTGTTCCTGACGTCATTAGCCCCGCTTGGAGGACAAGTTACCCCCCCCCCCCCCCGCCCCGAAAGATACATTGTCAAGTATGGTATCAATCGAATGATTTTTTTCAAACCCTTTGAAGTGAAGGATAACACGCTATAGTTATCATCATTTGAACAAACAATACCGATTTTTAAATATTTTTTCTTGTAAAATTTGAAAAAAAAAATTGAATTCTGATATGAGAAAGTCGGGCTGAGTCACACGGTTAATTTTTGTTAAGAATCATTTGAAGTATACCAATTTCTTTTGAAGTGCTAAAATCTTTGGTACAATATGTCGTCGGCAGGGGTATTAAAAATATTTTTAATATGGAGATTTTTTTTTTTAAGTTTATTAAAATTTGACAAATGAAAATAAAATAATTTCTCGTGTTACGTGTATTAACTTCACAACGCTTAGGATGTTATAGCACTTAATATACTACAATTACACTATTTTAATCATAAATAATCTGATGTGGGCAGCACACGACTTTCACTACATAATGAAAATACTATACTTCTTTTACTGCCAAACAATGGTGAACAAGATACGGCACAATGTTTCCAACTTTGAAAAGTACACTGACATTTGGCGCTTTTCTGAATAACAAGATTCAAAATTATGTGCCAAATTAACTTATATTTCACGCAAAAATAAGTAGACAATTGGAAATATTGCTAACATCTGCTAAACAATATACTCAATTACATTAAAATATGTTAATTATAGTTTCATCAATTTGACGTCATTTTATTAACTTTACAGACATTTTTAAGAATTTAGCGACATTTCGTCAATTCCCATTTAAAAAAATAATCAAGTCGACCCAAATTATCCGCCAATGTCCCCAAATTTTCGTCAAGTGTTATATATTTGATGATATTTACCACTGTTCATATTCATGTATTTTTTATATATATTTATTTGAAAAAAACGTGCAATATCTCGAGAACAGTTCTGTTAGTTTATCTCATTTTAGAACAAAAAAAAGTACGCAATAAATGATTATTTAATTAACATTATTGACTGATATGATTATTTTATGAAGTTTTCAAAAATTCATTCAAACATTTTGGGTTCTTCCGAACGTTCAATCGAGTTCTTATATTATTAATAGGGTTCCAGAATTCATGGATCGTAATAATTCTTCCAAATTACTTTCGAAATGCTCCATTCGTTCGTGAGATATCGTATGCATAGGCTCTCACACACACACACACACAGATACAGACATCACTTCCAAAACGTTCGATTCGATTTCAGGGATGCTTGAAACCGCTCTTCCTTAGAAACCTTGAATTCGAATTTTCGACCCCGTCACAATGCTTTCCTTATACATTATACTTGTGTAGAGGAAGTATTAAATACAATTAATATTAATAGCGTTCAACAATTTTTCTGGTGATTTGAACTACTCGAAAAAGTCACTGATATCTATCGCAAGGTAAGGAATATTTCATTGATTCGTGAAAGTGCTCTGTAGATAGAGCTGTCAATTGAACTAACAGATATAGCGTTAAAATAAAGGGTAGCTATATTTAAACGCAATGAATATAACTGCTGCTTGGGACAGATTGGCAATCGGTTTAAGTTTATATTGACTGAAGGTGGAGGACCAAAGGGTTTGTATCCGCAACCAAGAGAGGCCGCGAACAGGGAACGGAAGCCCAAAGGTGGTCCCACAGAGTCTGGGCTCCAGTCGCCTACGGATCTGGAGCTATGGTCATAAAGGCCAGTCTCTCCCCGCAACCTAGAAGAGCCTGCTTCATGAGGCCGAATGGGAAACTTCCGGGAACAAACCACAGATTCGTTTACCCGTCAGGAAATGAAGACCAGAGCTACAGAGCAAAGTTCTGTACACTACCTACAAATCTTCCTGTTCTGTACTTCCTTGATAGCACACATATGAAAATTAGGCGACTGCAATTATTTCAGAATCATTATAAGCCGTCATCAGCAGGTCAGAAGAGGTTGTGTTCATTAGTCAAAAAATTTATTTTCAACTCATTTGTCAACCTTTTAAAATCACAAAATATAAAACTGAGAATGACACAATTAGTACCTCCTTAAAGTAAACGCTTACATATGCAAGTTGCTTATGTGTGAGAACAACGTAATTAGTACTTCCATAAAGTAACGCAGGCATATGCAAGTTATCACGTAGTTTGCATATGTCTGTTTTCTTTCAGGAAGTACTAATTACATCGGATTTTCTTGTAAATTTGGTTTAGTAACATCATCAATATTCTAACAGTTGAATTTCATAAAATAGGATATATTCTCATTAATTAGAGAGTCACATATAATTTAGAAGCTAGCTAATATATGTTTTAAAACCTCCTGAACACGGTTTGACTATTTTCGGAGTTATGTCCGTCCGTCTGTCTGTCTGTTTATCTGTCTGTCTGATGTCTGTGGTCGATTCTTTGTGTATACTATAACAGCCACAAACATTGATGGATTTTCACGAAACTTTTTTTCCGAATTTGTTATCAAAAAATCTTAAACTCGATAGAGTTTTTTTAAATTCGAGCGAAAACTTAGATGTATGCGAAATTATATATTTTTTTAACATGGAAGCAGAGGACAAAATTTGACTATTTCGTGCAAAAAAGGGTTTATTTATAGCTCAATGTTCCCGAGAATTAATAGTTTTGAAAAATATAAATCATTGTTATGAAAAATAGCCGAGATACAAATTTTTTTACTCGTGATGTTATTAAATCCCCCCCCCCCTGCCCCTAAGAGGCAAATTAGTACTCCCCACCCACCCCACCCAGGGTTCATTATCAAGTGTGATATCTACCGAAAGAATTTTTCAAGCCCTTTAAAATGAAGCTTATTTTTGTAATTATTTGGACTCAGGATACCAATTTTCCAAAATTTTTCTTGTAAAATTTGATGAAAGAAAGAAATTTTGGTATGAGACAGTCGATTTGAGCCACACTTCAGCTTATTTTAATTCCGACTGCTGGTTAATATTTTATGAATGTTTTGTTTATTTCTGCATCTTACACGATTAATTAATAGATACTTAACTGAGCGATGGTAACTGAGGAATAACACATTTTTGATTGTTGAACCAAAGCTTTCTGTCCAGCAAGCATTTGTATATGTCTCGTCAGGGCTAATTGCATGACATTTGGATTGTAGAAAGATATAAATATAGCCGAGAAGTACAGAATATAGTAAATTTAAAATTAAAATGTATTTTAATTAAGATATTAAATATTTTAAAAAATCAGCATTACTTTTACAATGTATCTGATTGCTGTTTGTGAGAATGGAAATTCTTTTTATTTCCATGATAGAAGCAGGCAAAAATTTTGTTACTGCAATTCCTTCAAGATCGCTTTGGCCCCCCTTTTATTAGGTCATAAAAGCAGTATTTGAAACACCTGATGGGGGGGGGGGGGGGGGGGGGGGATCATTAAAAATTTCAGTTTTAACAAGTATTTAAAAATTGAACAGTGACTATGTAATTTATTGTGATTTTTTTATGTAATTCATTCATAATCGATAAATCTAAATTAAATTAATAAACCACCCATAATGTTTAACTTTTATAAAAGAAATTTTGTTTATATTGAATTCGTAAAACTTAACTGTGTTCCTTATATAATTCATTCACTAACGAAAAATTTATTTTCTTTATGTTATTCATTCACTATTGACACATTTAATATTTAAACAAATTAAATAACTCTTATAATATTCAGACATTTTAAGAATTTTGATTATTGAACTTGTAAAATAGTTGAGTCTAGAAGAATATTTAACAGGATTCCTGGCTGTATTTAAGCATTAACATTTAATTAAAGCTTATTTTTAAATATTTTATATGGATAATTGACTTATTCTGCTTTATGAAAAAATTTATAACACACTCCTGTCATAGTTCCGTGATTATATATTTAACAATTCTTATGTAAATTCTTAACTGAATCTCCTTGTATAAATATAAATCGAAAGCGTCTATAAAAACCACGAATTTGAGTAAAATTAGTTTGCAATCATTCAAATATAAAATACCTTTTCATTTTAGTATCTTAAACTTAAATATCAAATTATTAGAATCAGCACGATAAAAATTGTTCGGATTTCCACCAATAGATGGCACCACAAAATTAGTAGCATTAGCATCCCTTTATGGTTGCTTATCTCACGACTTTTCCAAAAAATTTACTACGAATCATCAAATCAAATACTAACTCCTGTGAAGATCTAAAATTCTAAAAGCATTTTATGATGCGCATTTTTATTCATTTTAATAACATTTCAGAAATATCTTTCTTTGTATTAATATGTTGTTTAAGTAAAATTCAAAATGGAATCACTTCAATATATTTATTAATTGCAAATATCAAACAATTTAATATATATATATATACTTAAACTTCTGTTCAAAAAAATATAACAAAAATTTGATGCTCCCAGAACATAAATTTTCCTGCAAAGTAGCAACTTTTGAGTCTTATTCTTATAACCTGATCGCGCTAGGAATCAGAATACTCCTCGTAATTCCCAATTGTATCGTTTCGTACCAAATGTGTTAATACTTTTAGATTTTTAGAACTATAGATTTAGCTCTCACAGTTGAGAAAATACAAATTATAATGTTTCTACTCCAAATAACTAAGCAGAGGTAGTTGGTAAAAAGTACGCATGTAAATATCTACTTAGTGGCATAGACTCCCGTACAATTTTTCCACGGGAGGGCAAACTCAAGGATAAGACGTACAACATCGACTAAATACCCGCCTTTGTGGACCTAAACTTCCAGAGTAGGGCAAATCCCTCCTTAACCTTCATTATGGGAGCCCATGCTTGCTGATAATACAAAATTTTTGTATTACAACTTTTTAGCATAAAAATCGTACGATATCTAAAAGACAGCATTTCAACATCTTGTAAAGAATGTCCTTCTTTTTAAAATAAAAAGTCACTGCATATATAATGTGGATGTTCATTTAATATTGTCAATTATTTTCAGGAATATTTTAAAATTTGCGGGAAAAGCTTTCCTTAAATTATATCGCGTTAAAATTTAGTAGGTTTCTTGTGTTTGTCGCTACTTGCATTTATCTCTATCGCATTTGAATGGTTCAATTCGTTCGAGTGGATATATCTTGCCCACAGAAACACATACAAAGAGACAGACAGACGCAAAGACACCATTAAAAATGGTTGATTTATGCTCAGTAATTCATAAAACGTGTAGATACATTAACATTCGAGAGCAGAAATTTTTACATCATCATAATGCTTTCCTTTTTACATTTATGAATTGGGGGAAAATAAAAATTAAAACAAATGTATGGGAGGTGTTTTCAGTTACAAACTGAAAATATTATTTAATTCGATTACAATTTATTAAACACAACAACTATGCCTGATTGCCATACTTCAACATTTTAAAATTTTATGAAAACATATCTGTAATTCTTGCAAGAATTTTGCTCTGTAAAACCCTTTCCTTTGCGCAGATAGTATTAAAGCAGTGAAAACGCAATTCAGGAAGAAGAGGATGGTCCAGTTTTTAATTGCGTAATTTTTTTTCATGTTTTGTTCAAAATAAAACAAAATTTGCAGATTAGATTAGAAAATTAGTTGCATAAAGGGTTTATGAAATAGAATTACAACTTTTTTCTATTGATAGCATTTTCGGAAACAGCTGTTTCGACAACAAAAAGGAATTCTGACCAAATGCTGAAATAAAAAAGATATAACTTCCCAGTATTTTCCCAGTCTATTTAAATCTTTAGAAATTAAAACTGTTACAATAAATAACTGTTGTTTTGGGGGTAAAAGTAATTTCTAGAAGGTAAGTCCCTAAAACTTTTTTTTTTACTTTTTCATACAATATAGTATAGAGAAAGTTTTGTTTCCGCGAAAATTTTCGAATCCGAGATTTTGATGTCAATATATGTTGTAGGACCTTCTTACCACGTTCTGACTATTTTTGGAGCGACGTCCGTCTGTGTTCGATTTCTTGTGTACACTATAGCTGTCACAAATATAAATGAATGTTCACGAAACTTTATATTCAGCTTTATTGCCGAAAAATCTAGAACTAGATAGAATTTTTTTTTTTTAATTTGAGTGAAAACTTCCAAATTTATTCGAAATTTCATATTTTTTAGCATGGCAGCATAGATCAAAATTTGGAATAATCATGCATGAAAGGTAATATTTATGGCTCAATGAGATTTAATCGAGATTTAATTGTTTGATTTCGAGATTTAATTGTTTCAATCATTATTGTGAAAAGTAGCCGCGATGCAGTTTTTGTGTTCGTGACGTCTTAGGCCCTTTCGGGGAGGAGGGAGAGGGGGATGAGCAAGTTATCTCCGGGAGGTACATTTTCAAGTATGGTATCAATTATGGTAAAGATTTCAAGTAAAGATTTTTTCAAATCCTTTAAAGTGAAGGGTAACGCTATAATTGTAAACATTTGTATCGACGATGCCGATTCTTGAAAATTTTTCTTATAAAATTTGAGAAAAAATTCCACAGGCTACTTAAAAATAGAATATAGTATGAGAAAGTCGAGATGAGCCACACTTCAGTTAATTTTATGTAGTACAGTATGAGTTTTTGAATATATATATATATTCAGATGTCACAGTAAGTTCAATTCTGCATTCAAAGGTAACTACATAAACGTTAACTTTTTATTAACAAGCCATAGTTATATCAAGTTCTCCAGATTTTCAAATTTTGCTTTTAGCTCGTTTGTTCGAAGAACATAATCATGAAAGATAATATTGACACATAATAAGTAATACTAGTCACACTTGAAGCATTTTGTGTTAAATTAGTTTGTCGATTGATTTCTACGCAATTTAACAGACATCAGCGAAAAATTGAGCAACAGTGATGACGCATCGTGCACATATGAACCATTGTCGAATCCTGGCCTAGAAAGCAGATCATGCGGAAATATATATTACATCCCATCCCCTGCATTATCAAACGCACCACAATGCTCAAGGGCAATAATAGTAATGATAATTAATATTGTTACTACTATTGTGTTATATATTGTAACTATGGTGAACGGTGTTGTCGGCAAATTTGGTGTGGTGGTATCAAATTTTACGGCAGCATTCGCCACTGGTATGAACCCCAAAATGGTATGTATGAATGCTGCTGTTACAATATTTGTGAATCCAAACTACCAATAAATTTTTTTAAGTCAAAATTATAATGGTAAAATATTTGATGCAGGTAACACAAGACTCTCCTTACAAATATAATAAATATATTTTGTTTCTTTCTTACTTTATTTTTAACCATTACATTTTGCTAAGTTGCACAAAATGTAAGATACAGTCAATGTTATTCCAATTTATCAAATTTCCAATTTTCGTACAATTTTGATTTTCTTATTTTAAAACTTTGCCAACTTTATAATAACGCCTACATGCCAAAGTTATTAAAATTGAGAATATCTTGAGAACGAGTTTACATAGTATGTCAAGGGGGGTGGAGTTAATTTATTTTCTCTTCAAAATAATTTTCTTCAAGAAAGGGGACATTTTTCAAATGAAAGATAAGAAAATTTCTTCTTTTATTTCATGCTTTTCAATTTTTATGATTATCTTTTAAAATAAAGATCAATTCTATTTTTTACATTCGTAACAAAATCTAGTCAGCACCACGGTTCCGTATGACCTTTTCTAACTGCTAAATTTCAAGAAAATTGGGCGGAACCCTTTTGAACTGAAATAGACACACACTTCTTCACAGACAGACAGACACAATGTTCTTACTACATACACACAATAACACACACGCAGACGTGACGCTAAAGAACATTTTTGTACTCTAAAATGCTCAAAATGTGTAAATCTTTTAAAAACATGCATTTTTTTTATCAGTCCTTTCTTCACACTATATATAATAGTGTAGTTATATATGTACTTAGTATTATGGCATTCTCTCATAATACATATACACTATCATGGGCGTATGCAGAATTTTTCCGGGGGGGGGGGGGGGGGGTTCTAAAATTGATTGCATTTAAAATTTAAAGATTACTATCAACCTAGAAATATGTATCGTTAAACAGTAATTTTGAATAGATGGTATGAGCCTCATATTTTAAAAATTAATGTGCGTAGCACATTTAAAAATGAGTATGCACAAATTTTTAAAAATTAATGTGTGCCACCTTTAAAAATTATTCCCCCTTTTATAACAGAATTCTAACCTTCCTAGAAACAGACCGACTAAACTAACAAATTGGACATTCATAAACATACCAAATGCAATAATCCTAAGTTTTCCATTTAGATATAAACTTAAATTGTTTTTATTAATATACACGTGGAAGAAAACATACAATTGTGGTTGAATGTTCTAATACCAAATTGCAGTTCTTTTTCTTTTTTTCCTCGTATTGGTTTTTTGGTTTTTAATTAAATTAACAATTTGCCAGGTGGGTGATTTGGCACCCCCTAAATCCCCCCCTAAATACGCCTATGTACACTATGTATGATAAAGGAAATGAAAAAAACTTATAAAACAATCAGGAAACTGTATAAGTTAAAAATTGATAAAACTCTTAGTAAAATCAGTAACAATGGAAATCAGGAATAAGTAACTATGAAAAATTAAATTTGCTTTTTTTTAACATTTCTATACAAACTTAGCACACGAAAAACCAAAATCAGAATCAAAACATTAAGAAGAATTTTGTGATGGAGCTTTTATATGGTGTACACTCTTCATTTTCGCTGACTATTAGGCAATTTTATTCTCTTTCGTATATTTATTTCAAATTGTCAGAAAAACCAGAAGTGATACCTCCGAAATCAGAAGTAAAAATCTTTAGTGAACCTAACACCTCTTCTAAAATTCGATGCTGAATTCATATCAGACATGATCTAAGCTATTTCTATACCTAATTCAAAAAAAGACATCGATGTTTTAAAGACCCGGAAATGAGAAAACGGAAGTAAAAATCTTCCAGAAATTGATGCTGAATCCATATTAGCCATCATGTAAACTCTATAGCCAACTTTAAAAATAGATTTTTAAGAAAAAACATTTGAACCGGAAGGGAAATAATACCGAAAATGGATATCCTTGATAAAACACTCTATCTCCCCCAAAACTTGATGGTAAATTCATATCAGTTATCATCTAAAGACAAAATATAGTCAATCTAAAATAAATGTTTCAAATGAAAGATAAATTTTCTGAACCGGAAATGGAAAAGAACCGGAAGTGGAAACCCTTAGTGAACCTCCCCTAACACCCTCCCCTTAGTTTCTCCAGAATTTGATGCCAAATCTATATCAGTCATCATATAATTTCTATATATAGCAGATCCATGGGAAATAGAAGTTTAAAAACTTTTTATTAACACTAAATGTACCATGACCGGTCAAATGACCGGTAGTAAATTTTTGATTAAAAAATTCGCATATAATGTTATCGCTATTTCTCACTTAACTTCATGAAAGTTTCTATTAAATGAAACAATCAATTTTTCAATATTTATTTATTTTCTTCTTGTGTTTATATGATAAAGATACACAGTCTACCGTTATCTACCACGACAGGTCATTTGACAGGGAGAAAAAATTTTTACCTTATAAGGTTATCAGGTCAGAAAATGTGATGCACATGCACATTCCACATATTTTCATCAGTTTCCAGAACATTGCTGCAAGAACTGCTGCGTAGTAAGTTTAATTGCGTATTAAAATTTCAATAAGGTGCGTAAAATTTCAAGTTGCAGGAAAAGGTGACAAAAACTAAAAAGTGTTACTAGTTAGTTTATATTTTGTTTTTACACTGCTACTCCATTCCTAATCTTCACCCTGAAAAAATTCGAAACAATCAAAACACACCATGTTCTTAGAAGAAATAAATTCATAACATTTTCAGGGAAGAATCAGGTCCAATGGGATATACAAAGCGTAATATTATAAAAAGGGCAAAGTGAAGACTGCATTTCCATTGATAATTGACTACCGTATTATAAAAGATGTAAGAACATGCACAATAGAAGAAGAAAATCGAGTTTTAGAAACCAAATGGAGTCTATTACCTTAAAGTCACTTTGTTTAATATTTCCTTACTAAAATCAATAGTATTTGCATTCAATCAGAAAAAATCAAGTTTTTATCCAAAAACCGATCATTTGGCCGGTTACGGTACTAATAGGTATATATCGAGTGTCGGTACGTTTAGTGTTAAAACAATAATATGGCAAAAATTTTGCCCTCAACAAACTTACACCAGAATTTATTTCTAACGTTTTGAATTCAATGGAATTGTCCACGATATTTTATTTGGGATCAATTTTGAGTGTGCTGAATATTGATTTTTTAAAATATCCCTAAAACTTCCCTATATTTTCTGCAAATGGGAACGTTAGTATTAAACAATATACTGTTTCCTTATATAAAAAAACTTTCAAAGTAACTTGTTTTCGAAAACTGTACATTGGACATTTTGCACTTAAAAATATGTGGTTATCTTTCATCAATTTAACTATGCCAAGTTTAAAATAACTGCAAAATGTGTTTTCTCGATTGAAATAACAACGGGTTTTGAAGTTGTTCTAAGAGCAGTCAACTGGGCAATGGTTTAAACTTCAGCTATTAAACAATATAATTATTATGTTATAATTATTATTATTATTATTATTACTATTTATAGGTTTCAAAAAAAAATAATAATTGCAAAATCTTTGCAATAAAACGCAAAATTAGATCTTTTTTCAGAATTTTTTTTCTCGGTGAAATACCAAATATTATTTTAGAAGATAAGCCATGTGTAACTATATGTTAAGACCCAGACCGTCCAACCTACAAGAAAGGTGCAAGGTAACTGTTTGGACGACCGGGAAAACGTGAAACTATATGTGTAAGGTGTCTTTTAAAATAAAAGGAAAACATTTTAAACGATATTTTAAAAAAAACTAAAGTTTTAATTTAATCTTTCTAAAATTAACACGATAACTTAAACAATTCTTTATATTTAGAGAATTAAAATGCTTAGATTGATATTTTGTAACATTTTGGTGAGTTGCAATCCATTTTTTTCACTTTCTTATTTTTTTTTCAAATGGAAAAGCGAAATTAGAGAAATTTTTGAACATTTCTTTTAATCATCAAACTATAGAATTAAATATAGCAATGATTTCAATAAGTAGTACTTTTAAAAGATATAGCAGAAAATTGCTTGAGATAAAACTAACGTAAAAGAATATAAACGTCGCTCACCATCTGTTAAAAACTTTATTGTGTCAACCTTCTGTTTCCTATGGAACTCTATGCTGAATCCATATCAGAAATTATCTAAGCTCTATCTATAGTCAATCCTGAGAAATAGATGTTTCAAAGAAATTTTTTAAACCAGAAGTGGAAATCTTTAGTAAGTCCCCCGACCTCCTCCGTAATTAAATATTAAACTCATAACATTCATTACCTAAGCTCTATCTATAGCCAATCTTGAGAAATAGACTTTTCTAGAAAAAGAATTGGAAAAACCGAATATGGAAATCCTTAGTAATCGCCTACTCCCTCCATAATTTGATGCTGAACCCAAGTCAATCATCATCGTCTAAGCTATATCTACAGTAGATTGTGAAAAATAGATATTTCAACGAAAATGCAAATTTTTTTAATCGAAAGTGACACTGCCAGAAACAAAAGTTGAAATCCTTAGTAAGTCCCTTAACCACCTCCAGAATTTAATACTGAATCCCTATCAGTCATTATCTGAACTTTATATAGAATCAATCCTGAGGAATAGATATTTCAGGAAAAATTTTTGATCCGGAAGTGGTAAAGAAACCGGAAATAAAAACCACACTTTCTCCACCAGAATTTGACGCTAAATTCATATCAGCAATCATCTATAAGCTTGAACTCTATCTATGGCAGCTTCTGAGAAATTGACATTTCAAGACATTTTTTTTTTCCAAAAGACACTAATATGGCAAAATGCTTGTTCACAACAAGCTAAAAATTCGGATCGCATAATTAGACCATTATAATGTCCTAAAATGTTTCCATTGCTAATGAAAAAAATTTAGAACAATACATTGATAAAATGGATCTATGGCATCAAATTAATGAAATAAAATATGTATAACAATTGCTAAGTTTATTTATTTATTAAATCATAATATATATTTTATTTAGACTACGGTGGCTATTTATTTGAGTAAAATCCTGGTACGATTGATGAAGGGGAGGGGGGGGGGGTTAGATGGGGGAATATGACGAGAAAGGAGAAAATACCTTTGGAGCATTTAAAAATCTTTGGAGCATTTGAAAAAGGAAATATAAAGTGGGTCTATGTGACATTAATTTAATTCAATGCACTCACTATAAATAAAGAAGGAATTGGACGTCATTAAATATTTTAAACATATTTCATTTCAAATTAAGTTTTGAAACATTTTATCACTGTAATATATTTTTCTCACTATTATTATGTGAGGTAAAGTAAATATGAAAAGTTAACCTTCTTGAAAAGGGATTATTCAGAAGCAAAATCCCTAAAACGTATCATTTTTAAGGACAATTGCATATCATTGATACAACTTTGGAGTTATTGGCCTTCATCACGCAACAGACGAATATCTAAAAAAATATTCATCGGTAAGGAATAGTAGACACATTAAAAAAAAGATGTTGCGCAAAATACTGCAAGATAAACAAGCGAAAATAAACTTTATTGTCGATTTGATACTAGTTGTGACCAAATACTACACCGAGAAATACAATGAAGAAAATAATTAAAACATAATTATGCTTAATGAGCTATGGATATGTGTTCAAACATCTAAATTCTAATCATTCGAATATTCCAATCACGAAAAAAGATATAACTTATATTAAAGTATATACATTTTTCAGGACAATATAACGGTCACGTTTTATAGAGCATATCTACAAAAAAAGTTTTTATTTTCTTTAAAAAAATAATATGTAATAGTAAAAAGATATGTTTGTCTATTTGTGTCGTCTGTAGCGAAAATTCTAAGCAACCCTTACGCATAAAATTTGATACAGAGGTACTACAGGTTCCGTTACAATATAACTCTGTGAGATTATTAAAAATTCTAATTAGTTTCTTAGTTATTAAAAAGTGCCATTTTGTGTAATTTTCACACAAATCTGTTCCATAGTGATTGAACATATTGTTACGAACGTATTAAATGGCCTTCCTCACCGGAGTCTCTTTTGAGAAAACACTCGTACAGGCAACATTTCCTATTACGGGAATCTAGGGTTGCCCTATGCTAAAATTCGAAGGAAGGGTTGCCAAATTTTGAAATTTTGCGATTTTTCAAAGGTTCGAGAAACATCTCGAAATAGCGAATATTCTACAAGATATGAGAGATTTCTAGAAGTTTCTATAGAGTTTATAAAAGGAGTCATCACTCACTTAGAGAACAGTTGACTATTAGATGTCGATGTCTTCAAATAATTTTAACTCAACATTTAATTATCTGGTGTATAAGGGTCCACTCAATATTATCATACATAACTTCCAACTAGTTCTATGTAATTTACGAAACTGTCATTGCATAAAAAATGCTTTCTCCATTATAAGGGTAGAAACTGAATCAATATATGAGCTTTGATAAACATTGGATAACTGTTAAAGTCACTTAAAAATGTTATTTTCTGAAGTTGGAACAGAGTTAGTTAAGATGACGAAATGGGTACATCAAAAGAGATTGTATCTGCTAAATAAATTTCAGCACTTATATCCTGACTAATAAAATGCAAACTACTAGGACAATTTCTCCAAGGATAATAATGTTATAAAAATCTTAATTTCGAATATTCTTTGTTCTAATAACACAAATATTATATCTAATATTGCTTTGCATAATCTATCCAAAAACGATTTTGCATTTTAATACATGTGTTGTAAATAACCTTGCTGCCCCAACCGGGAATTGAACCACGGATCTTCGTACTGGCCAGCCGACTCTCTACCGTGGAGCTACCGGGACGGAATTTCAAGCTCTTGCAGCAAAAAATCATAAGGCAATATTAAATGCCTTAAGTTGGAGACGTTTTTAGCTGAACGCTATGATGCTGACCTACCACGTTTTAACCCCGGGAGCAAACCCGGCATTACCAAATTGGTAATATCACATTTTCGCTAGATTGGTAACCTTGGATCAGCACGAAGCATCCTTTGTTCTATTCTATTGCTATTTCCCACTACTCAGCTTTCTGAGAATTATATATACATTCCAAAAATGTACTTTCTATACTCTCCATAAGATGGCGCCAGGAGGCATTTGAATTAAGGATTCAAACTCTGCAGTATACATTTTTCATCTGCACATGATTGGTAACACAGTTCCATCAACACGCTTACGCCTCCCCATGGTCTCGTGAATACTCCTTCCCTTCAACTTTCTGCTCGCACGTCCTATCTGCATCCCAGAAACAACAACTTTGTTCGACAATTATATAGCAATAGGAAAGGGGGGTACCATAGCGAACGCTCATAAGGCAATATTGAATGCCTTGAGCTGGAGACGTCTTTAACTCAACGTATGATACTGGTCTACCATGCTTTGGCTCAGGGTTCAAATCCCAACACTGCCAAGTTGCTGATTTCGAATTCCCACTACACTCTTATTGTCGAAGTGGACTCAGCCTTTTCCCCTATAATATCAAATTAGCGTACAAATAACAATCTGATTGACCACCTCCAGCAATTTTTACCTCAGGTTAGCCTCCATCTGCTATTTTTATCCTCCAGCTTAGCTTCCAGCGTGGTCTTTGATCCCCAATTTGAAATCGGTGCTCAATATACCAGAGTCCACTGAATCCGTGCTAGTCGTACTAGGGTCACTTTCATATCATCGACATCTTTGCACTAACCTACAGGGTAGATTTGTTCGGGCGCCATTGTAAATAACCTTGCTGTCCCAACCGAGAATCGAACCATTGATCTACTTACTGGCCAATCGATGCTCTACCGTTGAGCTACTGGAATGTAATTACAAGCTCTTATCATCGAAATGGACTCTGCAGTGTTTGTTCTTTAGTTATTGTCGTCATATCTAACAATCTAACAGACATCCATCCATCCATACATACGAGAGAAACACAGATGTAGATAATTCCAAAAGTATTGAAAATGCACATATATATATATTGTTTGTATATATATATAATCCTTATATATATATATAATCCTTTGGCGCATTACTCTCCCATTTTTTGCCCAATTATATCTTCTCATCTTTATATACAATGTCTTTCCTTCATGCAATAAAGGTGTAAATCACAAAATTGCTGTATTACACTCAGACATAAATACCGACAACAATTTATGAACGCATATTTTCAATACCGTGTGCGTTTATTGAACGTTATATGACTTTATAAGTTTCTTGAATATGCATAATAGATTAAAATATTGGAAAACTACCAATTCGATAACAGTAGACGCGGCGCCATTTTGGAGTTATTGACCTTCATCACTTAGACGTAAATCAGACGATTTTCTGCTGAAATGCAAGAATGAATCAGAAACCTAGATTTAGAATAAAATGGGAAAAAAATATGAGAACTCAATTCCATTGAGATTGGTTTACTGAATATATTGTAGATGATTATGTTGATCATAGCCATGAAAAAATATATTTCTTGTATTTGTAAAAAAGATACAATAAAAATGTCTGACGTATTAAAAAAAACGATTTAAAAAACGGATTTTTTGGTGAACCAAAAGCAAAAATTGTAGTCTTATTATTATGGCATCACTCTGAAAATTAATAAACTTTATAATTTTCAACATTTTTGTTGCAACATTTTTTTTTCCTATAAATTTTAAATAATCCTACCAAATGTCTTTACAATCGTTTAATTTTTTCGCGAGATATCATAATCACTATCGGAAAAAGAAATAATCGTAATATTTCAAGACTAACTAAAGATAACTCCTATAAGTACTGACGCCAATAAATTTATGGTAGAATGTATAATACGGCTATTCACCCGACAACAGCAAAAAATATTTATGATTTATTATTTTTGAGGTATCAGGATATATATTTATTTTCGATGAATGTGAAAAACAAAGTGTTTCCCGCATCAAATGCTTTCTCCGGTAATCTACAGCAGTTTATTGTATAAATTATCATTTTGTAATATTAAAATGATGCTCCCAAACACTGGTCTTATATTATTTTGCATACTTTTACTTTCCTCATAATTCGTAAAAAAATTTAAAATTGATTGTAATAGTTGTTCATCTTAATTTTCTTACATGATTCTTGTTATCAAAATGGCTGATTGACTAAAATTCACGTCCTTTGGTTTCTAAAAGCATTTCAACCGCCTTGTGGTTGGAAAACCCAAGCTCAGTTAACTTCAGTACGATGCACCTGGATTTTCTCAAGCCAAAATCAATTTTTAGTAGCTTTTTTTCTTTTTCAAATTTCATAAAGAAAATTTTGAAAAATCTGTTATCTGTGCCAAATTATTACAATTATAGCGTATTACCTTCACTTTAAAAGGCTTGAGACAATCTTTTGATTGATACTCTACTTAACAATGTATCTCTGGGAGGGGGGTAACTTTCACCCCGAGGAGGGGGGGCTAATGACATCAGGAACAAAAAAATTGTATCTTATCTACTTTTCACAACAATGATTGAAACTATAAAGCCATCATTGAGCCTTAAATAAACCTTTTCATGTAAGATTATGTCAAAATTTGTCCTATGCTGCCATGTTAAAAAAATATAAATTTTCAGATAAATTTCGAAGCTTTCGCTCAAATTTAAAAAAAAAATTCCATCAAGTTCCAAATGTTGTGATAACAGAGCCGGATAAAATTTCGTGAAAATCCATTAATATTTGTGGCCGCTATGATGTACACAAGAAATGGACCACAGACAGACATACAGACGGAGATCACTCCAAAAATAGTCAACACGTGTTCAAGAGGTCTTAAAACATATATTGGCATCGAAATATCAAAATCGAAAATTCTCGTGTGTGTGTGTGAAAACACTTTCTCAATACTGCGTATGAGGAAGTAAAAATAAACAATACTAAACTATGATTAGTTGTCAATAGATTTCATTAAAACCACCGTAATTATAATTTCAGTATTATTTTTTCATGCCTCATTTACTGGGTATAAAATATAATGTCTTCAATCTAAAAAAAATGTTTAAAAACAATAAATTAAAATCAGAAATTTTGCTAACAAAAACATCGACAGTAAGAAAACTTGCTATATGCCACAGTATTGGAAACCTCTTGCATCTAATGACGTTGTCAGTTATTCGGTGGTGAAAGCAGGCAATAAACGCGAAACCAAAATTCACCAACGCTGATCACTGCATTGGGAGCGAGATTCCAAACGTTCATAACGCTCCTGTCGACAAATTTTGATATTATTAGGTTAAAATTATTTTAACGTAAATTAAACTATAAATATCTTAATTGTCTTAGAATCACGAAGAACACAATATAAATATGTACTCATATATAATTTTATAATAAATATATGATAAATATATACTGTATACATAATATGAATATATACATAATAAATATATAATTTTATACAATATAAATATATACGCTAAAAGTGTGCACCTTAATCCTTAACTACGTCATTGTCCTCTAGAGTTCCAAACTGACTAAATCATAGAATTTATTTTCTTTAAAATATATTCATTAATTTAAGATTATTAATTATTTACAAAAAAAAAGAGAAGTATGTCCTGGCATATTCAGATTTCCTAGAATATTCGTTACTTCGAGAAAGTTTTAGTGTATTTGAAAAATTGGCAATAAATCGCCTAATATGGCATCCAAAGCTAGTAATATAAATACCATTTTTAGCATGGAAATTAAAAGGAAAAAGTTAATACTTCAGTTTAGGTAAACGCCTAAAATAGTTTGAGCCAGCATTTCAGGTAGCGATGAGATTAATATTGTATATCCCATGGCATTGTATGCATTTCTATTGCAAAAGGCTCGTATTGAATTGAAAAAAAAATTAAACTGTTAACTTTTCAGACAAAAATACCAGTGCAATGCAAATTAGATCTCAAAAAGAAAGGAATAATTCTATGTATTCAAATTCACTTTACCTTTCAATTTATTTTTGTCTTATATATTCAGTGCCCTGTTCTACAACTAAGAAAAAAAAATCTGATGTGGGCAACACATGACTTTTCTTATATAATGTAATGAATTTACTACTTTTACAGTAAAAAAAATAGGTTTTTCTTATAGTAGATACTAATATTCTGTCCAAGATATGGAATTTTCGACAATTAGTCGTCATTTTTATTCATTTGGCGAGATTTTCGTTAATTTGGTAACGTTTCAAAAAGTCGCCAAGTTGGCGACATTCTGCCAAATTCGTCGCCAAAATCTTGCCAAACGTTATGGACGAAGAAATAAGTTAGTCTTACAGCAGATAAATGACTATTGGCGTCCAAATACGAAAGTATTACTTAAAGTATCTTTTTTCATGAATGGAACGAGCTAGATCCACGAGAATGATGTCACCCAATTTATCGCATGGTATTACATATGAAAAGTGAACATGTTTCTCAATAGGAAATATTTTTATTTTATTTTATATGACATTTTGATTATTTCTTTGAAAAATGTACAATATCTCGAGAACGGTTCATGTTAGCATTCTAAAATTTATGTCAATCGTTTTCTAATGAAAAATTACATAAGAAATGTCTATTTGCGTAACTTTATTAGCGGTTTTGATTTTTTGACGATTTTTTCAAAATTTCATTCGAAAATTTAGGGGGAGGGGGATTCTGAACATTCGATTGCGTATAAAAACAATAGGCTTCCAGTGTTTACGGATTGTGATTTTTGTACCAAATTTTGTTCGAATTGGTCCATTCGTTCGTCAGTTATCGTCTCCACAGACTCACTGACACACACACACAGACTCACAGACATCACTTCAAAAATGTCTGATTCGTGATCAGGGATGCTTGAAACGTGCTCTCCCGTCGAAAATTTGAATTCGAATTTTCGACCCCATCACAATACTTTCCTTATACATTACGTATATAAGGAAAGTAATACTTATTACTTCTACTTATAATTAAGAAAATTTAATTTTAAAAAAATCACAGATGCATATTGTTACAACGTATCTTCTGAAATCGTGAATATACTCTGAGAATATAAGAATGAGTCCGCATTTCTGGATAGCTAACACTTTTGTTTAAAAGCACTAGCGTAAGCAGGAACAATATACAGCGAATAGCTCGATAACTAAGTAATTGCCAGATCATTAAACAACTGTAAGATACAGTAAAACAGCAATTAAATACTCAGTTAATCCATAAAACGGCCGGTACTATTCTCAAGACACTGACGTATCTCGCAATTCAATTTAACTCGTATCACATCAACTCCTCCCCCAGCTGAGCTATGACTCCTTTTATATATTCTCCGTAGAAACTTCTAGAAGGGACTCATATTTCCTTGAATATTCGTTACTTCGAGAAAGTTTTAGTGTATTTGAAAAATTGCCAAATTGGCAATAAATAGCCTAATATGGCAACCCCTCCCCGACTTTCATACAATGGCCACTCTACATTCACGTAATAAGAATAGTTGCCTGTAGGTGTTTTCTCCTTGAATAGAGAAAAGATCTCCTATGTATTATTTGAATAGAGGCAAAGCATAATGAAACTTTTCACATATTTGTAACAATATATTATACGCTACTTTTTCCTGCTGTGTTAAATAAGAATAAATGGGTGGAACTTTACTAATATTAGCGACGCCAAGATATAGTTCTAAAATCATTATAATATTTTCAAGATTTTAATCCATAAGAATTTTAATCCTTTTCTCTCAAATTCCATGATTCTTAGTTGCGACCCAGACCGTCCGACCTACCAGAAAGGTGTAAGGTAACTGTTTGGACGGCCGGCCACGATTCTTAGTGTAACATTTCTGTTTATTGCCGTATAATTAACTGCCGAATTAACCAGTTTTACTGTATAAAACACACATAGTTTACTTATTAATCCCCCCTGCATAAAATGACACTTATGTATAAACATCACGTTGAGAAGTATTTTATGAAACTTTAGTAATCTAAAATATAAAGTAACGTTCTCTAGTTAAAATCTAAGCACGTTTTTTTTTTTGATAAAAATAGGAAATAAACATATAAAAAAACTACGCAATTGCAGTACCACGCATGGCCACATCTACGCAGTTATTATAACCCCTACAGCTTCAACTGAAAAGATTCATTTCCGCGAAATTAGCATACATTATTTACGACATGCGGGTTAAAACATCTGCATGAGTCACGAGAAATAAACCCGCACGTAAGTAAACTAAATTATCAAATCTTACCAAACGTATTGTTACGAATATGTAAAAAGTTTCACTGCACTTTGTTTTTATTCAAATAATACGTAGCGAACCTTTGCTTCCATTCAATGTCTTTGCTCTGTTCAAGGAGAAAACACCTATTACGTGAATGTAGGGTTGCCATATTTTAACTTCCTGAAGCGGGGGTTCCAGATTTGGTGAGGTATTGCCAACTCGGCAATTTTTTGCGGCTTTCGAATTATATTAGAACTTTTTCGAAATAGCCAATATTCTTGGAGATAACACCCTCTGTAAATTTGTACGGAGAGTATATAAAAGGAGTCATCGCTCAGTGGGGGAGTAGGTAACGTGATACGAGCTAAGTTGAAATGTGAAATATAACAGTGTTTTGAGAACAGTATCCGCTATTTTGTGAATTAGCTGAGCATTTGATTGCTATTTTAGAGTATCTGTTAGTTGTTTAATGATCTGGTAATTACTTAGTTATCGAGTTATTCGCTATTTATTGTTCCTATTTAAGCTTATTAGTGCTTTTAATAAAAGTGTTAGTTATTCAAAATTTTGAACTCATTCTTTATTCTGCGAGTACACTCACGTTTCAAAAATACAGTATGCTTAAAACACTTGTAGAAGACGCTTAAAGCCCCTTGTTCCCTATAAAACTATTATACCAGCTTTCACCTAATTGTCACTAAATTTTGTTAAATTTGGCCCAATTCCAATCATTTGGGGGAGCTAATAATTTAATATTGTTGATTCAAAATACAGACAGTTTCACTATTTATGGGACAGGTACTTTTTTGTTAGGGAGTTGTATTGAGTTAGCGTTTTATTATGGAGTTTCAGGGGTTTTAATGGGAGGTCGAATAATTATCTATAGCAACAGCTGAGGAGGACTGACTGACTGATTATCTAAGTGATTAATAACACAACCCAAATTGCGGGGCGCAGTAGCCCAGTGGTTAACGCGCGGGAATTGCACTCGGTAGGCCAGGGTTCGATTCCCGCCACTGTCAAATCTGCCGCCGTGTTCACGCTACGATCACATTAAACATGTGGGTCCGTAAGTACTTCAAAGAAATTGGAGGTAGGGGAAAGGGGGTACGGTCCCTGTGGATGCTTCCCCCACAAGGTTCTGGTCTAAATTGGGTGGCACTTCCCGGCCGTCCAAACAGTTACCTCACACCTTTCTGGTAGGTCGGACGGTCTCGGTCTCAACATCAACAACAACAACAACAACAACCCAAATTGCGGGACTTGAAATTTTACATACACGTGGAATTTGACCTATAGACAAAGAGAAAAATCTAAAATCTTTGAATTTTATTCGAAAAACCTAAAAATTGCTGGGGTTTTTTTTTTCTGTTAGTTCTGACGATCTTTTATCTATAACTCAAGAACGACTAGGCACATAAAATTAGTTTTTATACGATCGTGCGTGGAATAGAATTTCTTAAATTTTCTTAATTAACTCTGTGAGTCAGTGGAACCAGTCCGAACGCGGCCTGGCCCGAATTTTTTTGCAATACATTGAAGCCTATTGCCTCATATGATGATCCAAATTTACCATTTAAGGAATTAAACACAAGATATATCACATATAGTGATAAATCAAAAAGAACCCAAATTTGAAAAAAAAATGTATATATCAAGAATGAGCATTGCTATAAAGTGAGCTTTAATTTATCATTTTGGTTTAATAATATCCGAAATTAAATGAGCAATTAAAATTTTAACACATTTAAGCTAAAAGTGTAAGATGTTTAAAATACGAATATAAATAAATTCGTGGACAATAATTCGTATTATTTTTAAATTAATTTTAAATTACAACAGTTTGTTCGAATAAATTCTCCTTCAATATTTGTTATCGGAACCAAATCGACGGAACTGTGTTTTAATTAAAGAATATAATTTATTTAATTTTGCTAATTTAGAAACATTCGGAATCTAATAATTTAAATTAAAATCGCTGAAGAAATTGAAAATAAAAAATCAATGTTCAATTTTAAAAGTAAGCAGTACTTATTGAATTTCATATTTTCATCACCAGTCAAGCAATCACAGTGCAAAAGCGATTAAACTTTTTGGTGATAAATTTAAAAATATAACAAATTGCAGCTCGCACTTGACCAATGATAATAACAGAATGATCATTTCCTCAAGAAGTAAATTTGTAATTTCTTCCCTAGTAAATTTATAGACCACATGATGTTACGAAACATGACATCTGGTAAATAGTCCTTGTATATTTATTTTGCTGCATCCAGACTAGAACATATTGTTTTGTACAGTAGTTTCAAACAACCTGAATGTTAAAAAGAACAGTGTTTTATTTTGACTTCGGAATGTTGTCAAATAAATAAGTCTTCAATTTTTTATCCGAAATCATAATTTTTTTGCATACGATTCTAATTTAACCATTTACGTTCTCCTTACAGAACAAACTTTTATTACTTAATATGGGACAAGGAGACGTTTATCCACTAATTAGAAATTTTGTTTCATATGTAATTTCAAATTTGTCTGTTTCAATTTTGATCTGTTTTTAATATTTTATTTATCTTCAGTCGACCCAACCCAACCCGAATTTAATTAAATGTGGCCTGATCCCGGCCCATGGGCCAGGTTGGGCCTTAGCCCACGGTCTAGGTTAAGTCCATGGGCCAGGTCGGGTTACGCCCATGGGCCCACGGGCCAGACCCGAACCAGTTCAAACCTCTAACTTAGACCCCTTGAGGTTGACATTTAAAACTGACCCCCCCCCTCCCCCCCCACACACACACCATATTGACTTTCAAAATACTTCACACTGCTGTGGGTGTAAAATAAATTGTCCTTCAGATAGTTTTAATTTATAGATACAGCAGACCATTATCTTATATTTTAATATTGAATTTATTTAAAGATTTTGATTTTGCTGTGGTAACTGTGGTAGCCGAGTAGCGATTCCGATATCATAATCGTCTGATAGCAGTTCTTTAAATTAAACTATTGAAAAATATTGCTATAAGTAATTTTTAGCTTAAAATGCCTAAAAACGTTGAAAATAAAACAAGATACAGTAATCAGAGATGGAACATTGTTTCACAAACAGCAATTTTCAAGTTAACAGAATTGTAAAATGTGAACCAGTTTTATGCTTAAATTTGAAACGGTTTTATGTATTCAAAAATTTTATCAAGTATGAATCTTATGATAATTTTATCAAGGTGAGTTAATCACCACTAGCCAACTCGAAGCCTGGGTGGAAATGACTAGTTAATAATATTGAGATCATTAGAAGTGCAAGGCCTACGATTATATTCAGAGCTTTTAAGGACGCAAACGCTGAAGGCGAGCATGTGGCAAGGCATATTTTACATAACTTTATCCATTCTATTATGTAACGGGTTTATCATCTATATCAGAGGTTTCCAAACTTCTCGAGCGGAGGGCCACATTAGAATTGTGAATGTGCTAAGCGGGCTGACTTGTACAGACACACACGCGCACACACTGTATATATATATATATATATATATATATATATATATATTAGAGAAATGTAATAATAAAAACAATCAATTCAAGTAATCGTGAAATATTAACATCACCATAGAAGCAAAACGATGACCATAAAGCCGATAATAGAAAAGAACAGCATCGGCCCAAATTCGATGATTGACCAGAATTAAATTCATCTTCAGGTCTAAGTATTTGATTCTAATTAACCCAAACAAATGCCTGTTTCAGATTGGGCAATAGTACCTTACTATAAATGCCCAAACTCAGACTACAGGCACCAAAAGATGAAAAATTGAAGATAAGAACAATTAGGAAATCTATTATTACCATGAGGCAGGAACCCTTCTACTTTCACCACGTGTAAGTGCGATCAACTACAACAGTATGAAAAATATCGAGAAGCACCAGAATGAACATGACGAAATACAACCTAGGAGGCAGAAAATACGTTCACAGCGGTCCTCTCAGACTCGTCCAGTGAGACAGAGACAGAGACAGGACAATTACTCATATAAGTAAAACAAAATGTGAACATGAAACATAGATGAAAATTCTTACTAAACAAGTGATTCAAAGAAGAAATGGATAAGCGAGAATGCCACTATACACCATTATAAGGGTGTTCAAATAGTAGTATCAAACTGGCTAAAGTTACAATTTTTAGCGAAAATATTTCTATGGCAAATATATGTATATATATATATATATATATATATATATATATATATATCATTGTCATAATAGAAATTATTTTTTAATTATAAATTTAGAAAAATATACAAAAATGTTTTTATCAAAGCGTCCAAGGGCCGGATAATCTGGCACGCAGACCATATTTTAGAGACTCCTGATCTGTAGTATTATAAATTTAAATATTTATCTGTAATTCTGGCCACCAATAGCGAAAGAAAGAACACTAGTGTTGCTACAATGTATGAAATAGAACAAACACATGCTTGCGGAAGTTAGTTCTAAACCTTTTTTGCAGTTAGAAAAATGATCTACTCGCATTTCGTGCTCTCGATACTCGGTAAAATTATCGTCACATTCACGTAATAGTGATCCATCACATGTATTCTCGATAATAGATAATGTCTAACCTGATTCATCGTGGTAACATCAGTTGAGAGGTAAAACGT
The DNA here is from genome assembly GCA_951213105.1 of Amaurobius ferox. NCBI lineage: Eukaryota > Metazoa > Arthropoda > Arachnida > Araneae > Amaurobiidae > Amaurobius > Amaurobius ferox. The sequence goes on along the minus strand of OX578137.1, from coordinate 111,199,169 downwards.
ATCATTCTACCTCTACGAATCTGATAACCGCGTGAGTGTCTCTGATTCAGAGAACAAAAATCAACTTGTCACACTTCGCTGCTAGTTGATGTGGTAGATTCAGCGAGCATGGTAGAATGGTTATCCAGAAATCAGCTTAGTTTAACAGCATATTCAAATTCAGCCAACATACGCCATTATTGCATTTCTCGTTGAATAATGACACTGTATATGATAACGGAATGGTACAATGAAAAAAAAAATGTGCCATTATGCACGGTAGACTAGAACTAGTTGCCGATATAAAGAATCATGCCTCACAAATGAAGGTAGTGATTAACGTGAAACAGATTATACACAGTTGTACAAGCACATGCCTGAATATTTTACAAGACATATTACAAATGCAGCACACGTCAAACGACAAACGTGGAAACATTAAAGGAATTTATAAAACTAAATTTCATACACATAAAAAATCGTTTTTGCGTTACATGTTTAGATTATTAAATTTTGGGAATTTTCGCATTATTAAATTTTTTCGTATTTTTTAAAAAATCTGATGTGAGCAGCACATGACTTTCTCTGCAGACTGAAACTCATTTTTTCATTATTTCTTTAGGAACTCATTAAATTGAGTTTAATTGTAATACACAAAATAACACTAAATTTGCATTTAAAATAGAATTTCTGCTTTTATTTGGTATTTAAACATTTTTCCAAAAGCGGCATAACAAAATTGCGAATAATCTCAAATATCTCGTGAACGGTTAGTCCTAGAGTAATAGAGTTGTTCTTATTCTTTTCTTCGTCAAAAATTACGTATAAAACAAGTATTTAATTGAAACATTTGAACATACGTAGTCTTTTTTTTAGATATTGGCTATTTTTGCGAGCCATTTCGTAAAAAAAAAGGCAGGTTGTTCTTTTCCGAATCGTACCAAAATCTCATCAGCACCAGAGTATCCCACAAGGGATTTATCTACCAAATTTTGAGAAATTTGGTCAATTAGTATTTCAGCTAAAGTGGATACATGATATTTTTGCTGGCCATTTCTCAAAAAAAGGCGGGTTCTTTTTTCCGAATTGTACCAAAAACTAATCAGCACCAGGGTCACACCCAAGGGTCTTACCAAATTTTATGAAATTCGGTCCATTAGTTTTTGAGTTAGAGTGGATGCATACATTGCACAGACACACACATATGTCACGCTAAAAATAGTTTTTTCGTATTCCAGAGGTCTCGAAACGTGTAGATCCGTCGAAAACTCGAGTTGTGATTTTCGGCATGATTCCAATACTTTCCCTATACATTACCATGTATTGCAGGGAAAGTAAAAATACAGTATTTTTAAATTTCCATATTGATTTGACAAGTTTACTTCAGTTGATGGGCATCGGTTTAGTGCACTAAAATTAACAGAGCAACTGTTTAATTCACTTCAACTGATGAAGCGTCTGAGCATCTAACTGGATGGAGAAACTAAATGGCAAAAAATATTCATTATGAAATATCTATACTTGTTGGTGATTGGAATGCATAACAAATCTAAATTATGCAAAAACTTGCATGTTTCCGAAAGCATCTCTGATTCTTCCTACGTAGCAAGTGAAAGCAAAAAGAGGTATTTTTTTTTAATTACTCTCTTTCATTATTTGTATAACTTAAATGCACGACAACTGTATTTATTAAAATGTTTAATACAAAATACAACGGCATATCAGATTTGGACTTTCTAGCTGTTCCGGTTCCACAGTAATTCCCCCAAAACGAGGAAAAGGACTCAAGGCGTGCTAGCTCGGTAAGGTTTTAAATCCAAATATTAATATATATAACAAAAGACAACTATATTCCACATTTAGACTCTAGCTGCTCTTGACATAAAAATCTGATGTGGACAGCACATGACTTTCCCTGCAAACTTATATTCACGTTCTCTTTATTTTAATTAAATTTAATTCACTTTTAATTCAATTTTCGTTCTCATTTGATAACTGGACATATTTTGAAAGATGGCGTAGAGAAAATACGAAAAAACTAAAATATCTCGAGAACGGCTAGTCCTAGTGTAATGGGGTTGGTCTTATTCTTTTCGTCGTTAAAAATTACGTTTTAAGCGAGCATTTAATGGATATATTTGAGTATACCTAGTTCTTTAGTTTAGATTTTGACGATTTTTGAGGGCCATTTTGCAAAAATAGGCAGGTTATATTTTTTTAATCGTACCAAAATCTAATCAGCACCAGGGTTACCCACAAATGACTCATCTACCGAATTTTGTGAAATTCGGTCCATTAGGTTTTTAGTCAGAGTGGATACAAGCTTTTGCGGGCCATTTCGCAAAAAAAGGCGGGTTCTTTAATCCCAAATTGTACCCAAAACTAATCAGCACCAGACTCGCTCACAAGTGAATTACCTACCAAATTTGTGAAATTAGGTCCATTAGTGTTTTAGTTAGAGTGGATACAAAATCTGCACAGACAGACAGACAGACACACAGACACACAGACAGACAGACAGATACACAGACACAAAGACACACACACACACGTCACGCTAAAAATGGTTTTTTTTTGTATTCTAGAGGTCACGAAACGTGTAGATCCGTCGAAAATTCGAGTTGTGATTTTCGACGATTCCAATACTTTCCCTATACATTACCATGTATTGCAGGGAAAGTAAAAATCTGATGTGGGCAGCACATGACTTTCCCTGCAGACTTATTTCCACATTCTCTTTATTTTAATTAAATTTATTTCACTTGTAATTCAATTTTCGTTCTCATTCGGTAACCGGACTTATTTTCAAAGATGGTGTAGAGAAAATATGAAAAACTAAAATATCTCGAGAACGGCTGGTCCTAATGTAATGGGGTTGGTCTTATTCTTTTTTTGGCTAAAAATTACGTATTAAACAAGCATTTAATGGATATATTTGAGCATACGTAGTTCTTTAGTTTAGATTTGGACAATTTTTGCGGGCCATTTTGCAAAAAAATGCAGGTTATTTTTTTCCGAATCATACCAAAATCTAATCAACACCAGAGTGACCCACAAATGACTCATCTGCCGAATTTTGTGACATTCGGTCCATTAGTTTTTTAGTTAGAGTGGATACAAGCTTTTGCTGGCCATTTCGCAAAAATAGGCGGGTTCCTTTATCCCAAATCGTACCCAAAACTAATCAGCACCAGACTCGCCTACAAGTTACTTACCTACAAAATTTTGTGAAATTCGGTCTATTAGTTTTTTAGTTACAGTGGATACAAAATCTGCACAGACAGACAGACACACAGACACACACACAGACGTCACGCTAAAAATGGTTTTTTCGTATTCTAGAGGTCTCGAAACGTGTAGATCCGTCGAAAACTCGAGTTGCGATTTTCGACATGATTCCAATACTTTCCCTATACATTACCAAGTATTGCAGGAAAGTAAAAATCTGATGTGGGCAGCACATGACTTTCCCTGCAGACTTATATTAATGTTCTCTATATTTTAATTAAATTTATTTCACTTTTAATTCAATTTCCGTTCTCATTCGGTAACGGGGCTTATTTTCAAAGGAGGCGTAGGGAAAGTACGAAAAACTAAAATATCTCGAGAACGGCTAGTCCTAGTGTAATGGGGTTGGTCTTATTCTTTTCATCGTTAAAAATTGCGTATTAAATCAGCATTTAATGTATATATTTGAGTATACTTAGTTTTTTATTTTAGATTTTGGTAATTTTTGCGGGCCATTTTGCAAAAAAAGGCAAGTTTTTTTTTCTGAATCGTACCAAAATCTAATCAGCACCATTGTGACCTATACGTGACTCATCTACCGAATTTTGTGAAATTCGGTCCATTAGTTTTTCAGCTACAGTGGATACAAGCTTTTGCGGGCCATTTCACAAAAAAGGCGGGTTCTTTTATTCCGAATCGTACCCAAAACTAATCAGCACCAGCCCCGCCCACAAGTGACTTACCTACAAAATTTTGTGAAATTCGGTCCATTAGTTTTTTAGTTAGAGTGAATACAAAATCTGCACAGACAGACAGACAGACACACAGACACACAGACAGACAGACAGACAGACAGACACACAGACACACACACAGACGTCACGCTAAAAATGGTTTTTTCGTATTCTAGAGGTCTCGAAACGTGTAGATCCGTCGAAAACTCGAGTTGCGATTTTCGGCATGATTCCAATACTTTCCCTATACATTACCATCTATTGCAGGGAAAGTAAAAATGAGTAGAGTTCCCCCCAAAAAAGTATACATTCCCATGGTAAGTACAAGACGAGCTAGTCCGATAATATCTTTTAGTGCTGATATTATGTCAACCTATCAAATTCCATATTGATCTATGAATTCATTTCCAATCATCTTGCCTTTAGGAATACTTGATTGACCACATAAACATATGTATCATGAGAAGCAGTAGGTGGAGAGTCGTTCTTTTACTAAGGAGTATATGTTATCATTCTGTAGATAATGTCTTCATAGAAAACTTTTTAATAAAAGATGCACCATATAAAAATTAGAAACAGAAATACAAAATTGTCAACACCATCTGAGCAGAGTCTTGAACTAATTATCGAAGATTTGACTGCGACACAACAGGACAATGTGGATATGAAATAGCATATCTCTTATTCAGTTGGTCATTTGTAATTCCAACAAGATCTCGGGTTTAGACACTTTTATTGTTAAGGTACCTATTTATTATATTTTTCTAAAATTAAGAAATCTGATGTGGGCAGCACATAACTTTCCTTACATAATGCAATGAATTTACTACTTTTACAGTAAAAAAATAGGTTATTCTTATAGTAAATACTTATATTCTTTTCAAGATATTGAATTTTCCTCAATGAGTCGTCATTTTCAATGATTCAGTATCATTTTTATCCATTTGGCGAGATTTTCGTTCACTTAGCAACATTTAAAAAGTCGCCAAGCTGGCGACATTCCGCCAAATTCTTCGCCAAAATCTCGCCAAACGTTATGGACGGAGAAATAAATTATTCTTATAGCAGATAAATGACTATTAGCGTTCAAATGCAAAAGTATTACTCAAAGTATCTTTTCTCATGAATGGAAAGAACTAGATCCAAGAGAATGATGTCACTAAATTCATCGCATGATATTACACATGAAATGTGAATATGTTCCTCAACAGTTAATATTTTTTTAATTTATGGGATTTTTTGATAAATTTATTTGAAAAATGTGCAATATATCGAGACCGGTTCATGCTAGCGTTCTAAAGTTCTGACAATCGTTTTCTAAGGAAAAATTATGTAAAAAAATGTCTATTTGCGTAACTTTATTAAAGGTTTTGATTTTTGGATGATTTTTTCAAAATTTCACTGCAAAATTTAGGGGGGTTCTGAACATTCGATTGTGTTTAAAAACAATAGGCTTCAAGTATTCACGGATTGTAATTTTTGTACCAAATTTTATTCGAATCGCTCCTTTAATTCGTCAGATATTGTCTCCACAGACTCACTGACACACACACATACCTTCACACACACACACGCACACACAGACATCACCTCAAAAATGTTCAATTCGTGATCAGGGATGCTTGAATCGTGCTCTCCCATCGAAAACTCGAATTCTAATTTTAGACCAGTCACAATACTTTCCTTATACATTATACTATGTATATAAGGAAAGTAAAAATATGTTTAATGGTGGTTAAAAAGTGTAATAACAATAATATAGAAACGAATTTAATAAAAGTCAAAATAAAGTTAGTAAAAGATTGCTGCAATCTATTTATTCTTTCTCGTATCATGTATTTATTCTTCCATCTCTGCTTTTATTCTACAGATAAATAATTTTTTTACTGATTATAGAACTTTTTGCTGAAGTATTTTTATTAACTCACCGACAATCCTGTCTTTTATATTTAAAGAAACAACGGAGAATATCTTTCAAGTCTTCACACAAAGCAAATACGCAGACGTTTTTCCCAGAAATTCTCCAGAATCTCTCTTTCCCTAATCAAAAATCTCGACCACACACCTGCTGCGTAATTTGTATCCAGTCCGAGTTCTTTAGAGCGCCATTTATCTGAAAGTTTCTATTAAGAGCCGCAGTCAATAGCAGAAATTTGTGTTTGCAAACCTAGTTGCCTTGACAACATCAAAATCGGTTTCTGTGGCCTAAACAATAAGATGATAAGCTTTATTACAAAGGGTTTTTCAGTGCTCAAGGACAGAATCACTGTGTGATACGTTTGAATATATATGCAAAAAGTATACATATAGAGTGAAATTCCGTTTCGATGAAATTTTTTGTTTATTTGTTTGTAAAATCTGCCATTTCACAAAAACTATGAAATGTCAGATAAAATTGAATTACATTATTTAACTCTTATTAGGCTAGATTATGTTAGATTTTTCTTTTCAAATGGTATAATTCGTTGTTATAATCATTTATTCAGGATTATAAAAATCTGATGTGGACATCACATGACTTTCCCTGCAGAATGAAATTCATTTTATCTCCATTTCATTGATAATTCATTAAATTGAGTTTAATTGCACAAAATAACGGTGAATTGCAGCTTGAACTCAATTTTTGTTTTTATTTAGTAACTGGACATTGTTTCAAAGGCGGCGTAACAGAAATGCAAAAAAACTAAAATATCTCAAAAATGGTTAGTCCTATAGTAATGGAGTTGGATCTTATTTCTTTTCCTTGCCAAAAATTTTTTATAGAACAAGCATTTAATCGATATATTTGAGCATACTTAGTCTTTTATTTTAGATTTGGCGATTTTTGCGGGCCATTCCGTTAAAGAAAAGCAGGTTCTTCTTTTCCAAATCTTACCAAAATCTAATCAGCACCAGGGTATTCCACAAGTGACTTATTTACCAAATTTTGTGAAATTTGGTCAATTATATTTTAGTCAAAGTGGATACGGGAAATATTTTTTTAGGGTCATTTTGCAAAACAAGGCGAGTTCTTTTATTCCGAATCGAACCAAAATCTAATCAGCACCAGGGTATTCCATAAGTGACTTATTTACCAAATTTTGTGAAATTTGGTCAATTATATTTTTAGTCAAAGTGGATACGGGAAATTTTTTTAGGGTCATTTTGCAAAACAAGGCGAGTTCTTTTATTCCGAATAGAACCAAAATCTAATCAGCACCAGGGTATTCCATAAGTGACTTATTTACCAAATTTTGTGAAATTTGGTCAATTATATTTTTAGTCAAAGTGGATACGGGAAATTTTTTTAGGGTCATTTTGCAAAACAAGGCGAGTTCTTTTATTCCGAATAGAACCAAAATCTAATCAGCACCAGGGTATTCCACAAGTGACTTATTTACCAAATTTTGTGAAATTTGGTCAATTATATTTTTAGTCAAAGTGGATACGGGAAATTTTTTTAGGGTCATTTTGCAAAACAAGGCGAGTTCTTTTATTCCGAATCGAACCAAAATCTAATCAGCACCAGGGTCATACACAAGTGACATACCTATAAAATTTTATGAAGTTTGGACCATTAGCTTTTACGTTAGAGTGGATAAATACATTGCACAGAAAGACAGATACACAGTCACACAGACTCACAGACTCAAAGACGCACAGACATGCACACATACATCACGCTAAAAATAGTTTTTTCATATTCTAGAGGTTCCAAAACGTGTAGATCCGTGGAAAACTCGAGTTGCGATTTTCGACGCGATTCCAATACTTTCTTTATACATTACCATGTATTGCAGGGAAAGTAAAAATCTGATGTGAGCAGCACATGACTTTCCCTGCAGACTTATATCCACGTTCTCTTTATTTTAATTAAATTTAATTCACTTTTAATTCAATTTCCGTTCTCGTTTGGTAACTGGACTTATTTTCAAAGGTGTTGTAGAGAAAATACGTAAAAACTAAAATAGGCCTCCACAGGGTTCGTACTCAATTTTGAAAACAAAAATTAAGGAGTTTTTAATGGCGTATCAAAAATTTTTAAGGAATTTATAGATAACGCGCTCAAACACTCCGCTTTATATAAGCAATATTTTCTAAAAAAATATGGTCTAGAAAAATTAATTAACGCCTGTGCAGTTGCTTAAATTACAAATTTCTTTAAATAATACCAATATACAATCACTGCTATATATATTAGTAGCATAAATAAGTATCAGATAAAATAAAATTCGTACCAGTTTCGAAGCAGGTAAGTTTAGCAACAGTTTTACAACAGACCAATGCACAATTCGAATTATTTGTAGCAGTGGAAATCCATTCAATGTCTTTTTTATCACAAATTTTATATATATAAAAATTCTGCACAAAAATAAAAAAATGCTCACAAAATATTTATCAATTAGTTTTTATTTATTGTTTAACATGTTATCAATTAAATATATATATATCTATATGCACTGAACTGACTGACTGACTGAGTGGATGACGTATCAAAATTATCAAGCACTTCCACTATAGTTACTTCAGATTTTGACGATTTTTGCGGGTCATTTTGCAAAAAAGGCAGGATATTCTTCTTCGAAGCGTACCAAAATCTAATCAGCACCAGAGTAACTCTCAAGCAATATATCTACCGATTTTTGTGAAATTCGGTCCATTAGTTTTTCAGCTAAAGTGGATACAGGCTTTTGCGGGTCATTTCGCAAAAAAAGGCTGGTTTTTTTAACTCCAAATCGTACCCAAAACTAATCAGCACCAGATTCGCCCACAAGTGACTTACCTTCCAAATTTCATGAAATTCGGTCAATTAGTTTTTTAATTAGAGTGGATTCAAAATCTGCACAGACAGACACACAGACACACACACACAGACGTCACGCTAAAAATGTTTTTTTCGTATTCTAGAAGTCCCAAAACGTGCGATTTTCGACGCGAATCCAATACTTTATACATTACCTTGTATTGCAGGGAAAGTAAAAAGTGACAACTTTAATAATTAGCATAAAATGATTTACTAATTCTAATAATTATATTTTACACTTGCTTTATATAATTATTTGGATATATATTTTTTATATTTTCCATAAAACCTTATAAAAAGAATTATTGTTTTTCAAAAAATTTTAGAATTTAAAATTTTGACAGTTGAGTAAGTTTTAATACCTCTTGAACGCATTCTGAACATTTCTGGAAAGATGTGTGTGTGTGTGTGTGTGTGTGTGTGTGTGTGTGTGTGTGTGTGTGTGTGTGTGTGTGTGTGTGATGTGTGTGTATATGTGTCAGTGTGTGTATATGTGTATGTGTGTTTGTGTGTGTGTATGTAATGATATAGTATAGGGGATTGATAATTGAATTATATTTACTTTAATGATATATAAAACTATATAACATAAAAAATCATAAAATGTTTATCAATATACATATACTTTTAAAACATTAAAATTGTCTATAAACAAATTTTTAAATTAATTCCCATTTAATTATTTAATAAATTAAATGTTATTGGAAAAAATACTTATTTTTCTTACAGTGAATGCCACCAATGTCCCAGTTAAATGCCCCTTTTAGTGAAATTTAAAAAATTCAGAAAATGCCATAGAAAACATTTATTAACATCCAGTTAACATCCATTTAGACACTTACCTATAAATTTAAGAACGAAACCATTAAAATAGTTGTTTGTTTCGAACTTTCATATAAGATTTAGAGATCAGAAGTGAGTACATAATTACACATTCATATAATTTTCTCCCTGAATGCATTCCAACAAATTATTGCTGGTGAATAAATCTATGTATGTCAAAAAAACAGTACCTGACGCTACCGCTGTTGAACAAATTTCGCTTTCCCCGTGTTTATCTGTCACGTACCTCAAAATCTATAGCATGCAATTAACTACAAAAACATAGAATACATGTCTGTATACCTCTAAATGTCTCTAATTGCTAATAACACTTATGGAAACTTGATCTTCATCTTTCATTTTCTAGATATCATTTATTGAATTTTATCAAAATCTGACTTTTTACCATAATATTTCTAAATATAAAATAATCTAATGTGGGCAACATATGACTTTCCTTATATAATGCAATGAATTTACTACTTTTACAGTAAAAAAAATAGGTTTTTCTTATAGTAGATACTTATTTTCTTTCCAAGATATTGAATTTTCGACAATTAATCGTCATTTTCATTAATTTAGCGTCATTTTTATCCATTTGGCGAGATTTTCGTTAACTTGGCAACATTTCAAAAAGTCGCCAAATTGACGACATTCCTCAAAATTCGTCTCCAAAATCTCGCCAAGCGTTATGGACGGAGAAATAAGTTATTCTTATAGCAGATAAATGACTATTGGCGTTCAAATACAAGAGTATTACTCAAAGTATTTTTCTCATGAATGGAACGAGCTAGATCCACGAGATTGATGTCACCAAATTTATCGTATGATATTACATATGAAAAGTGAACATGTTTCTCAACTGTTAATATTTTTTTTATTTATGAGATTTTTTGATAAATTTATTTGAAAAATGTGTAATATCTCGGGAACGGTTCTTACTAGCGTTCTAAAGTTTATGTCAATTGTTTTCTAAGGAAAAATTACATATTAAATGTCTATTTGCGTAACTTTATTAAAGGTTTTGATTTTTTGATGATGTTTTCAAAATTTTACTCGAAAATTTAGGGGGGTTCTGAATATTCAATTACGTTTAAAAACAATAGGCTTCCAGCATTTACAGATTGTGATTTTTGTGCCAAATTCCATTCGAATCGCTCCATTCGTTCGTGAGATATCGTCTCCACAGACTCACTGACACACACACACACACACACACACTCACACACACACACACACACACACACACATACTATCACACACACACACACAGACATCACCTCAAAAATGTTTGATTCGTGATCATGGATACTTGAAACGTGCTCTCCCGTCGAAAACTCGAATTCGAATTTTCGACCCCGTCACAATACTTTCCTTATGCATTATGTATATAAGGAAAGTATATAAGGAAAGTATATCCTTATACATTATGTATATAAGGAAAGTAATATCATGGTGCTACGTGGATTCGTTCTCGAATTTACATCTCTGTACTTCACAGAAACACACAGATAGGTATACATACAGACGGACATAATTTCGAACGTATTAGATTCGCATTCAATATGGCTCGTAACCTATTTCTGTTAAAATATTGAATTCTAAAAATTCCGGGAAACTTATTCAGCTTATCTGTTGCGTAATAATATTAACCGCAGGATGAACAGAAGCGACTTGAATTACATTACGAGTTGAATAATATTCCGACAGCCAACTGAAAAAAATATCTTTGAAAGAGTGACTGAAAAATCGAAACATGACAAATTATTTATCGATTCATGTGAGAAATGAAAGGACTGCCATATGCGAAATTGTTACTAAAGAAATGGAAAAGAAGTTTCGAGCAATTGGCAATTATGTTAGAAGTTTTCCCAGATACTTCTGAGATATAACTTTGTAACTGATAGTTGTTGAATATTAGACTTAATTTCACATCCAGATCTTTATTTCACAATGGGCCGGGACAGAGTATAAAACTTCTTGGATTACATTTATTTATTCTGCCAGTCATATCACTCTAGCCATGTGCGAAATCCCTTTACTTTCTCTTTAGAAACAAGTCCGGGACCCCACTTTCCACCCCAACGTTGGAAGAAGGTCATCCCAAGATTGGAAGAAGGCCACCCCAACGTTGGAAGAAGACCACCCCAACGTTGGAAGAAGACCACCCCAACGTTGGAAAATGGCCACCCCGAGATTGGAAGAAGGCCACCCCAAGATTGGAAGAAGGTCACCCCAACGTTGGAAGAAGGCCACCCCAAGATTGGAAGAAGGCCACCCCAAGATTGGAAGAAGGCCATCCCAAGATTGGAAGAAGGCCACCCCAAGATTGGAAGAAGGCCACCCCAAGGTTGGAAGAAGGCCATCTCGAGATTGGAAGAAGACCATCCTAAGATTGGAAGAAGGCCACCTCAAGATTGGAAACCAATTATAGTGTATTAGTTTTCACCTCAAAAACTACATCGACTAAAAAATGAAATTGAATCAAGAAGGGCTGGTACAGCCCAGTGTTAGCGCGCGGGGACTGCATTCCGACGAGTAGAGTTCGATTCTCAACTCTGCCCAAACTGTCTCCGTGTTCACGCGGTATACGGACACGTTAAATATGTGGGTTCGTAAGTCCTTCCGAGAGATGGTGGTAGGAGAAGAAGGGTACGACTCCTGTGGATGCCGCCCCCAGTGAATTCCGGTCTAAATTGTGTGGCACTTCCCGGCTATCCAAACAGATACCTTAGATCTTCCAGTAGATCAGGACGGTTTGGGCCAAAGAGAAAAAAAGGGCCTCTTACATTCAGTTATACTACCAGCTGCACAACTACATCTCCTAAGAATTCCTTTGAGTACAAGGTGCAGAATATAAATTTGAATTATTTTTTTAATGTTTGTAAGATTTTGATAGATATATACTCTAAGAAAAAAAAAATCGATACACCCCGCAAAATAATCCAATAGTAATGAAACTGTACATGCAAACACCTGTAGAAGTCAGAACTACAGCGCAGTCGGAGTTAGTCCGAACTACAGCGCATTGAAACTGGGCACCATGGTGGTGTATATAAGGAGCGAACCTCGGTTTCAGAAACAAAACGTGCAGTGGATTTCGATTGCATTTACGCACCTTGATTGCAATAATGTCTCTCCGGTGAATTCGCGGCCACTAGGAGCATATGAAGGAGTTTGAAAGAGGCCGTGCGGTCGGACTGCATGAGGCTGGATGAGCACACCGACGAATCGTTCGGCATTTGGGTAGGAACAATGCAGCAATTAGACGATGTTGACAGAAATGGGTCCGGAATGGCAGATTTCAGTGTCAATTGGGCATCGGACGGCCTAGAACGACGACAGAACGGGAAGATAGAACGCTTATCAGAGCAGCTGTGACAGCACGAGATGCGAAGTTATCAACCATCCAACGTGTAGCAAACACGGAAGTGACCACCCGGACCTTTAATAGAAGACTACGGGAGTGGAATCTATACTCGCGGCTCCCATTACGCCACCTAACACAGACCAGTATGAACCGTCAACAGCGATTGCAATGGTGTCGGGCCCAATCAAAGTGGAATTGTTCGGATTGGGAACGAATTATCTTCAGTGATGAGTCCCGTTTCGAACTGAGTCCCGACGACCAGCGCAGACGTGTCTGAAGACAGCCCGGACATCGTCAGGATCCTGCTCTTACTGTCACATGCCACACGGCCCGACAACAGAGAATTATGGTCAGGGGGTTCCACTTCGTTTGATAGCCGGACCCTTTTGATAGTCCTCCGTGGCACCATCACAGCACAGTGGTACGTTGCCGACATTCTACGACCCGTTGTATTGCCGGTCCTTTCGCGACACCCCGGGCTAACATTTCAGCAAGATAATACCAGGTTACACACGGCACGTCTCTCAATTGATTGTCTCCGTGCTTACGACATAATTTCTTGGCCAGCTGGATCCCCAGATCTCTCGCCTATTGAGCACATTTGAGCTGAGATGGGGCGTCGCCTGCGACCATCCCAGAATGTAGACGAATTAGCTCGTCAATTGGAAGCCATTTGGAATGACATCCCTCAGAACACAATTTGTCAACTTTATGCATCAAGGCTACGTCGGGTAGCAGCGTGTATTAAGACCAGAGGTGGACCAACGTCATATTGACGTGTTCATTTCTTCGTTCAACTGTCGCAGCAGGATTAGATCTGTTTCTACGTCGGCTCCAGACTCTCACACGGTGATTGTCATTCGACAAACAGAACCGAGACTCGTTACTGAACATTACCCTGTCCCGTTCAGTCGTCCAAGAGTCTCGGGCCCGACGCCATTGCAATCTCTCACGTCGGTGTCTTGTCGTAAATTTAAGTATTCTTAAAAGAAGGTTGGAGTGCAAGCCGCTTTCGGCGAATCGCCAAGACACTGTTTCGAAAATCGAAAAAACGTTAAAAATATAATTAAGTTTAAAAACTTTATTTATTGCACATTATATGTCATTTTTTTTATTTAAAAAGAATATGATAACGTCATTTATACGATGCTAGTGCTGTTCTCGAGACATTGCACGTTTTATATTTAAATGCAAAACATTAGTAATAAATTAAATGTATTCAAATGAGTCCATTCTCTGTATGACTTTTTAAGCTATAATTAATGGATACTATTGTTTATCATTTATAATGAATCATTCTCGAAATATTGAAATTTGTACTTTTCCTACATGGAAAGTGACATGAAGACTCTTGAGAAAATTAAACAAATTGAATGAAATTTGCTTAATTTGGTATAATTCTTTCAATCGGTGTACAGAGAAAGCCTCTCGTCTACTGGATTTGGCTTTGAACGACTACTGTGACTCCAAAACCACAGTCGTCTGCCAATGTGCATCACGTATATTCCATGTTCGAAGGCAATTTCTTACTTCTATTGCATATTACGTGGAGTAATAAGCTAATACGTTAGTGCTGGAATGGTGCAGATATTATAATATGGTAGGAGAATAGAGTTAATGGCTAATATCAGCCTGCTGGTTCTGATTATTTATCATTAAATAAATAGCAATTTATTTCTTTTAACAGAAAATCACGTTGATAGTGATTTTACTTAGTGTACATTTTTATTTTTATTTAGAATTACTTTTTTGTAAAGTTTATTAGAAGTTAATATCCGGAAAATATCAAAGTTAATTAAGGTGAGTTAAGCAGGCAATAGCGCCCTTTTTTATTACTTTCCCTGCAATACATGGTAATGTATAGGGAAAGTATTGGAATCATGCCAAAAATCGCAACTCGAGTTTTCCACGGATTTACACGGACCACTAGAATACGAAAAAACTATTTTATCGTGACGTCTGTGTGTGTGTGTGTGTGTGTTTCTGTCTGTATGTGTCGAAAGCCCAGACCATCCGTCTGGTCCGAGGACTTAGAGAAACCATTTGGATGGCCGGTCTGTCTGTATGTGTGTGTGTGTGTGTGTGTGTGTGTGTGTGTCTGTGTGTCTGTCTGTTTGTCTGTCTGTCTGTCTGTGCAATGTATGTATCCACTCTAACTCAAAAACTAATGGACCAAATTTCATAAAATTTGGTAAGCCACTTGGGTGTGACCCTGGTGCTGATTTGGTTTTGGTACGATTCGGAAAAACATAATCTGACTTTTTTTGCAAAATGGCCCGCCAAACTCGTCAAAATCTAAAAAAAAAATCTGACGTGGGTAGCACATAACTTTCCCTGCAGACTTATATCCACGTTCTCTATATAATTAAATTTAATTCACTTTTAATTCAATTTTCGTTCTCATTAAGTAACTGGACTTATTTTCAAATGTGGCGTAGACAAAATACGAAAAACTAAAATATGTCGAGAACGGCTAGTCCTAGTGTAATGGGGTTGGTCCTATTCTTTTCTTCGTTAAAAATTACGTATAAGACAAGCATTTAATGGATATATTTGAGCATACGTAGTTTTTTATTTTAGATTTTGACGATTTTTATGGGGCATTTCGCAGAAATAGGCAGGTTATTTTTTTCCGAATCATACCAATCAGGACCAGGGAAACCCACAAGCGACTTATCAACCGAATTTTGTAAAATTCGGTCCAATAGTTTTTCAGCTAGAGGGGATACAGTCAATTTTTCCGGTTGATCTCGGAAAAAAAGCAGGTTCTTTTATCCCAAATCGTACCAAAAACTAATCAGCACCAGAGTCACACCCAACTGACTTACCTACCAAATTTTAACGAAATTCGGTCCATTAGTTTTTGAGTTAGAGTGGATACATGTATTGCACAGACAGGCAGACAGACAGACACACAGACAGACACACAGACACACAAACAGACGTCACGCTAAAAATAGTTTTTTCGAATTCTAGAGGTCTCGAAACGTGTAGATTCGTCGAAAACTCGAGTTGCGATTTTCGGTATGATTCCAATACTTTCCTTATACATTACCATGTATTGCAAGGAAAGTAAAAATCTGATGTGGGCAGCACATGACTTTCCCTGCAGACTCATTCATATTTTCTTTATTTCTTTAATACGAGTAATTCATTAGATTGAGTTTAATTGGACCAAATAACACTAAATTTACATTTTTAATTCAATTTTTGTTTTCATTTGGTAACTAGACATTTTTCCGAAATCGGCGTAACAAAAATGCAAGAAATCTCAAATTACTTGAGCACGGTTAGTCCTAAAGTATAATGGAGTGTATTATATTATTTTCCTCTTCAAAAATTACGTTTAAAATAAGAATTTATTTGATACATTTGAGCATATACTACTTGGTCTTTTTTTTTTAGATTTTGGCGATTTTGGCAGGCCATTTCGTAAAAAGAGGCAGGTTGTTCTTTTCCGAATCGTACCAAAATTTAATCAGCACCAGAGTATCCACGCAAGTAACACATCTACCAAATTTTGTGAAATTTGGTCAATTAGTATTTTAGCTAGAGCTGATACATGAAATTTTTACAGACCATTTCACAAAAAAGGCAGGTTCTATTTTTACGAATCGTACCAAAAACTAATCAATAACAGGGTCACATCCAATAAGTGACTTACCTATCAAATTTTATGAAATTCGGTTCTCGAAACGTGTAGATCCGTCGAAAACTTGAGTTGCGATTTTCGACATGATTCCAATACTTTCCCTATACATTACCATGTATTGCAGGGAAAGTAAAAAACTGCGTATGCTCAAATACATCCATTAAATGCTTGTTTTATACGTAATTTTTAACGAAGAAGGGAATAAGTCCAAAATAATAAGTGGAAATAAGTCCAAAAAAATATGTGAAAATAAGTCCAGTTACCAAATGAGAACGAAAATTGAATTAAACGTGAATTAAATTTTATTAAAATGAAGAGAACGTGGATATAAGTCTGCAGGGAAAGTCATGTGCTGCCCACATCAGATTTTCGTTTTCTACATGCATAGTACAATGTCGAGGGGAAATATTGTAAAGGGGTTAAAAATGCGAATCCAAGTTTTTGAGGAAAGAGCACATTTCAAGCATACCTGAACGAAGAATCGAATGTTAATGGGGTGATATATGCGTGTGTGTGTGTGAAAGAGAAAGAAAAAGGGGGAGAGAAAGAGAAAAAAGAGGGGACGAGAGATAGAGAGAGAAGGAAAGAGAGGAGGGAGGGGGAGGGAGTGGTAGAGAGGAGAAGAGAGACGAAGGGATGGGGAGAGAGAGAGAGAGAGAGTATGTGTGTCTGTGGGTACGACGAATAAAGCGTTTCGAAAATAATTTGGTACGATTTGAATAATCAGTGAATTTTTGAAAATATTATTTAAAAATCAGGATTTTTAATATAAAAAATAAATAATTATTCCAGGCGTTAATTTTTATTAGAAAACAAATAACACCATCTTTAGAACGATAGCATGAACCTAGATATTGCACGATTTTCTAATGAATTTTTGAAAAATTATTAAAAAATCAGAATGTTAATACTGTTAAATAAATAGTCATTTTATATAGACGCTTTTTTTTTAATTTGAAAACGAACGACATAAAATTTGAAACGTTAGCGTGAACAGTTCTCGAGATATTACACGTTTTTCAAATAAAGTTTACAAAAATATTACATAAAATTAAAAAAGTAAGTAGCATCTAAAATGTTCACCTCCCATACTATATTATGTAAGAAATATGTAGTCATCATTCACGTGCATGTAGTTCGGCCACTCAAGTGGCTGATCATGCCTTAGGGCGAGTCAAGTAGTCTAGGTTTTCGACGTGCATGTAGTTCATTCCATTCACGAAATATGATACTTTGTATAGTATATAGTTTTGTATATTAACGCTCAAAAATGCACTAATAATCGTTTATTTTACGGGATATTAAGAGGACTTATCGCCACAAAATCTAATTTCATACAAAATGACTTTTTGAATAACTCTTATGGTTTATATGTTATACCAAATAAGAGAGACGCGGAAAAAGAGAGCAAAGATTTTCTTCAAATGCAAAACTTAATTTTACTTAAACTTTATTTTTAAAAAATTAAGTGTTTTTTAAAATGCTACTCATTCCTCATAACACTGGATTTTCAGAGCTTATAAATTGCGAAATCGAAAAATCAATGTGAAATAAATTTTTATTTTAGACATTTAAATACTGAGCAAAACGCAACTTACTTTCCCTTTAATACATGGTAATAATAAAATAGGAAAGTATTAGAATAGTGTCGAAAATCGAAACTCGAGATTTTCGCGGATGCATACGTTTTGTGACCTCTAGAACACGAAAAATCTACTTTTAGCGTAACGTCTGTGTGTGTGTGTGTGTGTGCATGGTATGTATGTACTCTAACTCAAAAACTAATTAACAAAATTTCATAAAATTTTATAGATAAGTTACTTATGGGTCACCCTGGGACTGATTAGATTTCAGTACGATTCGAGATAATAGTACCTGCTTTCCCTTGCGAAATGACTCGCAAAAATCGTATGTATCTACTCTAGCTAAAAATCGAATTGACTGAATTTCTTAAAGTTTGGTAGATAAGTCATTTGTGGGTAGGTTATTCTGAGGTTGACTAGATTTTGGTGCCATTCAGGAAAAAAGAACCTGCTTATTTTGCGGAATGGCCCGCAAAAATCGTCAGAATCTAAAATAAAGGAATATGTATGCTCAAATGTATCAATTAAATGCTTGTTTTATACGTAATACGTACGGTGAAAAGAATAAGACTAACCCCCATAACTCTAGGAGAAGACGTTCTTGAGATATTTTAGTTTTTCACGTTTTTGCTACGCTGGTTTTGATAATACGTCCATTATCAAATAAAAACGAAAATCGGTATAAAAGTGGATATTCAGCGTCATTTCAAATAATTATCCATGTTAATTTGTGCAATTACACCCCTATTTAATGAATTACGAAAGAAAGAGAATATGAGTTTATGTCTGTGTAGGGAAAGTCATATGCTGTTCACATCAGATTTTCGATTTTCGTGCTATATATATGTAAGTAAATTAAATATATTGCAAGACATGACGTGCCTTTTAGACCGAATGAATACTAGACACACAAAGAACCAATACAAAATCCTTGAAATAATAACAACGTAAAAATTCTCAGCTCACAGAGTAGACGAAATGCATTTTTCTCGGTGAAAACCTGATAAGTAGGTTTCTAGGTTAGGAAAGAAAAAGTATACGGTATCTGAAAGTGCACCGACAAAGGAAGCGTTCCACGTGTAGCACCTTTAATATCAATAAAGCTCACTGATGTAATTAATATAATGGTTTTAATATTCTTAGACTGGTTTTTACTCTCATTTGAAAGTCTGCAGTAGATCGTGAGATTTGCATCAGCGGCTCAAACGACATCATAATTGACAACATGTACCCCGGGAGAGGGGTAACTTGCCCCCCCCCCCTCAAGGACGGATAATGACGTCACGAACAAAAGAAATTGTATCACGGCTATTTTTCACAGCAATGATTGAAACTATGAAGTCTTGTGATTGTTCAGCCATAGATAAACCCTTTTATGCAGGATTATGTCCAATTTTGAAGTATATTCTGCCATGTTAAAAAAATATATAATTTCGAATAAATTTTGAAGTTTTCGCTCGAATTTAAAAAAATCCTATCTAGTTCTAGATTTTTCGATAACAAAGTCGTATATAAAGTTTTTGTAAAAATGCATTAATATTTGTGGCTGCTATTGTGTACACAAAAAATAGGCTATATGCATCAGACAGATAGACTGACAGACGGAAATCACTCCAAAAATAGTCAAAACGGTTCAGAGGGTCTTAAAACATATATTGGCATCAAAATCTCGAAATTGAAAATGTTTGCGAAAACAATACTTTCTCAGTATTACTGTTACTCTCTAAATACTCTACTATTCTTACTCAGTCTTACTGTTATATTAGATTATGACCTTATTACACCTACCGGTAGTCTATAAATACCTCGGTGTTTAATTAAAGAGCCACCTTACTTAGCGTGAGAATCTTAATTATGCTATCAAAAAAGAAAAAAAAATTATCCGACTCCATGAAGCACCTTCTTTTTTCAAATGAAATATATCTAAATAATAAAATCTTCTCTGCAAATCCATCATGCGGTCAATCCTATTGAGTTCCTGCCACATTTGGGTATTTGGGTGCAGAATAATTAAGTATCCAGATCGGTACGAATCTAGCAAAATAGAATCCTAAGAGCCATATGAAATACTCCTCGTTTTCAGGAAATTATGTCATTTGTAAAGATGGTACTTTCTTATTATAGCAACCACCGAGGATGAATCGCCAAGTGACCGAGATGTATCGCCAAGGTAGGTTGTAAAATCTTGCCAAACATTTGCAGTCCGTTTATATTATCGTCATATTGCTTAGAGGGGGCCATCTCTATCTCCTTTCCGTGCAAAGTCTGTGCTTTATTTTTAAAGCTTGCTTTAAAGTCATCTTCGAGGCATTTTATTTTTAAATACTTAAACTTATTTTTCATGTCTTTGCTGTACGTGTAAAAATTATATTTAGATTCTGAAGTCCAAATCTATTCTACTCAAATAATGTCATGTTTACAATTATCTGTCACATATCAGAGGTTAAAGCTTTTTACCTAAGACCTCCTCTAAATTTAAATCGGACATTTATATATTTTTTTTTGCACTAGGAACCCAATCACTCGGGTGTTTTGAGCCTAAATAAACTTTTTCCTTCTTCAAACATCTATCTCGTTCTTCTTTTAACTTTTCTAAATTGATACTTTTCTACATCCGAGGTATTTGGAACGACAACAGAGCCACTTTGCTCATCCAATCAGGAATGCTTAATATAATATTGTTTATATCATATTGCAATGATCAGAAACTGTTATTTTTGATATGGGGATACGAGGGTTCGCCCTCAGGTGCCTCGGAATGGACTTCCCTTGGAACAATTGTATCCCGTACTTTTAAGCTCCAACTGTGTTATAATCAATTTTTCTGGCAGAATAATTTTCTTCGAACCCAGTGACAATACAGAGCAATAAGTTCTGTCCATCGTTAAAAATATTCTTAAAGATGGGTGGAGCTTAATGATCTGCATCGTTTCCGGTTCGAAGAAAAAAATTTCACCAGAACAAAAATTGAAAATCTTTGTAAGGAGTTTATTTATGGAGTTCTGTGCTCACTAATTTGTCATGTTTACAAATATCTGAGACATATTGGAGATAAAACATTTTTGCTAAGAACTCATCTAATGTTAAATCGAACATCTCTGATCGCCCGCCACAAAGCCATATGGTGCACAAGTGGTGATGAATTCTCAGTTGAGCATTTTGTTGCTAATATCTGTGATTGCCTGATGATAAGTTGAACAACACTTTTCAGTTAAGACCTCTTTAAATTTTCCCGCGGTTTATTCTATGTCGCTTAAATCTTTTGCCTGACATTTCAAAATATTCTGTATAATCATTATTTTCCTCACGCAAAGAGCTGGAAGTGTGAATGTGACTTGCGCCATTTTTTTTATAGATATGCGTTTAGCAGTAGATTGAGCAAACTTGTTTCTTTAACCAATATAGACTAAGAAAAGTATAGTAATAGTATTTTATTAGCAAATTAAATTTTCGCCGTAAATACAATGGTGTGAGGTCCCTAGATACCAAAAGTAACTTTTGCGATTCCCTTCATAATCTCAAAAACCATTGAAGAGATTTGGATCCAATTTGAATGGCAAGTTTTACATGTTATGTAGATATAAACGCTGAATAAAAAAAAACAATCCAAGAAATTGTATATAGTTTAGCTATAAAACAGTATTTTGCCAAAATCTCTTGTAATCTCTATCTTCGTAATCCCCAAAACCGCTGAAGCGATTTTTACCCAATTTGGATGGCATACTGAGCACATTGTGTAGATGAGAATACAGAAAATAATTTTTTAAAGCTATATATATAGTTTGGCTGAGAGGTCGAATGCCCATTTGTTTCGCGTGGAAAGTCTCAGGATTGCTTCGAACCTCTATATTTTTAAAACAAATATCTGAATAAATATCGTTGCTGTTGAAGGATAACTACTTCAATCAGTTGCACAACTAGAACTAAAGAGGAGAAACAAGTTAATGGGAGAGCCGATAGTTAATGAAACACTCTTAATGCAATGATTCCAAATTGTCTGTAGTTCTTAATAAGCTTTGCGTGTCTGAAGTAGAAAAAGTTTCACTTACGCTCTTCCAACATGGAATCCTATCAATGAAGCTATATTGCGCAGTTGCTTTTAGATAAAGGTCAACACGTCTCTCGGGATTGTTAATGTCGCTCTGGATGGAGCTTGTGTGCAAGGAAATTATATATTTTTCTGTCCTTTGGCACTCCGTCTTTACAGTTAGTTATTAATGGGAGACTTTATGTGGTGGAACACATTATTTTCTCTTGTTATTATATGCAAATTGCGAATAATGCTTGGTGAATAAAAGATAAGTTATAAATATTGTTCCTGATTTATTTCCAAAAGGGTGAACATTTATAAAAGACGTCAAAGATCAACCTAAAAATACTTACTTTAAAAATTCGTTTCGTAATTGACCGTTGAAACTTCTGAATATGCCCAAATAAAAAATGATAGGTAATAAAAGAGAAGCAGGTTATATAAAAAATAGAAAACTTAAAAAAAAGTTAACTTTAAGACATTAAACTTTACGACACTAATAACTTTAAGACACTAAACATAGTAACTTTATAAATAGAAAAGAAATATTGTTATAAAATGCATTATCTATTAAGGAACTGCATGAAAGTTAAAATATAGAAATAAGGCGCTAATTACTTGCGATACCTGTCTCAAATATATGAAATCAATTATTGATCAATATATATTTCATTCCAGTGAATATCAATAAAAAAAATAGCGATAATTTGCCTATAAAAAAAGTCAGATATTGATTATATATAAATTTACACAATATCTCTCAAACAAATTGAGAGATTCAACTGAAATTTGGTACGATTATTTGAATCGATAAACATAAAAAGCCTATAGAGTTTGGGTCAGAACAGTTCAGATTAGGGCCCTTAATTAATCGAACATTTTTATCAAATATCGAAAAAACAAAATAAAAACAATTGACTTTTTAAAAATAAATACCCATTTTACATCTATTTTATTATTTGCTAGCTGCCTTCAGCGACCATCCCAGTCACTTTTACTTACTTTTCAATGGTTTTCAGGTAGTAATTGTCGGTCTCGTAGCTGGTCTCACTCCAATACGTTCTAAATAAGCGTCTGTTGCGTGGATCTTTACCACACGTCCGGTCAGAACGCATAAATTATTGCTAATCTTCATTTCACTCAAACTCGACACTGGCCGTATAGTACATTACAACATAAAAATTAGCTACACTAAATAAGAAGACAATGAGGACACTGAGTTAAATATAAAATAATAAAAAATTTATTTACAAAGATTAAAAATAATAAAAAACCAATTAACATCCTAACTTAAACTAAAATATACACAATGTTATCTCACAAACTACTTTCCTTAAAAACAATATTAAAGTGCACAATTAATTTCATTAAGAACAATATCATCTCTCATTCTGCAATGTTAATTCTCACAACTATACATCATTAAAACATATAACTATATGTTCCCTCCAAAAATGAAATTAAAATTATTTGCCTAAATATGAGCCTTTGCTCATTGCTGAAAAAACTGAATTGACTTTGTCTGACATTTTGGACAATCTAGAGAGAGAGAGAGAGATACCAAAATGTTGTAAGCGGAATGCATAGGCCTACCTCGGGACTTTCACGACGGCTCCAGCGACCAGGCTAGGGTCCCGGTTTTCCGACATCTCCGCAGTTATTTTGGGACTTCTTCACACTTCAAAAATTGGAAATCAAGCCTCGATCCTTCTCTAAAATTCTCACTCTCTCTTGAACATCTGAAAATTGTTACCTTCTATACTTTTACGCCCCTGTTTGTAATTGGTTTGGCAATGTAGCCCCTTCTATGTAATTGGTCAGCATAGGGTTACATGTGTTATTGCCTAACATCATCACAGAGGTTTGGTTAGAGGCCCTGAAATGAATGTGTCAGCTGGCTCAGTTTATCACGCTCCCAAGGCACACGTGCATCCAGTGGCGGTCAAGAGGTCACTTTTCTTGCTGCCCCCACCCCCCCTTTTTCGGCGTCCTCTGTAATTTTAGCTCATCCGTTCACGGAGCTATAGAGGCGCTGGTCTATTTCTGTTCCAGGGGCTGGCTGGGGAAACTTATTATATACATTGCCTAAAACACACATGTACCAACTCCATAGATGGTGATCCTTCCAAACCTTACAATGTCACATTTTGTTAGACATAACAATGTAACAGCGCCTAACTTAAACTCACCCTTGCGAACTACGTCGGCGTTAAGAAGGCTTGGTTAGCTAAAACTAAACTTGTACAATTTAAAAATTAAAATCTACCTGATTGGAAGAAGAACAAAATTACAGCTATACAAAGTACTTATAAGACTTACCTTAATTTATGTTTTAGAACATAGGTTCTCAACGTGGGCGATAACGCCCCCTTGTGGGCGTTGGAGACTTTCAGGGGGGCAGTAGAAGACCCAGAGAAAATTAGGGGGCGTTGAGATGGTACGGAGGGGAGGTGGGCAAATTAAAAAAATATAGTTTAAAAAAGACAAAAAAAACACGCTAATCACGTACTAACTAAAGTAAACTTTAATATTGGTTAATTTTTGTTATTGTATGTCTTTTAATCATATTTATCACGTGTGCGAAAATTCACATATTTCGGTAGTTCGGGAAGTGGATGAAAATTGAACTTAAAGATTCCATTACATTCAGATCTACATTAAATTGGATGATATAAAAATTTTTAATTTTAGATTTGAATTAAAAATTTTCAAATCTTCCAATTTCACGTGAAATATTTCATATATAAATACAGGTAAAGTTAACAAAAGCCTGTTAATGAAAAATAGCGAAAAATATGCTTGTAGCGATTCAGTTATAACAAGTTTTTGTTAAATAACGTGATTTTTGCAATCCTGCAAGAATTGACAGTATTATCTGTGCTTGTTCTAACCCGCACTCTGCTCCCGCATCACCCTTGACCCCGCGCTTAACTTCGGCGCCGGGTGTTATAAACGAGTCACTGTATGTTTATCTTATTCCTGTCTATGCGTGTTATATGTCTCCAACCTATATAAAGGCAGTGATTGTTCATTTTATTTTCATTAGCATTATCACGCGCAATTGATGACAGGGTTTTAAAAGTACACTAATACTACTCACGTATCTGTAAAGTAAAAACCATGTCAGAAGCAAAAAAGAAGAGGCGGAAGTATAGTGTGGATTATATTAAGTACGGATTTATAGAAAATCCCACAAATCCATCAACGCCAATGTGCCTTATTTGTCAAAAAACATTTTCAAATGAAGCGATGAAGCCTTCTAGGCTTCAAGTTCATTTTAATAAAATACACCCGGATAAGAAAGACAAAGATGTGACCTATTTTCAAGACATGAAAAAGAAGTACGAAATTCAGCCAACTATATCAAAACTTTTTTCATCAGCTTCTAAGTAAGAAGATGACGGACTTCGAGCTTCGTACAATATCTCATTGTTGATTGCTAAAACCTGCAAACCACATACTATTGGGGGAAGATTTAATTTTACCAGCAGTAAATGAAGTAATAACCACTGTGCTCCATAAACCAGCTGCAGATATTATCCGAAAAATTCCTTTGAGCAATAGTTCTGTGCAAAGACGAATTAATGAGATGGCTGAAAACATTGTAGAATCATTGTGCAGACTTGTCAATTTTCAATTCAGCTGGATGAGTCCACTTTACCAACCAATGAAGCATTGTTATTGTCATACGTGAGGTTTATCAAAGATGAGAAAATATGTCAAGAACTATTGTTTGCTACAAATTTGGAAACAGATACAAAAGGAGAAACCATATTTAATACACTGGAAAAGTTTTGTGACGAAAAGGAAATTCCTTTTAATAATATTTTTTCAGTTGCTACGGATGGCGCACCGGCTATGACAGGACGTCACAAAGGCTTCATAGCGTGCTTAAAAAATAAAGTTCCTGACGTGCTTACTGTGCATTGCGTAATTCATCGCCAGCATTTGGTTGCGAAAAATTTGAGTGAACTCCTCCATACATCACTGCAATATGTTTTCAGAGCAGTTAATAAAATCAGAAGTAACTCGTTGAATGACAGATTATTTAGTCAGCTTTGCATTGCCAATGATGAAGATTTCAACCGATTGCTGCTTCACACAGAGGTGCGATGGCAGTCAAAATGTACTTGTTTGACTCGATTTTACAATCTGTTTGGGGCTGTGATAGAGTTCCTAGGAAACAAAGACACGGAATTGCGCGACAACCTTATCTCATCAAAAAACGATATTGCGTACTTGACACACCTGTATAAATTGTTTAATGATGCCAATCTCCAACTTCAAGGCGACGACTTAAACTTGATTAAGACAAAAAATAGCGTTGCTGCTTTCGTGTCCAAACTGCTATTATGCAAAAAAAATATCGGCAGACGCGAATTCAATAACTTCCCCAATTTATCAGCAGTATCATTCAAGCACGACGACTTGCTTGTTTTCTGTCAACACTTGGAAAACCTCCACAGTGATTTCAAGCGCCGCTGCCAGAACTGCCGCCGTGTTCATGCGGAGTACGATCACGTTAAACATGTGGGTCCGTAAGTCCTTCCGAGAAGTTGGTGGTAGGGGAAGGAGGGTACGGTCCCTGTGGATGCCTCCCCCACTGGGTTCCGGTCTAAATTGGATGGCACTTCCCGGCCGTCCAAACAGTTACCTTACACCTTTCTGGTAAGTCGGACGGTCTGGGTCTCAACAACAACAACAACAACAGTGATTTCAAGGAACGATTCCAGGACATTTTATACATGGACATACCAGACTGGGTTTGGGATCCTTTTCCAAATGTCAACACAGCAGGATCATCCCAGTTAGAAGAAGAACTAATAGAACTGACGACAAATGAGGAATTAAAAATTAAATTCAAGAATGGCTACCAAGAATTTTGGCTGCTGAAGCCGATTTTGCAACTGTACCCAGGATTATGGTCGATTGTTTAACGATTTCTGATAGCATTCCCATCTTCCTATTTAGCTGAACGTGGATTTAGTGCTGTAGCAACGTTGGTAACTAAAAAGAGAAATCGGCTCCATGTTACTGAACGCAGCGACTTACGGTTGTTTTTAAATAAAATCGAGCCTGATATTAACAAACTCCTTAAAATGCATCAAATTCAACCTTTTCATTAGATAATTTATAAATTCAATGTATTTTGAATGTTAATAAAAATACTTCTCAATATAATTAAGTATGCGTTTTAATTGTTCTCATTGAAACAGTCTGCTTTAAACTCAGAAATAGGATAGGGCCATATCCTATCTTACGATTATAGTATATAATATTACACGTTTAAATATAATCGTGGCAATAGCTGTTTCGGATTCGCAAGTAAAAAAATTGGGGGGGGGGGGGGGGGGCATTAGGAAAAAAAATATTCTGAAAGTGGGCGGTAGGCAAAAAAAAAAGGTTGAGAACCTATGTTTTAGAAGCATGAACTCTCACAGGACGTGATGAAAAAGCTGTTTACATCATTAAGCGAAAATTTTTGTTCAGTAATTTTGGTAGAATTCAGGACAGTGATATTTTGAGTAGAAGATATAATTTTGAACTTTGCATATTATACAAAGATTCTGGCATAATAAAATATACTAAAACCCAACAATGTAATGAACAGAACATTTGCTGAGAATATATAACAACAGAAGTACAAAGAAAAATGTTATGTCACCGATTGGGAAGTGATTTTTCCCCGATTATTTGATTCGTGTCTGTGGAATAAATTTAAATGCAAATGTAAAAAATTGGACAAATCTCGCCTTTAGACATTCATAATTTTTAAACTAATTCGTATCAAAAAAACTTTACCGAGGTACAACGTCGGACTTCAGATATACTTATACCGAATTTGTGACTGCATGTAAATTATTTTCCACTACAACGCCAACAAACAAGCGATAAACAGGCAAACAGGCACCTTTTATTGTTACAGAAAAGCGAATGACATCATTCATAAAAAGAAATATGTGCCGATATAACAAGTTTTTTTTTCTTTTATTTCAATTCTAAAATGAAAGAGTCATAAAAGCATTTATAACACTCAAGCATTTATAACACCCAAATGGATGAATGGCATAGGACAAATGGGTTAAGCCTTTGTATATGATAATCTGCATTATATTTAAAAAGTTTTGCTTTCTGTGGTATACAACATGATAAACTTATGGAATGAGTAAAAGCACAATCTAATAATTATTAACTATTGATATTTCTATCAAATTCTTTTTGTAGCCATTTCCAAATTTCTTTTTAGCCGTTTTTCTTAGTGATGTTATGCTCCCAAGAGCAAATTATTTTAACTGTTCTGTCAGATAATGTGTCAATTTGCAACTTTTTTATTTTTGCATATATCCTATGAATTAACTGGTGGCTGAACTAGACTTCCTCATACCAAAAATTCAATTTCTCTTTTCAAATTTCACAAGCAAAAATTTGAAAAATCGGTATCGCAGGTCTAAATGATTACAACTATAGTGTTTCATCCTTCTCTTTAACGGAGTCGAAAAAACATTTCGATTGATACCATACTTTTCAATGTACCCCGGGGGGGTAATGATGTCACGAACAAAAAAAATTGTATCGCAGCTATTTTTCACAACGGTGATTGAATCATTGATCGATTATTGAATCGATGATCGTGATCATTGAGCCATAAATAAACCCTTTTATGCATGATTATTTCAAAATTTGTCTTATGCTGCCATGTTAAAAAATAAATAAAATTCCGAATGAATTTCGAAGTTTTCACTCAAATTTTAAAAAACTCTATCTAGTTCTAGATTTTTTTTACAAAAGTTTCATGAAAATCCATTAATATTTATGGCTGTTATCGTATATACACAAGAAATCGACCACAAACATTAGACAGATAGACAGACAGACAGACGGATAGACGGACATTCACTCTAAAAATAATGAAAACGTGTTCAAGAGGTCTTAAAGCATATATTGGCATAAAAATCTCGAAATCGAAAATTTTCATGAAAACAATACTTTCTCTAAAAAAAAAAAAAAAAAAAGAAAGTAAAAATTTGAATTTGTAAAAATGTGCTCATACTAATTTAAAGAAGTTATTACAGTTCACTAATAACTACTTTAAATTAGTTTGATCAACCAACAGTAAGGAAAAAAATAATTCTCACGGGAGTTCCATTGCTTAATAAAACACTCTTAACTAAATTGAATCCAAACTGCCTATAACCAAATTGCCTTTATAAGCCTTGCGTGCCTAGAACAGATAAAGTTTCGTTCACGCCTATCCTACAAAGAAGCCTGTCAATAAAACTATTGCGTACTTACTTTTAGAGAAAGGTCAACACGTCACTTGGGATTATTAAGGTTGCTCTAAATTGCTCTGGTGAGCAACTAGGAAATTAGCGAAGGAATAAATGAGAAAAAAAAATTTACATCCTTTTACGTCCCGCAGTTATGGTTAGTTATTAATGGAGGATTTTATGATGAGCCAAACATTATTTTAGTCTTGTTTTTTAAATAAAGTTTGGGGGAAATATTCGGTGAATAAAGGGAGAGATATAAATGATATTCGTGATTTATTTGCTAAAAGTATGAATATATTTAACAGATGAGTTAAGATGAATCGTGGAATGTTGTGTATCAATAGCCATTCCATAATTTAGAAAATTCTATATATTTAATTTCTGGTGATATTCCTGTGCATAACCAGTTTTCAAAGCTTACTCATTTGATTTCCATGATTTTTGTGAGAAAACTCTAGGTTAAACGTTGGGGAACTTTGGGACAGTAAAATATAAAATAAGAATATTTTCATAATTCACAGAAAAATGTATCAAAACAGAAGGCAAATCATTAATAATAATTAAGATTTGTCTCGAGTTCTAACGGTTCAATAACAAGCAATACTTGCCAATACGAAAATTGATACCTTAAACATCGTCAGGCAGAAATATATGAATTTCCACCCAAAACTAATATTTTCGTTTCTATTATAACGAACTTAGTTTAAATCATGGAGTTATAGGAAAGAAGATAAAACTCCTACGGATGAAAAACTTGAAAATATCATAATTCTTTGAGAATTACATCTGTGTCGCAAATTTTAGTTAAGTCCCATCTGTTTTCATTAGACACAACAAGAAGTCGTAGTGTTTAGCTTCTTGTATTTTTGATTATTTTGAAATTCAAGTTCCCTAATTATAAGTAGAATTAATCAGTATTTTTGATGCTATTTGTAGAACAAAGTACAGAATACATAAAAAAAATAAATTGAAAGGTAAAATAAATTGGAATACCTAGGAATGATCTTTATTGCTTGAGTCCTAATTTGCATTACACTAATACTTTTTACGCAAAATTAACAGTTTAGATAAATGTTATTTAATTCAATACGAGCCTTTCGCCATAAACACATGAAATGCGGAGGGACTTCTTTAACTCCAGTACCACCTGAATTGTTGTCAGACGATGTTAGCGTTTTTACAACAAGCAGTTTTAACTACTTTCATTTAACTACATGGTCTAATTTATCAGTCGTTTGTCAATTATCCGTTGACAATTTAGATTTTAAAAAATGCTTAAAATTTTAAGCTGGAATAAAGCGTTAAAGTTCCTCAATCAATTACATAGGGATAGCTGATACATAAAAGGACTACTTAAAACATAAAATATAGTCATATAGCAAAAATTATTTCAGTAAAATTTCGAAAAAATTTGTTAGAATCAGGATTTTTTACTCCTTCCTTACATTTATTTATAGTGTGTATTTGTGGAATACTCATATATATGGTATATAAATTCATATACATAGTACATATGGGATATCTGTATAAATAAAATTGAAAATCTGTCTGTCTGTCTGTCTGTCTGTCTGTTTGTCCCATCATCACGAGAGAGCGGCTAAACCGAATTTGATGAAATTTTGTGGGTAATCTGGAAATAGCCCCACTTAAAATTTAGTCTATGTTTGGAGTTTCTACGACCAGTGGTTCTCGAGATATTAGTAAAAAACAAAATTTTCGTTTGTCTCATCACGACGAGAGAACGGCTGAACCGAATTTAATGAAATTTTGTGGGTAGCCTTGACGTAGCCCCCCCATAAATTTTGCCCAAATATCGGGTTTCTAAGCCCAGGTTGTCAAGATATAATTGAAAAAAGGAACATTTCCCTAGGAGTTCTCTCTGGTTTATCCAAACGGAAAGGATAAAAATCGTTTGTTTAAAACGTCAAAGAGAAATAAAACTTTATTTCTGAGTTTTGTGGAGATTTTTTGCGCTAATTAGTCACTATGTGAGACCATGAATTGTTTGAAACATGAATTTAAATGGAAAAATCTACCTCCATGGCTTATATTTCTCACAAGCTTTTACTCAACGATGAAAAGTATAAAAAAATCAAAATGGTTGTTTAATTTCGCATTTTATGAGAAAGATTCTATCTTATATCATGTTGCTCGCCAACGCAATAAAATTAAATATGTTTGTTAATGATTATTATTATTTTTTCGATTTGAATAATAAATAAATGGATATAAAAATATATTTTATAAAAAAAAGGTTCGATTTTTCTTTTAATTGTATTAATTACGAACTGCATACATCACTTTCATTTATTTTGGCAGAGAGGTTTCAAGCTTATATATTGTGTTTAACTAATAAACTTATATATTCTGTCTACCCAATAAATTCATTTATCCGATTGTTGAAACAGAAAAAGAGTAGAACGGGTACATCTTCTAATAATATTTTACTGTTTTCATTTAGTATATACAAACTGGATCACAATATTTTATTCAGATCTGCAAATTTAGAGCTACGAATTTGGCTAGATATCGCTAACTTGGCAAATTTATTAAACGTTGCCAAATTGATTGAAATGTCTCCAAATTGATAAAAACGATGTAAATCAATGAAATTTATTTTGTTTTGCTAGAAGAAAGTACTGAACTGGTGTTTCGTTAGCATTTGTCTGTCAGTCCAACCGTCTTACTTAGTAACACATTTAGCGAATTTTTAAAATATCACCAAATTGATAAAAATGTTTATAAATCCATAAAAATATCTTGAAATTGATAAAATTGCGCTAAATAAATGAAATTGTGTTTTTTTAGGGGATAATATTTTGATGATGGTTCGTCAATTTATCGCCAAGTGGGAATGTCAATTCTATAGTCCCACTTGGCGATAAATTTGGCGAATTTTTAAAATTCCACCAAACCTTCATTAGAGATCGCATTATTCAGACGATATTTTGACCACAATTTATTTGAAGCAAATCATAACATGTCGCTTAGCAACGGATTTAAATCCAGTGTGTTTATGAGGAAGAAGCTTTTTATTAAATATTTTCCGATTTTAATAATGAAGATATGTATATAAAATAAATTTCATTGCCATCGTATTTTTGACTGGATAATATCAATTACGATCTTCAGATTTAAACATTATTATTAATGATATTTTCAGGGATTATTGATTTAGAGATTACTGATATTTTCAATTTCTTATGCCATTGCTTTATTGCGGCAAAAATTGTTGAAACTCATATATCATAAGTTGTACGAGTAATCTTCTACAAATGCACGGCTATATCTTCTAATCTATGAGAATATAAATAGTACAGGTATATTGACATATATTTTGACATATATTGGCATATATTGGAATCAAGTACGTCCTTCTGGTATGAAGATTACGGGGATTATTGATATTTATATTTTATTAATTAATCTGTTTTATTTTTGCAAAAATTTTTAAAACTCATATTATAATAAGGGTAATATTTTACTAACACTGGGACCTATCTTCTAATCTACGACATTATAAGTAGTACGGGTATAACTTCCCATATAATTTTAACACTTTCATTTCGGCACATATTGGAATCAATTACTGCCTTCTGGTTAAAAGATTATTGATATTTTCAATTCGGATTTATTGATACTTTCAATTTTTACATGTAATCTACTAATACAGGTTGTATCTTCTAAAATTCGCGTATATAAGTACTAAGGGTCCCATACAATTTTAACGCTCTTATTTTGCACATATTGATTCAATTCCATATTTTTTGTAAATTTGCTTACAAAAGAGATCAGGAAGTTTTATTCTTCAGATCTGCTCGTGAAGATAATTTTGAATAGCAAGAACACACATTCCTTAACTTCTTTTTAGGAGCATTATGTTAAATATTTTAGCAGAATATTTTGATTAAAAATGTCATTTAGTATACTATAGGAATTTGCACATGATTGTGAATTTTAAGTTTCTTTATATTATATACTCCGTACGAAGAATGTGCATGCTGCTATTCTA
Organism: Amaurobius ferox; assembly: GCA_951213105.1. Lineage (NCBI taxonomy): Eukaryota > Metazoa > Arthropoda > Arachnida > Araneae > Amaurobiidae > Amaurobius > Amaurobius ferox. The sequence continues at coordinate 111,165,705 of OX578137.1, read as the reverse complement.
TATAAATAAAATTGAAAATCTGTCTGTCTGTTTGTCCCGTCATCACGGGAGAACGTCTGAACCGAATTTGATGAAATTTTGTAGGTAGCCTGGAAATAGTCCCACTTAAAATTTAGTCCATATTTGGAGTTTCTACAATCAGTGGTTCTTGAGATATTAGTAAAAAACGAAATTTTCGTTTGTCTCATCATCATGGGAGAACGACTGAACTAAATTTGATGAAATTTTGTGGATAGCCTTAAAATGGTCCCCCATAAATTTAGCCCAAGTTTCGAGTATCTAAGATCAGGGATTATTGAGATATTAATGAAAAAGAAACTTTTTCCTAGGAGTTCTACTCTCTAAGTCCGTGGTTTATCCAAACGAAAAGCTTGAAAATTGTTTGAAAGTGAATTAAAATTTTATCTCTGAGTTTGATGAGAGATATTTTGCGCTCATTAGTCACTTTCTGAAAACATGAGTTGTTTGAAACATGATTTAAATGGGAAATCTATTTCCTTGATTTATTTTTCACACGCTTTTACTGAACAATGAAAAGTATAAAAAAATCAAAATGGTTAATGGTTATTTAATTTCGCAGTTTATGAGGAAGATTCTATCTTATATCATGTTGCTCAAAAACGCAATTAAATTAAATCTATCTGTTAATTTTAATTATTATTTTTTCGATTTGAATAATAAATAAATGGATATAAAAATATATTTTAGAAAAAAGCGGTTTGATTTTTCTTTATATTATATTATTTGCGGACTGCGTACATCACTTTCATTTATTTTGGCAAAGAGTTTTAAGCTTTTATATTGTGTTTAGCTAATAAACTCATATATTGTATTTACCCAATAAATTCATTTATCCGATTGTTGAAACAGAAAAAGAGTAGAACGAGTATATCTTCTAATACAATTTTAGTATATACAAACGGGATCAGGATGTTTTATCTTCAGATCTGCAAATTTAGAGCTACGAATTTGGCGGAATATCGCTAACTTGGCAACTTTTCTTAAACTTTACCAAATTGACGGTAATGTCGCCAAATTGATAAAAACGACGCAAATCAATGAAATCATATTTGTGTTTTTAGAAGAGAGTACTGAAATGATATTTCTGTAGCATTTGTAGGTCAGTCCATCCATCCTACTTAGTAACACATTTAGCGAATTTTTAAAATATCACCAAATTGATAAAAATGTTTATAAATCCATAAAAATATCATGAAATTGATAAAATTGAACCTAATAAATGAAATTAATTGTGGTTTGTTAGGGGATAGCATTGTGATGATGTTTCGTCAATTTGTCGAAAATGGGACTATCAGTTCTATAGTCCCACTTGTCGATAAATTTGATGATATTTAAATTATCGCTGAATTGACGAAAATGTCGCCAAACCTTCCATAGAGATCCCATTATTCAGACGATATGCTTTCCATCAATTTATTTGAAGTAAATGATATCATGTCGTTTAGCAACTGATGTAAATCCAATGTGTTATGCGCGGCATACGAATTTTATTCAATGTTTTCCGATTTGAATAATAAAGATATGTATATAAATAAAATGTAATTGACATTGCATTAATAATATCAGTTGCATGGATAATATCAATTACAGTCTTCAGGTTTAAATATTATTATTACTGATATTTTCGGGGATTATTGATGCAGGGATTACTGATATTTTGAAGTTATTATGCCATTGTTTAATTATGACAAAAATTGCTTAAACTCATATATTGTACGTTGTACGAGTAATATTCTACAAATGCACGGGTATATCTTCTAATCTACGAGAATATAAGTAGTACAGGTATATTGGCATTAATTTAGATATATATTGGCATACATTGGAATTAATTACGACCTTCTGGTGTAAAGATTACGGGGATTATTGATATTTTTAATTTATTACGTCGTCTGTTTTATTTTGGCAAAGATTTTTGAGACTCATATTGTAATACGGGTAATCTTCTACTAACACACTGGCATATTTTCTAATCTGCGACAATATAAGTAGGGTGGGGATATATATATATGTATATATATATATATATTCTCATATAATTTTAGTACTTTCATTCTGGCATATCTTGGAGTCAATTACGAGTTTATCGATATTTTCAATTTAAACATGTAATGTACTATTCCAGATTATATCTTCTAATATTCGTGTATATAAGTAGTACGGATCCCATACAATTTTATTATTTTCATTTTGCATATATTGATTCAATTCTTTTTTTTTTTTTTGTAAGTTTGCTTACAAAAGGAGTCAGGATATTTCATTCTTCAGATCTGCCCGTGAAGATAATTTTGTATAGCGAGAACAGAGATTCCTAAACTTCTTTTTAGGAGCATTGTATTAAATATTTTAACAGAATAATTGATTAAAAATGTCATTTAGTATACTATAGGAATTTGCAGATGATTGTGAATTTTAAGTTTCTTTATATTATATACCCCTTACGAAGAACGGGTATGCTGCTAGTAGTATATAAATTTGTTTTAACGCAGACATGGCAACAATATCGCCTACGTGCAAAACATGGTACATTAAAAAATTTCTACGGCACATAAGCAGTTTTGTCGTACAAAGAAACCGACAATGACACAAAACTGCCTTTATATTTCATATTAAGCTTACAAACTTACAAGAGATTTCAAAACTAGAAATATTGTATCAGCTTTAAAACTAATAAGAAAAAGCATACTTATTAAGAAAATTAGCCAAAAGTATGAAAGCGTAGTTATAATAGCTTAAAATTTGAAAAAGATAATGTTTTGAATTTAGTCAGGGACACAAACAAAGAAATGACCAAATCTAAATATTTTTTGGGGGGAAGGGGTTGGGGGAGGTTAAGATTAATCTATATATATAAAGAAGAAAAGTATGTATGTGTGTATGTATGTATGTGTGATCCAACATCACGGGAGAACGGCTGAACCGAATTTGATGAAATTTGGTGGGTAGCCTTAAAATATCTCCACTTAAAATTTAGTCTATGTTTTTAGTTTCTACGGCCAGTGATTCTCGAGATATTAGTGAAAAACCATACTTTCGTTTGTCTCATCATCACGGGAGAACGGCTAAATCGAATTTAATGAAATTTGGTGGGCTACTTTGAAATAGCCCTCCATAAATTTAATCCAAGTTTCGAGTTTCTAAAACCAGAGGTTGTCGAGATATTGATGGAAAACTAAACTTTTTCCTAGGAGTTCTACTCTCTAACTCCATGATTTCCAACAAAAAAGGTCGTTAAATCGTTGGTTTTAACGTGAAAGTCAATTAAATCTCTGAGTTTTGTGGGAGTTGATTGAACGTATTAGTCACTTTTGAAAATCACAGGTTTGAAATATGAATTTAAATAGAAACTACAACCAGGTTTATTTCTCACAGGCTTACTCAACAATGAAAAGTATTAAGAAATTACAAGAAAGATCAATCTTGCATAAAGGATTGATTATGAAACACTTTCCAACTTTAATTTTATTTAAACATCTCTAAAATGCGACACATTCAGCGGTAATATATCACAATACTTCAATAATTAATTATATTTGAAAATTTAAAACTTCATCGAAAAAAAAACGAACTTGATGCAAATGCCGTCATCGAAATATAAATATCCTGGCTCTCTGTGTAAAAGCAGTAAATATTTCATTCATACATTTTTAATTCATTCATCACAGTATCACAATAATTTATTCTACTTAAAAATTTAAAACCATGGAGGCCAAAGTAATTTAACTCCATGCATAAAACTTCATAGAAGAAGTCTGCCATTAAATCGTCTGCCTGCTTCTCTATATAAAATCAATGGATGTTTCATTCATATCATCTATATTGCAGACTCCTGAGCAAAATAATTTTGCGTTAAAGAAATTCAGCAATACTTATGCAACTTATCTTACAGCCTAATCAGTTTACATTCTCCATAATTAGGTTTCATTCTAGAAATAATCAAAGTTTGCTGATCATTTAAAATTAAATATATTGTAATTGTGGTGTTTCAGAATACAGATGCACAGAAATTAAGCAAAAGTAAAGCGATTTTTAGGACGGATACAAGACTAAATTTAAATTAAAAAGAACTTTAAAAATTAATGTTTTGACACAATATGGATGGTATTGATCATTTAAACTCAAATGTATTGCAATTGTGCTGTTTCAGAATACAGATGCACAGAAATTAAGCAAAAATAAAGCAGTTTTTAGAGCGAATACGACACTAAATATGAAATAAAAATAATTTTATAAATCACGATTTCTACACAAGATGGATACATTATTTTATTTTGAGGTGGGTCACGTGATCTCTTCATATAATGATCACGCGATCTCTTCATATAATGGTCACGTGAGCTCTTCATATAATGGTCACGTGAGCTCTTCATATAATGGTCACGTGAGCTCTTCATATAATGGTCACGTGAGCTCTTCACATAATGGTCACGTGAGCTCTTCATATAAGGGGTTTAATTATTATTTTAATTGTTATTTAAAACTACTACTGAATATATTTTGCTGAACATTTTTAACACTTTGCAACAAAGTTGAAAAGTGTTTATTAGTTTGTTCATTCTGTGTCTGTCTGCCTGTCTGTCTGTTAGCACGATAACTGCCGTAAAAATGACTTAATCAAAATGAAATTTTAGTATGTTGATCAGACGGTCTGTGGGACCTATGAGAATATAAATGAATAATATCACCCAATTAGTTTTGGATTGAACCCGGGTTGAAAAAATGAAATACATTGAACCCTATGGGACCTAATTTTTCAAACATTTTTTAAGCGGATTTAAAATTCACAAATTGCCTCGAAAATTTTAGGTAATATTAAAATTATTCAATAAAATATATAAAAAAAATTCAGCAAAATATATTTAGTAGTTTTTTAAATAAAATTTAAAATAATAATTACACCTCTTATAGGAAGCGATCACGTGACCATGATATGAAAAGATCACGTGACCCACTTCAAAATGATATATGGCATCCATCTTATCTCAAAATCGTGATTTTTAAAGTTCTTTTTAATTCATATTGAGTGTTGTATTCATCCTAAAACCGCTTTATTTTTGCTTAAATTCTGTCCATCTACATACTGAAACAACGCAAATACAATATATTTGAGTCTAAATGATCATCCAAATTTGATTATTTCTACAACGAAGCCTATTTTTTACTTATGTAAAATGTAAACAGCAAAATATATAGGATGAGTTGTATAAGAATTGCTGTATTTTTTCAACGCAAAAGTATTTAGCTCATGGAGTCTGCATAGCTGATATGAATGAAATATTCATTAATTTTACAGAAAGAAGGACGATTTTTGTCAATGAAGTTTTAAGCATAGAGTTTAATTACTTGTAGCTCCATGGTCTTAAGTTTTTAAATAAAATAAATTATTTTAGTACGGTGATGAATGAAAGGATTGGGAAAATGTTATGAATGAAATGCTGCTTTTATAGAGAGAGCCAGTTACTTTTTCTATGACGTCATTTGAATGAATGTCAGATGTTTTCGATGAAGTTTTCAAATATAATAAATTATCGTAGTATTATGACGATTTTAAAAATATTACCGAGGAAAGTATCGCATTTTAGAGATGTTTAAGCCAGACAATTTATATTTCAATGCCGTCATTTGAATGAAGTTCCTTTTTTTGGATGAAGGTTTAAGTTTTCAAATATAATAAATTAGTGTAGCCTTGTGATAAGTTTTAAAATATTACTTAGGAATGTATTGCATTTTAGAGATGTTTAAATAAAATTGCATTGAAATTGGAAAGTGTTTTATAATCAATGCTTTAACCATGATTGATCTTTCTTGTTTCAGATATTTTTTGGGATAATTTGAAAAACTTCCTAAAATTTTCCTAAAACTTTCCTAAAACTTTCGAAACAATTTGTAAATTTTAAATTCGCTTAAAAATTTTTGAAAAATTAGGTCCCATAGGGTTCAATTTATTTCATTTTTTAAACCCGGGTTCAATCCAAAACTAATTGAGTAATATTATTCATTTATATTCCCATAGGTCCCACAGACCGTTTGAACATCATACTAAAATTTCATTTTGATAAAGTCATTTTTACGGCAGTTATCGCGCTAACGGACAGACAGACAGACAGACAGACGAACAGACAGACAGAATGAACAAAGTCATAAACACTTTCCAACTAAGTTGTAACGTGTTAAAAACGGTCCAGCGATCTTCCTTTTAGTGAATTAGTTGAGCATACATCGTTTGCGTAATTCTTGCAATAGACCCCATCTATCACTAGATGCGACTGCTATAGAGAGAGAGACTGCTGTAAAGTGTTAAAAATGGTTATTCAATTATCAGCATTTTATGAGGAAGATTATTTCTTATGCAGCTATGAGTTATATAATGCAATGATTTTTTTTCTTACATAATGCAATGAATTTACTTCTTTCACAGTAAAAAAGATTCACGGCGCTATATGTTCTGGTGTAATTTTTATCACAGTTTTGCGTGGTAAATCCCGAGCAATGCCGGGTAATCGCTGCAAGTAAGTTATAAAAACAACAAGAAAGATCAATAATGCTTAAAGCATTGATTATGAAACATTTTCCAACTTCAATGCAATTTTTTTTTAAAAAGTCTAAAATGCAATACATTCCTCGGTAATATTTTAAAACTTATCACAATACCACATTGATTTATTATATTTGAAAACTTAAACCTTCATTGAAAAAAATGAACTTCATTCAAATGACGGCATTGAAATATAAATTGCCTGGTTTAAATATCTTTAAAATGCGATACATTCCGCTGGGATGAGATAAGTAGTCCTGTATTGTATGCATTTCTATGGCGAAAGACCTAAAATATTTATTTAAACTGTCAATTTTGTAAAAATTAATTATTAGTACAACTCAAAGAATAACTGAAGCAATATAGACTATTCCTACGTATTCAAAATTATTTTACTTTCCAATTCATATTTATCTCCACATATTCTGTACTTTATCCTACAACTATGAAAAAATACTAATTAATTATACTCAGAATTAAGGAATCCTTAATTTAAAAATTATTAAAAATACATATATTAAATACTACGCCTTTCTATAGTGTCAACTAACAATAGCAACTACTTTACAAACACTAGCGACACCTAGATATAATTCTCAAAGCATTATGGCATTTTCAAGCGTTTCATCTATAGGAGTTTTATCTCGTCCTTTCTAACTCCATGTATAGAACATTACACGGAAATATGTCATAATTGTTGCCATAAATATTTTAGCAGAGTTCGCAATTTTTATAAAGTGACATCCCTGAGACGTTTAGTTTGAAATTTAAAATACCAAGGAATGGAATATCGGAGTGGGTTTAATAGGAAAGCGAAATTTAACTTTACAGTCTGAGATAGAAATGTGTCATTAAATATTATGCCTAAAAAAAACGCTTCCACAGAAATAGCATAATTCAGACAATTTTTTTTTCCAAAATTTTATTGGAAGAAAAAGTTTATATCACGTTGCATAGCAACAGAATTAATTCAAATGAGTTTACACAGCAGACGATTTTCACTCAATCAATCCAATTTAAATAACAAAGAATCTATGTAAATAAAACTGAAAATATGTCTGCATGTGTTTTTATCTCATCATCATGGAAGAACGGCTGTAACGAATTTCAGAAAATTTTGTGAGTAGCCTTGAAATAGTTCCACTTAAAATTTAGTCTATGTTTTGTATTTCTGGGGTCAGGAGTTGTCTAATAATTAATAAAAAACGAACCTTACGTTTAAATAGCATTATACATATGATATTTTTTTATTTAAAGAAAATTATATCATGTTGCTCACCAGAATAGGTTTATACTGCCGATTATTTTCATTAAATTTTTTCCAATTTAAATAAAAAAGGAATGGCTAAAAAAATTTTTATAAATGATTAGTATACAATTTTAACTAGATCTACGGGGATTATTGATATTTTCAATTTTTTACGTCTTCTGTTTCATTTTGACAAGGATTTTCAAACGCATATATTGTGTTTAGCCAATCTCATATAATGTGTTTAACCAATTTTAAACAGAATAAAAGTAATACGGGTATATTTTCTAATACAATTTTAGCGTTTTCATATTAGCAAACACTGATTCAATTTCATATATTTGGTAAATTTATTTACAAACGTGACCAAGGTGTTATTCTATTCTTCATTTTAAGATAATTTTGTAATTTTGTATAGCAATAACAGAAATTCTAATACTCATTTTTATGAAAAATTATATGAAATATTTTAACAGAATGTTTTAAATAACAATATAATTTAAAATACTACAGGAATTTTCACATTTTTTAAATCACGAGTAACACCAGATGCATATTCAATTATCTATATGAATAAAACTGTAAGCTGTGCTTCTACGAGTATCTGTCTGTTTAAAATTTTACCTCACCTCTTTTCCTTTTCGTTGAAATTATTATAAAATCTCAAAAATGAAGACTCCTAATATTGAAAATTCACCTCAAATTGGGAAGTTAAGGTTTCTTTACATTTGTGTATCCGTACCAATAACAAGTATACTGCCAGTTTGATAAAAAAATAATTTTGTAAATAAACGGTCTGATATTTTGGATTGGGTTATATATACATTTAAGGCTTTGGGATAAAAGATTACGGAAATTATTAATATTTTCAATTTCTGCTATTTTACTTTATTTAAGATTTTCAAATTTATATATTTTTTCTTTTGTGTTTAACCAATTGTTGTGCAATTTATAGCCTAAAGCAAACTGTAATGTAAACTAACTTTATAATATAACAATTACCTCTAGCGTTTTACAATTTATGTAAATTATTCATTTCAAATATATTAAATATAAATTTCATTCGACCACAGATAGCAGATTAGTGTTCTGGTTTTCTACAGATGCGATATAAAATAATTAAGTAATGTGTTTCGGAAGTTAAATTTGTTTTTAAAATATCCTACACATTTTTAAACACAGATCAGTGTTCTAATATCTTATAGATGATACAAAATAATGTTACTATGTAATTAGCTTCAGACGCCAAATTGGTTTCCAAACATCCTCCTTATTTTCAAACAGTTTTTAAGTAATTGTATTCTACAGTACTTTGTTAATCATCCTTATTGAAGAGCAAAATATATTTTCAAAAGTGCGTCTTATAAATAAATAAAGAATATCTAATTATTTAAGAGCTTGAGTAAATAATAATTGACTTACCTGATATGATGTTCCAAAATTCATGCTTGCTACTTGGATGAACCTCAAGTTAAAATGCCTATTTATTTTGTTATATCTTTAAGAGTCAGAGATTTGATACCGACAATACATATACAATCTTTCAGAATTTTCTTAGCTATCAGTTTTGATTTTCAGGTATATTGAAAAATCAGACATTAAAATTTATTGTTTTAGCACATTAAGTACAATCATCGTTCTAAGCAGAAAGTTATGTAACGAAATATAATAAATGTTACATAAAGAGTACTTTCGATCACTGCACAATATCGATAATGGGGCATTTTATGAAAACGATAATAAATTTTGTACTTTTAAATCATGTAAATTTTAATTGATGAGGCTTCTGTTTTCTCGATAAAAATTAGCTAATGTAGTTATAATTTCATGATCAAATTATTTTGATTTTAAACGTATTTTGATTAACTAAAAATAAATTCAATGTGAATTTCAACCATTTCAGTTATTTTTGCTGAAAGCTAAAGAAAGATCTTTACTATAACATACAAGTAAAAAGCAATTAATTTGAAAAATAGTAAAATCGTATACAGTATATTTATCATTTTGCTGTTTTATATCAGTTCCAACTACTTTAAAACTATAATCCGTAATAAGACTTAACTCAAAATATTAAAAAGTAAATCTTGAAATACCTTTAAGTAATATATTACAGTAAGCAGATTGTGTAAATTTAAAACAACTTATTTGTTGCTATAGTATATGAACTACATAAATCGTTTTCTTGAATTCTTCATATATGAAACAAATGCACGTAAAAAGAAATGGAAACTATTACTTCTCGTTCTCAACTTCCTATAACTACAAACAGCTTTACAGAAAACGCTGAATATCACTTAATAAATTTTGGCTTTCTCTATAGATAAATTATTCATAAATATAAATGTAGAATCTACAGATTTATAAAGCACAGTTCAATTACAAGATTCAGATGAATCAACACCACACTTGAACGCTTTAATCGTTAAACCTTTGAAGCACAGTCACCAAATAGGCAGTAAGTTTATATATCAGATTGGAACGTCTAGAAACGTAAAGTAGAAGCTAATTTCTATATAGATTTTACTGCATTAAAATACTCAATATTTCAAGCATACGTCGGCTCAGCCTACCTACAGCATGGAAATGCATTTTTATAAGAAAATTTTGAATACTATAATCATTTTAAGATACGAGAAAATAAAATTGGAAATTGAAATTGTAAATATTATCTCAAGTATATGAAATTCACCTAACTATACAGAAATATGACAATTTATAGCATAGTTTAGCGACAAATAAATGTAAATAAAAGTACTACAATTTATAATTATCTATGATCACTAGCTTTCCTCTTACAATCCAAGTCTTCGGATTTATCTAGAAGATATTTAAAACACATTGGCTAAAACGGCTACGAAGGTCTACGCTATTTTGTAACGTGCATTAACTACGTCTCAAAGATTTTAATAAATATGCACTTGAAAATTCTTCCGAACGTCTTTTGAGATTACAAATATCTCAACAATTTAAAAACTCTAACTGAAAATTCTTCAGAGTCCTAGTCGATAAGTATTGAATCAAAATTTCACAGGAAACACCTTTTCCGCGCGCAGGACTGGTCTATCTTCACTGCAAGAGGAATCTTCACGCTCTGCAACTCCACGCACTGTAAATATTGAATATCAAACACTTCCGGAAACATGAAAAGGCGTTTAGAAATCAATTCTCACTTGCAAAACCGTTTTCGTCGAAAATGTATACATTCCTGCAAAATGCATATCCCTCCGCCTCCATTAGTTGTCGACATACGAAACCTGGACAGTCACGTGACGATCAGTCCGATAAAGTGAGGTTCAATGAACCGGGGGTCCTTGATCCCTAAGGTAGACTCCAACACCTTCCAAACGCAAATACTCGATGGGGGCGTCAATGAAGAAAATATGAAAAAATGCCTATAGAGCCATCTGGCAAATTGCAGGGGCTCTTAGCGCAATCAATACTCCCAACACGTATAGTTGGGGCTTGTTTTACTTGGCTAGCTTTTGCTTTTACCGAAATTACAGGAGATGGAAGGTTAATGATGGATGCAAATAAAAACTTTTTCATGACAAGGGGGGAAGTATAGTGTTTCAGTAGTGCCACAGCGTCTGGGGAGGGGACGGTCCGGTTATAACTAGTATAATAAAAAAATGATTAAAAATTAGCTAAAGAAATAACAGATGTTTTACTGCCGAAAAAATGGATTTAGATCCTTTTATTGCAACTCTTTGGCCAGTTTCATGATTATAACTGGACTTCAATAAGGAGTATAGCCAAGTCACAACAGCTTCATGTAGATAGAGTGTCTGACAAGGTTTAGTACAACCCTCGTTTATACTATGGACATATACATAGCTGCTAAGGTATTTTGAACATATACATAGCTGTAAAGACCGATAAAGACCTTTATCGGCACATTAGGTTTTTTTCAATGGCTGATACCATCCGCTAGAGAATTTTTGGTGGTATTAGCTCATTTTGAATTGCTTTTCGCCTACCTTGTCGCAGGATGGCCTTAGCGATTGTTAAAGGCGCATACTTTTTTTTTGTCTGAAGAAGAGGACTTATAACGCCCTCGAAGCAATTGTCGTCATCTAACTGACGTATGTCTGTTTTCTTCAAGGAAGTTTTGTGAGATATTTTCTTGCAAACAACAATTTTGTTTATCATGATTTTCACGGAATTTTTGCTGAAATTTAATTAGGAATTGAGAGTCATGGAAATAATATGTGAAGAACTTTGCTGCACCAACCGGGAATCGAACACTGGATCTTCTAACTGGTCAACCGGCTCTCTACCGTTAAACTACTGGGACGTTATTGCAAATTCTTATTGTCGAAGTGGACTTTGCAAATCATCCTCCCAATGCTCCACCTAGATATATTTTACAAAGACAAGTAACTTATGTTATTATTTCTTCAGAGGTTTAAAATACGACTTAACAGACTCCACGAACCACGTCTGTGGTTGATAACACTTGAGTGATTCTCCCCATCTTATCATAAGCAGGATATTTAGATGCTTATTCAAGAGTAGCACTGACCGAGAATACTCAATATAAGGGATATACGGGACATGATAGAAATGTAAACTAAATATTTTCTTGAGTCATTGCAGCGGTGTAATATTTTGAAAACACCGGTGAAATTATTAAATTGGGAAAATATTGACTGAATCAGAATAAAAAATAGAATATCCGAATTCTTTGAACATATTGACCATTGATCTATTTTAGTTCATTTTATTGCATTATTTAGTTCATGAAAATAGCATATCCAAATTATTTGATCATATTGACCATTAATCTATTTTAGTTCATTTTATTGCATTATTTAGTTCGTGAAAATAGCATATCCAAATTCTTTGATCATATTGACCATTGATCTATTTTAGTTCATTTTATTACATTATTTAGTTCGTGAAAATAGTATATCCAAATTCTTTGATCATATTAATCATTGATTTAATTTAGTTCATTTTACTGCATTATTTAATTCATGAAAAATGTATATCCAAATTCTTTGATCATATTGACCATTAAGCTATATTAGTTCATTTTATTGCATTATTTAGTTCATGAAAATAGTATATCCAAATTCCTTGATCATATTGACCATTGATCTAATTTAGTTCATTTTATTACATTATTTAGTTCGTGAAAATAGTATATTCAAATTCTTTGATCATATTAACCATTTATCTAATTTAGTTCATTTTACTGCATTATTTAGTTTATGAAAAAAGTATATCCAAATTCTTTGATCATATTGACCATTAAGCTATATTAGTTCCTTTTATTGCATTATTTAGTTCATGAAAATAGTATATCCAAATTATTTGATCATATTGGCCATTGATCCATTTTAGTTCATTTTATTACATTATTTAGTTCGTGAAAATAATATATCCAAATTTTTTGATCATATTAACCATCGATCTAATTTAGTTCATTTTGTTGCATTATTTAGTTCATGAAAATGATTTTGTGGTGTTTCAGAGCTACTGAGACTATTATTTTCTTTCAAAAATAAAAAAAAAATTATCTTCTTAGTAGTTCAATAGATATAGCGTCGTCTGATCAGCCTAAGATCAGTGGTTCGATTCCCCATACAGACAATACTTTTCACTATGGCACCCGAGCAACTTTATCTTGCAAGATAGATACTGTGGATGATTATAGTCTCAAATAATAACAACAATGTAATTTTCCTTGAAACCTACAATTTATGACTATTTATTTATGTGAAATATCAATTCACAGACAATAACGTTAAACAAGATGAATCTTGTAAAATAAAAAAATAAAAAAAATCTGCAGCAGTTCCAGTAAGATGAAGCCGAAATAGTTTTGTGTGAATAACATCTTCCTTTGTGGGTGGTTTGTCTTCTTTAGACATTTTCAAAACAGTTCAGAATATTAAAATATCGGAATCAGAACCGCATTTCCAAAAAAATCTGATGTAGGCAGCACATGACTTTCCTTATATAATGCAATGAATTTACTACTTTTACAGTAAGAACAATAGATTATTATTATAGTAGATATTTATATTCTTTCCAAGATATTGATTTTTCGTCAATGAGTCGTCATTTTCATTGATTTAGCGTCATTTAATCCATTTGGCGAGTTTTTCGTCAATTTAGCAACATTGAAGAAAGTCGCTAAGTTGGCGACATCCCACCAAATTTATCGCCAAAATCTCGCCAAGCGTTATGGACGGAGAAATAAGTTATTTTTACAGCAGATAAATGACTATTGGCGCTCAAATACAAAAGTATTACTCAAAGTATATTTTTTCATGAATGGAACGAGCTAGATCCACGAGAATGATGTCACATATTTATCGCATGGTATTACATAGTATTACATGAAAAGTGAACATGTTTCTCAATAGGAAATATATATATTTTTTATTTTATATGATTTTTTGATAATTTTTTTAAAATGTGCAATATCTCGAGAACGGTTTATGTTAACGCTCTAAAATTTATGTCAATCGTTTTCTAATGAAAAACTACATAATATATGTCTATTTGGGTAACTTTATTAGAGGTTTTGATTTTTTGACAATTTTTTCAAAATTTCACTCAAAAATATAGGGGGGTTCTGAACATTCGATTGCGTATAAAAACAATAGGCCTCCAGTGTTTACGGATTGTAATTTTTGCACCAAATTTCATTCATATCGGTCCATTCGTTCGTTAGCTATCGTCTCCACAGACTCACCGACACACACGCACACACACACACACACACATACTTACACACACACATACTTTCACACACACACACACACACACACACACACACACACACACACACACACGCACAGACCTCACTTCAAAAATGCTCGATTCGTGATCAGAGATGCTTGAAATGTGCTCTCCCGTCGAAAACTCGAATTCGAATTTTCGACCCCGTCACAATACTTTCCTTATACATTTTTGTATATAAGGAAAGTAATAATTGAAAATGGCGAAATTAGAACCGCCTTTTCAAAATAATTCAAAACATTGAAATTATAATCACTATATTTTAAAAACCTGGTCCAAAATGCAATTAAGTACAGCTTTCAAAGGGCTACATATTACATCTTGTAGTTCAAAGCTAATACTTTTAGTTTTCTATGTATAAACATCGCGAACTTGAAAAACGGAGATTATTCAATCTTCTTGAAATCTGCCAATTCCTCAAAACCTATAATAGCTTAAACAAATGGTTAATCTAGAAACTAGGTTTCCGACTGAACATTTTTGTCCCTTTTTATTTATATCCATATTTCACAGAGCAATAGATATTTCGAGTGAAAGTAATGAAAGTGAGGTAAAAACTCGCTCGAATAAAATATAAATTATTTTTCGAAAAATTGTTTTCATTTTTATCTCTTAGGTTTAAAGATATACAAATCCAAAATATTTACATTCTCGTAACGTCCCCGTTTCGACTATGGATGTTATTTACATCAAAAAAGCTAAGAACTGGGAAAGTCGTTCAAATAGAAGGTTTCACTTTGATCTGAAAGATGAAGGCGGATAATATATTGTGCACTTCCAAAAATAGAAGGAACGATAATCGTGTCAGTATTTTAATGGATGGAGCGTCATATGGCTCGCTGTAGATCGATGTTTTGATTCCCCAATGAGATAAGATTCCTTTAGAATAAGTTCAACCTTCACTTACGGCTATTGTGTATATATTTGGTTTTGATTGGTGTGACATTAGATTTATAACTCTAAAACTTGGAGGGTTTGACACGATAGGGTTAATGGCGCTTCACCAATAACCGCACTGTGTCCAACAATGCCTTTTGTAGGTTTTATTATCGATTTCTACTTATTGGACAATACTTTAAAACTCTATAATTGGACTTGTATATGTATCTCGCTTTGTTGCCGAATCCATTATATTACTTTTTCAACTCTCCGATAGAGGCGCTGCATCCCTTTTATTCGATCGGGTATGGCCACTTTACTATAAACAGGTATTTCTTGGAACAAATTTCAGCGTATTAAATAAAACTCAACTTCATTCGTCGTCGGCGGCCAAAAAATAAATAAATAACTACTCGTATTATAAAAAAATCAAGGCGAAAATGTCGTTTGCAGCAGTACTTCAAGCCTTTATTGCGTGACATCTTCACTTTCAAATGCTCTTTTTATGAAAAAGATTAATCTAAAGCATACTTCGCGTGGCAGTTCTGTATTATAACGTTTTATGGGTGTTTTCGGAAAGGAGTTGCTATACGAATCACTTGTCCAAAGAGGCAAAGTTTAACATATGATAGCTTCTTTAAGTTTCCATTAGGAGCAAAATTTTTCCTAAGTATGAAAAAATATTTGAAAAAGAAAATATGATAGTACGTACCGGGTGATTCAAAAGTTCGGAGCAAAAGTAAAACGCTATAAAAAATATCTATGGGTCGGAGAGACAGGCAGTTTGCAGATTAATATTCACCGTGGTGGGGGATTTTGTGTGGCATGAAAAAAAAAATTAGTTCAAACTCTTGACACTCGGGGGCTGCGGCAGATAAAGTCATGAAGATGACTTATGCATGGAGGTGATTGCACACATGTCTGGCCTGCGAGATCCCCAGATCTCACACCCTGTGATTTCTCGTTGTGGGGGATACCTAAAATCACGGGTGTGAGAACTGGGGATTTCGCAGGCCAGTCATGTGTGCAATCACCTCCATGCATAAGTCATCTCCATGGCTTTATCTGCCTCAGCTCCCCGATTGCCGAGAGCTTGAACTATTTCTTTTTCATGCCACACAAAATCCTCCAACACGGTGAATATTAATCGGCAAACCGCATGTCTCTCCGACCCATAGATATTTTTTATAGCGTTTTAATTTTACTCCGAACTTTTGAATCACCCGGTACTTCAAAATGGGTTTGAAAAAAAAATATATTTGTTCGTATTCACACATAATTTTCCTATTCAATTATCGTTTTAATTCTACTTGCTATTTATGACGACACAAATGAACTTCAAAATATATAAAAAAATATTTTCTTATAATGTTTTACTCAAAATGCGGGCAAACTCTTCATGCTAAGTCGTACAGTTTTACTCGATATAACAATGACAAGCTAACATTAAGCAAAGAAATTTTTAATATTCATTTATTTTTCTCCGATAACCAAATCAATAAAATCCGATCAATAAAATCATTTCAATTTTTAAAAGAATCTAATATGGCCAGCATATGACTTTCTCTGCTGACTCAAGTTCCTTTTATCTTTTTTAACACTTTGCAGTAAAGTTGAAAAGTGTTTATCACTTTGTTCATTCTGTCTGTCTGTCTGTCTGTCTGTCCGTTAGCACGATAACTGCCGTAAAAATGACTTAATCAAAATGAAATTTTAGTATGTTGTTCAGACGATCTGTAGGACCTATGGGAATATAAATGAATAATATCACCCAATTAGTTTTGGATTGAACCCGGGTTGAAATAATGAAATACATTGAGCCCTATGGGACCTAATTTTTCAAACATTTTTTAAGCGGATTTAAAATTCACAAATTGCTTCGAAAATTTTAGGTAATATTCAAATTGTTCCTTAAAATATATAAAAAAAATTCAGCGAAATATATTTAGTAGTTTTGTAAATAAAAATTAAAATAATAATAACACCTATTATATGAAGCGATCACGTGACCATGATATGAAAAGATCACGTGACTCGCTTCAAAATGATATATGGCATCCATCTGTCTCAAAATCCTGATTTTTAAAGTTCTTTTTAATTGATATTGAATGTTGTATCCGTCCTAAAACCACTTTATTTTTGTTTAAATTCTGTGCATCTGCATACTGAAACAGCGCAATTACAATATATTTGAGTTTAAATGCTCATCCAAAATTGATTATTTCTACAACGAAGCCTATTTTTCACCTATGTAAAATGTAAACAGTAAAATATGTTGAATGAGTTGTATTTGAATTGCTGTATTTCTTTAACACAAAATCATTTAGTTCATTTAGTCTGCGTAGCTGATATGAATGAAATATTCATTGACTTTAAAAGAGAAGGACGATTTTTTTCGATGAAGTTTTAAGCATAGAGTTTAATTACTTGTAGCTCCATGGTCTTAATTTTTAAATAAAATAAATTATTATAGTATTGTGATGAATGACATGAATGGGAAATTATTTATGAATGAAATGCTGCTTTTATAGAGAGAGCCAGGCGTGTTATTTTTTATGACGTCATTTGAATGAATTTCAGTGGCTTTCGATGAAGTTTTCAAATATATTAAATTATCATAGTATTATAATAATTCTAAAATTATTACCGAGGAATGTATCACATTTTAGAGATGTTTAAACCAGGCAATTTATATGTCAATGCCGTCATTTGAATGAAGTTCATTTTTTTTCGATGAAGGTTTAGGTTTTCAAATATAATAAATTAATGTAGTATTGTGATAAGTTTTAAAATATTACCGAGGAATGTATTGCATTTTAGACATGTTTAAATAAAATTGCATTGAAGTTGGAAAGTGTTTCATAATCAATGCTTTAAGCATGATTGATCTTTCTTGTTTATATATATACTAATTTGAGTTCTTTCGCACAAACTAGACATGAAATACTTATTTGAAATTACATTGAATTTGCAGTTTTATAAAATTTTTCCATTCTTTTAACACTTATCGATAAAAGTAAAAAAATATATATATCTGAAGAAATCTGATCTAAAAAGAATAATCTGAAAGGGTTACAAAGACATAATGGAAATAGCTTTATTCGTGTTTTTTTTTTTTTCCTTTTTTTCAGATTTTGATGGTCATTTTGAAAAGAGTACCATAGTTCTATGTTTCCTAATTGTACCAAAATCTAAACAGCACCAAAGTAACTCACGGCTTTATGAAAACCGGGTTGAAGCTAATACGCGGACGATTATACACAGACATACAAACACAGAAAAAGTTTATTTTAGGCTCTAAATATCTAAATATACAGGTTTCTAAGGCGCAAAAACTTAATATACAGGCTGTCTCAACAGCGGCCATTTTGACTCTCGGTTAAAACGGCATTTGCACATGTCGAAAAGAAGGTTCCTTTCCAGTTCCTTTTCTTAGGATCTCGAAAAATCAGAACATCCTAGACAACTTTCTTGAATGATTGCTATAATTTTCTGAAAACAGAAGCACCTATTTTACAGCTAAATTGCGTATCGAAACAGTACCGGTTGGAGTCAAAATGGCGGTTGCGTCAGTCTGTATATTTATAAGCCGTACTGGAACCCAAAACGTCCAAAACTCTAATGCTAATTTTCGACCCTCTTCCATTACCTTCCCTTTCTTTCTCTATCAGGGAATGAAAAAATTTGAATCCCGACATTCCAATATATTATTTCTTGATGTATTTTTATAGCAATGAATCTTCTAAAAATTATCAATCAGTTTTCACTATCACAAATTGTTCATATCAGTAAATTTATTTGCAATTATTTGCCGCGTCTCGATGTTGGGTGCGGAGTTTCCTCACGAAATCGGGTCGCTCAGTCGGTTAAACGTTAATCTCGATATAAAGATTCCAGGGTTCTTGTCACTCCGTGGGTATGATTTCATACCTACTCCAGGGTGATGTTGTTAACCCTAATGTACGGATAAAAGAATTATAGATTTTGGGAATTTTCATAAGGATGTAGATTAGGAGGAACAAATTCGTTGAAGTCAAAGAACGTCATACATAAAAATAGAAGATAGTGCGAGGCTCCCTTAGAAGCCCATGTAACTCGGAATTTAGAGTACTAGTCTTTAGATGCAGTGATCAGGTAATTAACCTTTTACTTACGGGTGGGACAGTGACTATCCCAAACGAAGAACCTACCAAAAAGACAGGTAATTAAAATATCCTATCCCAAACAGTTCGATCCCCCTTTGCAGACATTGGCGTCCATGGGCGCCAATGTGTTAAAAGTTTCAAATATTGACTTTAATTTTTTTTTACTTTCCCTGCAATACATGATAATGCATAGGGAAAGTCTTGGAATCATGCCGAAAATCGCAACTCGAGTTTTCGACGGATCTACACGTTTCGAGACCTCTAGAATACGAAAAAACTATTTTTAGCGTGACGTCTGTGTGTGTGTCTGTTTGGTTGTCTGTCTCTCTGTGTGTCTGTCTGTGCAAATTTTGTATCCACTCTAACTGAAAGACTAATTAACCGAATTTCATAAAATTTGGTTGATAAGTCACTTATGGGCGAATCTGGTGCTGATTAGTTTTGGGTACGATTCGGGATAAAAGAACCCACCTTTTTTAGCGAAATGGTCCGCAAAAATTGCCTGTATCCACTCTAATTGAAAAACTAATGAAACGAATTTCACAAAATTCCGTAGATAAGTCGCATGTGGGTCACCCTCGTTCTGATTAGATTTTGGTACGATTCGGAAAAAAATAACCTGCCATTCTTTGCGAAATGTCCCGCAAAAATCGTCAAAATCTAAAATAAAAACTACGTATGCTTAAATATATCCATTAAATGCTTGTTTCATACGTAATTTTTAACGATGAAGAGAATAAGACCAACCCCATTACACTAGGACTAGCCGTTCTCGAGATATTTTAGTTTTTTTGTATTTTCTCTACGCCATCTTTGAAAATGAGTCATGTTATCCAATGAGAACGAAAATTGAATTAAAATGAACTAAATTTAATTAAAATAAAGAGAACGTAAATACAAGTCTGCAAGGAAAGTCATGTGCTGCCCACATCAGAGTTATTACTTTCCCTGAAATACATGGCGATGCATAGGGAAAGTATTAGAATCATATCGAAAATAGCAACACGAGTTTTCGGCGGATCTACACGTTTAGGGACCCCTATAATATAAAGAACTATTTTTATCGTGACGTCTGTGTGTGTGTGTGTGTGTGCGTCTGGCTGTGCAATGTATGTATCCGCTCTAAGTGAAAAACTAATTAACCAATTTTCATAAAATTTGGTAGGGTGACCTTGGTGCTAATTAGATTTTGGTACGATTCCAGATCAAAGAACCTGCCATTTTTTGCGAATGGTCTGTACAAATCGCATGTACCCACTCTAGCTAAACAAAATAATTTACTACTAAATTTTACAAAATTTGGTAGATTACATTTGTAGGTTACTCTGATGATGATTAGATTTTAGTACAATTCTGGAAAACAGAACCTGCGTTATTTTGTAAAATGGCCCTCAAAAATCATGAAAATTTAAAAACTATGTATGCTCAAATATATCAATTAAAAGCTTGTTTCATACGTATATTTTGACGATGAAAAGAATAAGGCCAACCCTATTACTCTAAAATTAGCCATCCTCGAGATATTTTAGTTTTTTGCATTTTTGCTACACCGCCTTGGAATACATGTGCAGTTGCCAAATGAAAACGAAAATTAAATTAAAAGTGCAAATTCAGTATCATTTCAAAGAAGTATGCGTGTTATTTTGTACAATAAAGCTCAATTTAATAAAGAAATAAAGAGAAAATGGATTGAAATCTGTAGGGGAACTCATGTGCTGCCCACATCATATATTTTCCCGGCGACAACTTTTTACGATATAACTGTCTTAGATTTACTGCAATATTTTGATCAATTCATTTAAAATTTCATCCAAAAAAACACTGCAAAGCACTAATGTAACTACTTCCTCTTTGGGAAAAAAAAACACATTGCAGCTAAAAAAACATTTTCTTCGAAGTTACTTTATACAAAGCATTTCAAAAAAAAAGACAGATGCGATGTCCTACAAAGTGTTTTTTTGTGCAAAAGTTTTACATACATGGAGTCTCCAAGAGTTCTTTCACACCATCGCTAATTTCAAGACATCCAGTGTTACTAAATAGCATCTCCATGGCAACGTAACCATTTTGATCGTGAATTTTCGTAGAAAACACTCTTATTTATTCCTCTAATACCTGTGGGATGGGCGGAAGAGGTCAGTAGCACATGTTTCCAGAAACTAGCATCGATTAGGTAAGAGGCCACTCGGCTAGTCTATTTCTGAATTCATAACATGAATGGAAAATTAAGAGGAAAACCGAAATACCACTTTATTAAGAACCTGAAAATCCATTAATTTCACTTTAATGGAAACTTTTACTCTCTCTCTCTTTGGCTTTTATCTATAGCACTGTAAAATAAAACAGTGTATGTAACTGAAAATGAAAATTCGAATTATCAAAAGGATTAACCTTTTGCTTGCGGGTGGGTACGGTTTTGAGATACCGAGAACGTTTACCCTTTTGCTTACAGGTGGGACAGTGTCCATCACAAACGAAGGACGCCAATGTCTGCAAAAGGGGATCGAACTGTTTGGGATGGGGTATGTCAAATACCTGTCTTTTTGAGAGGTTCTTCATTTGGGATGGAAGCTGTCCCACCCGTAAGCAAAAGGTTAAACGTTCTCGGTATCTCAAAACTCCATGTTAATTTTTATATGAAACAGTTTAGGGCGCGAAGTATGTAGTAAATCTTTAAAAAAAATTACATAACGGAAGCGTCACTATACTTGCACTGCCTCTCAGATGGACTTCCAGGCTTAAGATTTATCGTGCCCATGCCCCGCGTAGACATGAAGATATTTGGGTGACGTCGGTGATCGAACTCAGGTCTACCATGTGCGATCCCTACGCCTTAACCACTGGGCTATCTTAGCCCCCATACCCTTTTAGTTTTCTTTTATTTTACCCAGATCGTCCAACCTACACGAAGATGTAAGGTATATGTTTGAACGAACGGGACAGCGCCACCCAATTTAGACCAAAACTCAGTGGGGACGACATCCACAAAGACCGTATACTCCTTCCCCATCCACCAACCCTTCGGAAGGACTTTCGGATCCACAGATTTAGCATGCCCGTACTTCACATAAACACGGGGATAGTTTGTGCAGAGCCGGGAATCGAACTCGGGTCCTCGGAGTGCAATTTCAGTGCCATAACCACTGGACTATCCCTCCACAACCTGTATTATAAAACAGTTGTGGTAGAAAAGTGTAAAAAAAATAATTTTTAGATCTACGACATCTGTGCATCGACATCTGCTCTATACACCAGTATTTGCTTATCGCTTGACCTGACAGCAAGCTCGCCTGGTGGAGTGACTACAGACGTTAAATCTAAACGTTTCATCCTTCGTTTGCGATCCGATTCGAACGAATTAATTGCATTGCATTAATCTATAAAATTTTACGTTTTTCTAAAAAAAAAAAAATTTTTTTTTTTTTTTTTTTTTTTTTTTTCCCTCAATAAACTAAAAAAAAAATAACGAAACTCTTCACATACATCAACCTTTCTCATTCGAAATATACGAAAGGAGTGATATTTCACATTAATCCACAACCAGTAATAGAGTTATCATTTTTTATGTCCAAAAGTATTCTTGCGTTTAAACCCGTATATTTGTACCGTTAAAGTGCATAATCCAGTTATTCTATACAATAATTACGGACTGAAATCATCCGTTAAAATATCATGACTGACCAGTTTTAGAGTAAAATATGGATCTTATGGAGTATGTACGGTTAATATGTAAAAATGTATAAATTTTGAGATTTTACGATATATTCAAATATTTAGACAAGTCAAAAAAATGTTTTTTCAATTTAGATTTTGTTTATATTAGAATTCAAGCATTTAAAATTCTAATGAAAATAAACAATTAAACTTTTATATATTTTAAATGATTACTGTTACTTACCACTTTAAAAATATTAATTTAAATTATAAATAGGAAAAAAGTACAAGTATATTATTGCTCTGATAATAATTAATGAATATATAAAACAAGAAAAATCAATCACACATAAGACATTAATTATGAAACACTTTTCAACTGAATTATAATTTTATTTGAACATCTCTAAAATGCGATCCATTCATTCAGCGTTGATATATTTTAAATTATCACAGTACTACAGTAATTTATTATATTTAAAAACTTAAAACATCACCGACAAAAATGAACTTTATTCAAATGATATCATCGAAATATAAATCGTCTGGCTCTCTATGTAAAAGCAATAAATATTTCATTCATATCACTTTTATTCAAGATTCCAGAGCTAAATAATTTTGCGTGAAAAAAATTTAACAATTCTTATACAACCCATCTTACAATGACTTGTTTACATTCTGCATCCATTAAAATTAGGCTTCGTTGTAGAAATAATCGAAATTTGATAATTATTTTAACTCAAAAATATTGCTATTGTTTTGGCACAGATTATAGATCCACAGAAAATACGCAAAAATAAAGCGGTTTTAGGACGGATACAACACTAAATATAAAACTTAAAAGAACTTTAAAAATCACAATTTTAACACAAGGGGCTAAAAGATGGATGCCATATTTATTTTGAAATGGGTCACGTGACCTCTTCATATAATATGGGTGCAATTATTATTTTAATTTTTATTTAAAACCACCGAACATATTTTGCTGAAATTTTTTATATATATTTTATGGGGTATTTTAAATATTTTCTAAATTTTTTTAAATAATTTGTGAACTTTAACTTCGCTTAAAAAATGTTTGAAGAATTGGGTCCCATTTAGGGTTCAATGTATTTCACTTTTTTAACCCGGGTTCAATCCAAAACTAACTGGGTGATGTTACTTATTTACATTCCTTATGTTCCACAGACCGTCTCAACGACATACTAAAATTCCATTATGATAAAGTCATTTTTACGGCAGTTATCGTGCGAACGGACAGACAGACACACAGACAGAATGAACACAGTCATAAACACTTTGCAACTATGTTGGAAAGTGTTAATAAAAACTTCGTTAAACAACAGTATATAAAAATTGAACAAGGTATCAATAGATTTCAACCGTCAATGGAGTCATTTTTATCGACAGACCACCAGTACCAACAAATTAAGACGCGGACGCATTCTTGCCGTCGTTGGTACTGGTGCCCTGTCTCATTTATCCTGGCGAAAAAGCTTTTTATTGCCTTTGAAACTGGTTTATACCTTATTTAACTTTTATATACTGTTGTCTAACGAATTTTTTTTCAGAAAAGCACATTTAAAAATATAAATATACTAGATTCTTGCTGAAAACACATTTAAAAATTTATAGTTTGCTTAATGTAAAAATAACGTCAATTTCCTTCCATTTAAAATTTTAAATATTTTAAATTCTTAGTACAAACAAAAAAATTAAATTTAAAAAATTTTAATTTAAATGAAAATATTTTAATATCTTTATAAAAGCAAAGATATTTTTTAAATCTAAAATATTGTAAATTATTTTTATCAACAGGCGCGTTTAAATATTTCAATATTTGAATTTGCATGCAAATATTTATAAATGCATACGATTTTTAAATTTTTAACTGCAAATAAAAACATTAAATATTTTGAAATTGTTTAAAAAAAGTATATAATTTACGAAATTAAACTTAAATACATACATATTTAAACTATATTTATACTATTTAAAAGTAGACAAACATTTTAATCATAATTTATAAATAATTTTAAAATGCAAATAAAAACATTTTGAATGCATATTTTTAAATATTTAAATTTAGAAGTCCATTTTAAATAATTAAATATTTATAATTATATAAAATTTTGAACTGTATTACACTAAATTCCTATTATTTATCTTATTTATCTTACTTTATATTCAATCTATACCAAACATTTACCTGTACGGAGTGGTTGGTGTCAGTTAATGTATAAAATACATCATTAATGTTTCTAGCAAACTTTCTTTCTCCCTGTATCTGAAAACGTTTTAGTTATTATACAGAATATCTAATTATTCTATACAATAGCGGATTATACGCTTGCACACATTCAATTCTAAAAGCTGTGCATATATTCATAAATCAATATAGTTATATTTTAGATAATGCAAGAATCGTGCAAAATGCTCTATAAAAATTGGCTCTTTTCCATACCCGACAATGAAAACAAAGCTTTAAGTAACAAGAAAAATCAATCATGCATAAAGCATTGATTATGAAATACTTTCCAACTACTATGCAATTTTATTTAAACATCTCTAAAATGCGATACATTCAGCGCTGATATATTTTGAATTATCACAGTACTACAATAATTTATTATATTAGTAAACTTCCTCGAAAAAAATGAACTTTATTCAAATGACGTCATCGAAATATAAATCGTCTGGCACTCTATGCAAAAGCAGTAAATATTACATTCATACACTTTTATACTAGGCTCCAGAGTTAAATAATTTTGAGTGAAAAAAATTCAGCAATTCTTATACAACTCATCTTACAATCACATGTTTACATTCTGCACCCATTAAAATTAGGCTTCGTTGCAGAAATAATCAATATTTGATAATCATTTAAACTCAAAAATATTGTAATTGCTTTGGCGCAGAATATAGATGCACAAAAAATAAGCTAAAATAAAGCGGTTTTAGAACGGATGCACCATTAAATATAAATTTAAAAGAGCTTTAAAAATCACGATTTTTTCCCTGGGGAAAATGATGGATGTCATATTTTATTTTGAAGTGTATTACGTGATATCTTAAAACTATTACCAAACATATTTTGCTGAAATTTTTTATATATATATTTTATGGGATAATTTGAATATTTAGTAAAACTTTCGAAGCAATTTGTGAATGTTAAATTCGCTTAAAAAATGTTTGAAAAATTGGGTATGTATTTCATGCTTTCAACCCAGGTTCAAAGTCCAAAACTAATTGGGTGATATTATTCATTTACATTCCCATCTCAACAACATACTAAAATTTCGTCTTGATAAAGTCATTTTTATGGCAGTTATCGTGCGAACAGATAAACAGTGATATGTGATTCCTCACACGTCAGGTATTGACGCTATATAGACCGATCTCGTAAAGTGGAGTAAATAAAGAAATACATAATACCAGTAATTAAAATGAAGAGGCTTAATTTTAAACAATAACAAAGAATTTATTTCATTAAGATAAAACCTTATTTAATAACTATTAACATCTGGTAAATTTCATATACCAACATCTTTAGTGTAGTACATTAAGACAATCAAATCTCCTCATTCTATGATCATAATATGAGCATTACAATTATTAACCCATTAATGTGCATTAACTCACTATTCTTACTAGCCTACGTCTTAATGGCCCAGGTTAACCTTATTTAGGAGGGTCAGAGAGATAATAATAATCAAAGTGCAAAAATATGTGTAGAATTGTCCTACCTCGATCATCACTGCCGATGTCGGACTTTATGACGGCGCGCTCCGGCTCTGTCCCGCGGGCTCGCTCTCTCCGAGATCCGTCGCTCTTGCGACCTCTTCTTTTCACTCACAAAATTCAAGTCCTCGATTTCAAAAACTTAAAGTCCAAAGTTGCTCTCTGTCTCTACCCCCTTAACAAGGCGCCCCTGTCCATAATTGGCTAAGTAAATTAAGGGCTACGCCCTTCAGGCTATATTATTGGTCAAGGCCCCCCTGAAATATGAGATATGCAGTCTCCAGTTTTAAAATCGTTGTAAGTTCTCACGAGAATTTTCCCAAGGTTCGAGTGATATTAATTGACTCTGGGGTCAAGAAGTTCAACCCCTTCCGTTTGTTGTAACACCTAACGCTGACATGAACTTGAGAAGCACCCTCTCTTTTCGAAATGAATGTCCGGTGCAGCTGCGTTCGAGGGAATGTTACAAAAATTGCCTCACTTCATGAGGGACCGTCTTCTTAGGTCCACTTCCTCTTTCAAAAGAGCAATGTTATATTGGGAGTTGAAAATTACAATATAACAATTACCCTTCTTCCCCCCCCAAAATTTGGTGGGAAAAAAGCCAATTACAAAGTGCCAGCTCATAGTTGCTGCAGGCGTGTCCACTGTGTAGTCCAACAACTCGTCTTGCTCTCATCTGTATCTACTGTAAAAATGCACTATATACACATATACACAAATCATATTATCATATATATACTCTTATATGCCATCAAAAGAACACGAAAATACTATACAAAAATACAATTCTCAATGTGTCTGCAAATGACGATATCTGTGTCGTTCAGTTGTACTTAATGTCGATTAAAAGTCTATTCATGTAAGCACAAGTTCGTCCACTGGTGATATGTCTTTTTTTTTTTTTTTTTTTTTTTTTTTTTTAAACAATATAGTTCCACACAAGTTCAAGGTGTATATCTGTAAAATTGTTCACATATGATAACCAAAGTCACTTTGACCGTCAATTGGATATTTGTTGGGATCAGGGACTTACGCATATGGTCCCTAATAATATCACTTTGTCCCCTTGTAGTTATGGTGGAAAGTGTAAAATATCTTTCCTTTGGAAAAAAAAAACACTGATATCACTGCACACTTGGAAACCGCTGAAATGTAAATCGCTCCACTGCTGGAACTCGTTGCAGAACTGGATCGCTGTCTAACTGGAATTCGCTGAACTGTAAGGCGATGAACTGCTGGAACTCGCTGAAGGATTGGACCGCTGTCTAACTGGAATTCGCTGAACTGTAAGGCGCTGAACTGCTGGAGTCGCTGACCAAATGATAATCTTTGTGCACCAGGAATCGTTGAGCACTCGGAATCGCTGATCAACAGGAATTGCTGACCATTTGAGAATCGTTAGGCAGCCGGATCTGTACGCTGTCTCATGTTTTGTTTAGGACAATCAATACATATACATTACACTCAAGCTTATTAAAATACTCTCTTCTCTTAAAACTCCCTTAAGTATCATTTTTTTATAAATTCAATTTCTATAATTTTAATTTGTCACCCGGCACACGAAACATTACAAAAAAAAACTCTCTTTTTTTTTTCTTCAAACTCCTTTTAAATTTGTTAACACTCTCAAAAATTGCCCCATTGAAATTTCTACACTTTATCTACTTTAAATCCTTCCATATACTATATACATTTTTTACTTAAATTTGCTACTCTCTTCAAACTTAAATTTTTCAAATTCCTACTATTTATTTATTTTACATTTCTCTACCTTATGTATATATATATATATATATATATATATTTTTTTTTACATTATATACACTTCTTATCTAACATCCAATCCATCATGTGTTCTGAACCGGACATGCCATAAATATAACTCATGTACATATTTATAATAAAATACTTAAACAATTACACTATCCTCTCAAATACTATCAAAATAAGATTTATATAGGTTCAAAAATTTCCGCACAATACTTTAAAATTTTCCTACAAACTGAGATGACAGAAAAAAAAAACCCATGTAATCATTTAATTATTATCCTACTGAAAATCTTATAACTCCCCTGCGATTCTATATTACACTATCCATAATTATACATTTTCTTTCACATATCCCCTGATTTAATCCAAATCTTATACTTGGATACGGAATTTCCCGAATTCCTTACATTATTCACTTTCCCACTTAATGAAACCATACTTAAATTTTTTGTAAATCTTATCACTCACTGAAATTCTCTCAATGCCTACAAAATTACGAATTTTCTCTCAAAAACCACCTAACTCAATTCAAATCCCATACTTGAATACCAAAATGTACATTTTCTTTTCTTATATCCCCTGTAATTGAATGCAAAGTCTCCTGAATTAATTCATTTCTCCTTTTGTGTAACATATATTCTAGCATCTAAATTCCCTGTTCAAACAGAAAAATCTAGTCCCCAGAGAAAATCAAGTAGTGGTATACAAGGTCAACATGTCCTTCTGCCATTGTGTCATTTTCCCTGGAAAGCGGTCCCCTTTCTGGCCTGCGGCTAATACGGGCATTTCTTCGTGTAACTTCCCATGGCCAATTAGCTGTACAAATTTTTGAAGATGTCGTTTTGGCAAAATGATACAAATTTTCTCGTCTACGTTTCCGCCATGTTGTGTAAAGTGTTTAGGACGACGGGATGTGCGCGTAGCAGTGTGTGTGATTGTCTGTGTTTCGCGACTCCTATGGATTACGCAAGGATTCATTTACCCCACGGATTAATTAAAATGCGGTTAGTGTCCTTTTGTTCTACCATTGTATTTTATTATTATATCATGTTTATTCCCGCGTTCTAGCGTTACCTTCGAAAGTTCGTCTCTCTCAAAAATTTTATATGTGCTACCCATTCAAAATATATGTAGAAACGCTTTTTTTTTTTTTTCAAATGCTTTTTATTTAATCTACAATTCGCGTATGTTTATTAAAATTATCTATTCATTTTAAATTATAATTTGTGTATAATTTTCATTACCATTATCTTTTTTCTTTGAACTGCCATTATGATTTTTAATTAAAATTCTCTATCCATTTTAAACTCTAATTTTAATTTTTAATTACCCATTGTTTAGTTATTTGAATTACAATTTTTATTTTTAATTATGAATTATTTATTTATTTAAACTAGAAAAAAAAAATTTGTTTTTCTTTTTTTCTTTTTTTTTTTTTTTTATTTACCAATTATCTAATTATTTTAAACTATAATTCTATAACTCCTATTTCCTCACGCGTATTCATCCAACAATGGTTGATCAATCCGCTAATTAAATGAAGAGCGCGTGGAGAAAGTTTACTTTTGTTTTAAAATTTCACTGTTCTTTGAAAAGAGTTTTTTTTTTTGAAATTCAAAATATCCCTTTATTTAATATTCCTAATTATCTTATCCATCGAAATTTTTATTGCCTGGAAATCAAAGTTCTCTTAAAAAAAAAACCTTCTTTTTATAGAGTTATAACGACTTTTTATAGAATTCTAACGATGTCCCCCTTTTGCTTTTTTTTCTTTTCATAAAATGTGACGTGTCTTCTCTGTTATTTATGTTCTTTCCAAATTTGAATTTAATATATCCACATCTTTAACCTATCATCCCTAAAATTTCTTTTGTCCTCCAACGATACTTGTTATTTATTTTGTAACAATTATTTATTTTTTTAAATCACAATTTTTATTCATAATTCCCAGTTATTTATACTTCCATATTTATTTAAACTTTCTTGTTTATTTAAACTTTCAACTAATTAATGTATGATTTATTTAAAATTTCCTCAATTTTTTTTTTTTCCACAATTTGTTTACACTTTCTTAATTAATGTAATATTTATTTACATTTCTTTAATTTATAATTCAATGTTTATTTAAAATTTCCTTCATTTACAATCCAATATTTATTTAAAATTTGCGTTCCATATTTCGCGTTGCATTTTGTGAATGGCGATTTTTCTTTGTTACTAATATTTTCAAAATTTTGAATTCCGGTTTGTCTGTGAATATCGTGCGTACGCTGCTTCTTTGTAGACTGAGGTTGCAATTCACCCCCTTTGTGAGATCCCATTTCCCCTGTTTCCCTCTGAAAATTGACCTTGAGTGGAACCCATCTCCACTCTTTGACCGTGAGTCGCCACTGAGAAATTCTGCCTCCCTGAAATTGTCGCCACCGAAGTGTTTTGCGTGATTGGCAATCTGCTCTCAACCAGTTCCATCCCGTTGTACGTGTCGCTTGCTGTTTAAGAGAAGGGAGAAAGAAACCTTTTCGCTCGCAAATGTGTTTGTTGACATTTTGTACTGTTCGAGGAGGGGGGGAGGGGGATCGTTCGCTGGTGTTGTGTTGTGCTGACATTTAGTGAATGCCGTGTATTCGGCTACATATCTGTCGCAAATACGTTAAATAATAAAAGCGGGAAGAGAATGTTGCTTTCCATTAACAATTTTGACTTCATATCCATTTTTCATTTTTATAATTTATCCATTGCCAGATCAATTTCCAAAGAATTCATTTTTTTGACAAATTATTATTTTTTACCTCTTTCTCATCTTGAAATTTTCCAAATAGCGATTGTCATACAATATTAAGTTCCTAAAAATTTTTGGTTTCATGAAAAAATGTGAACCGAGTTTTCTTTCATTCCGCTTTTGGATCTCCTCACTTACACTATTGTTACAAACTTGTATTTTCTGTGGAACCTCTATTTCTTGCCTAGCATACCTTTTGTTATGATTCTCATTTATTTCTGAAGGTTTTTGGACGCAATTCACTTCACTATCGTTTTGGCTTTTCTCTCTACTTGTACTAGAATTTTTATTTTGAATATTTTTAGTGGTCTCCTTTGAATTTTGTAAATTTTGAGAGTTAGTATTTCCATTATCTTGTCCATAATATCCATCATTTCACTTTCATTTGAATTTTGTGTATCTTGTATCATGTGATTCTCATTCGTAATTCGAATGTCCTGAAGCTTGCATTTTGTATTTTGAATATTTTCAAAATGAACCCTTTCTGTAATCAAAACCTCCGTTATTTTGTTTTCATTTGGATTTTTGCTATCTTCCTTGCCATAGCTTGTACCAGTGTTTCGTGAATTTTCGGGATCAGCATTTTTGCTAATCAAAGAATCCATTACTTTGTTTTCATTTGAAATTTTGATGTCTTCATTGCCATAGTTTGTACTTGTGTTTTGTGGATTTTCGGGATCAGCATTTTTGCTAATCAAAGAATCCATTACTTTGTTTTCATTTGAAATTTTGATGTCTTCATTGCCATAGTTTGTACTTGTGTTTTGAAATTTATTTTCCACCTTGTGTAATTCCGTGTTTAATTCATCTCCAATTGCCGCGATATGTTCAACTTTGTCCTTCCTGTCCTTAATGTCCTCTCTCTCTCCATTATTTTGGGTTCTGTAATTACCAATATTTCCACTATCAATTTGAGTTTTATATTTTTCAACGTTACGTCCCTCGTTCTCAATATTTATTTGTGTAACATTCCTTTTTCTAATTCCTTCTCTATTCCTTTGCGTACCCCTTTCTAGGTCTCTGTTTTGTGTAGGAGGTTCTGCATAGTAATTTCTGCTCTGGTGATATTTTCTCGGAAAGGCGTGGTTTGAAATGTAATTGTATGTGTCCGGCTGGGAGGCGTAAGTTCTGCGATCAACATACGGTTGGTTTTGAAATGAGTGGGGAGGAGATTGTATTCGTTTATTCAAAAATGTTCTGGAATTGTTTATGTTTCGATTCCGTCCCCCATTATTTGTTGCGTACGCCCGGCATTCTCTCATACAATGACCCTCTTTATTGCAATAATGACATGTAACAATTTTTCTTGTTTGTATTGTGGGAATATGTACCTTTCTTTGTATTTTAAATGTGTTTATCTTTTGGGTAATAGAATTTAAAAGATGTGTTCTAATTTCTTGTTGTTCTCTGCGGAACGTCTCAATTTCCCGTCTAAAATTATCATTATTTACCTTTGCAGTTATCGGAGCTAAATTTGCTTGTTCTAAGTATGTGGCCATTTTTTACAGCTTAATCAAAATTATTCCCTGTTGTTACACTTTAAAATCCTCCCCCAAAATATTTAAATACAATATCACATAAATTCAAAAACATAATTCTAATCATTTCACTATCTACGCATGCAAATACTTCACTCCTCATAATTAACTCCTCAAATATTACACAAATATTTATACAATTCAAAAATTTCTTAAAAGCTTCAAGTTCCCTAATAATTATATTTTCACATACAATATGGCATGTCTCATTAAGAACACATAATGATTCATCACTTTGTTTGCTTCTCATACTGTGAAATAAATTTTCATAAATTTACTTATATTTATTTTAATTTTAAATTTCTTTCTTTAATTTAATCCTTATTTTACACAAAAAAAATTTTTATTCAATATTTTCATTTTTCATTAATTCCAAATATTTTTATTCTCTTCATTAAAATTTAAATTCTGGTATATAACAGGTCTAAAACAGCAAAGTCGCCAGAAGGGTGAAATAATTTTGAATCCAGGTTTGATTGGTCATGATCACCAATATGATAAGGGTGCAATAATTTTGAGTCCAGGTTCGAAACTGGTTTAAACGGCACCAAAATGATATGTGAGCAATAATTTTGAGTCCAGGTTTGACTGGTCACGGGCGCCAAAATGATATGTGAGTCGTCACACGTCAGGTATTGACGCTATATAGACCGATCTCGTAAAGTGGAGTAAATAAAGAAATACATAATACCAGTAATTAAAATGAAGAGGCTTAATTTTAAACAATAACAAAGAATTTATTTCATTAAGATAAAACCTTATTTAATAACTATTAACATCTGGTAAATTTCATATACCAACATCTTTAGTGTAGTACATTAAGACAATCAAATCTCCTCATTCTATGATCATAATATGAGCATTACAATTATTAACCCATTAATGTGCATTAACTCACTATTCTTACTAGCCTACGTCTTAATGGCCCAGGTTAACCTTATTTAGGAGGGTCAGAGAGATAATAATAATCAAAGTGCAAAAATATGTGTAGAATTGTCCTACCTCGATCATCACTGCCGATGTCGGACTTTATGACGGCGCGCTCCGGCTCTGTCCCGCGGGCTCGCTCTCTCCGAGATCCGTCGCTCTTGCGACCTCTTCTTTTCACTCACAAAATTCAAGTCCTCGATTTCAAAAACTTAAAGTCCAAAGTTGCTCTCTGTCTCTACCCCCTTAACAAGGCGCCCCTGTCCATAATTGGCTAAGTAAATTAAGGGCTACGCCCTTCAGGCTATATTATTGGTCAAGGCCCCCCTGAAATATGAGATATGCAGTCTCCAGTTTTAAAATCGTTGAAAGTTCTCACGAGAATTTTCCCAAGGTTCGAGTGATATTAATTGACTCTGGGGTCAAGAAGTTCAACCCCTTCCGTTTGTTGTAACACCTAACGCTGACATGAACTTGAGAAGCACCCTCTCTTTTCGAAATGAATGTCCGGTGCAGCTGCGTTCGAGGGAATGTTACAAAAATTGCCTCACTTCATGAGGGACCGTCTTCTTAGGTCCACTTCCTCTTTCAAAAGAGCAATGTTATATTGGGAGTTGAAAATTACAATATAACAAACAGACAGAATGAACAAAGTCATAAAGACCTTTCAACTATGTTGTAAAGTGTTAAAAATACAAAAATAACTTTTCGGCAGACGATAATTAGCTGAAATGAAGCTGGAATTTTTATGAATGCCTGCAATTGCGACTTTTCTGATCGTTTGCTGAAATTATCAGCAAAGTAACTGAAAAAAATGAGCAAAGTTTGCGGAATGTTTTGCAGTGTATTAACTACTCCTTCATCAGCTAAAAGATGTGGTATAAATTGCAAAACTTATCTCGTGGTTGGATGGTTTCATACTCCATGGTAGCATTATGCACATGATGATTAAACATGATGATTACATATTTTGTACAATTTAAAATTACTTTCAGTTTCAAATTTGGCAATTTAGTTCGAACTAATACAAACATCTACGCAGCCATACTCGCCGGCCACACATCTTGCTACAGTAAGCCTTCTGGTCTGTCGTGTGGTCTGGGTTTTTGACATCCATACTCGGTCCGGCCGTCCAAATTGCTGCTCATGTCCCAGGACGAATCAGACGGTCTGGGCTTTCGACTTCCATACTCAGAACACTCTTTCCGTTTCCAACACCTACAGCGGCATCTCTAATTTCTTCTATAAGCTAGTCCACTTCAGCCACTTAAGCTATTCAACTTCAGCCAACATATGGGAGCGAAAATGAATAATAGCATCCTATTAGTGCGGAATTATACTATTACCCCGGATTTAACCCGGGTTGTAAAAATGAAATACATTATATGGGACCTAATTTTTCAAACATTTATTTTAAGCGGAGTTAAAATTCACAAATTGCTTTGGAAATTTTATAAAATATTCTAATTATCACGTAAAATGTGCAAAAAAAAATTTCATTAAAAAATTTTAGACAGTTTTTAAATAAAAATTGAAATAATAATTACACCCATATTAGATGAAGAGATTACGTGACCCATTTAAATAAATAAGTAAAATATGCATTATTTTTCTCCCTGTGTAAAAATCGTGATGTTTAAAGATCTTTTAAATTTATATTTAGTGTTGCATCTGTCATAAAACCGCTTTACTTCTGCATATTGTTTGTATATCTATGTTTGTAAACAAATCAAGCGATTGTAAAATAAGTTGTATATGTATTGCTGATTTTTTTCACCTGAAATTATTTAGCTCTGGAGTCTGGAATATAAGTGATATGAATGAAATATTCATTAATTCTACATAGAGAAGCAGGCGATTTTATAGCATTGCCTATTTTGATGAAGTTTTAAGTTTCCAAGTATAATAAATTATTGTAGTACTGTGATAATTTAAAAAATATCAGTGCTGAATGTATCGCATTTTAGATCTGTTTAAATAGAATTGTATTTCAGTTGAAAAGTGTTTCATAATCAATGCTTTATGCATGAGTGACCTATCCTGTTTATATCCTCAATCACTTCTCACTCAGTAGCTGTTAACTTTTCTGACTATCCATATTCTAATTATACCTATGGAAAGAATACAATGCTTTCATAATCTCATTTTCGCATTTTTTTAGTCTTATTGTTCATAGCTAGCACTTTCAGTTTTCGACACATAAGTGTATACTTGAAAAAGAAAATATTTCAATTTCCTAAAACTCGATAAAAACGATTGCTCAAAAATTGTAAGAGATTTGTGAAAACAAATTACGGACCTACACAGTAGGTTTCCTGCTAAAAGATTTTGTTACCTATTGTTTATATCTATATTTTATAGTTTAAAGGATATTTCGAGTGGAGGGAAGCAAAATGAAGCACAATGAAGCAAAAACTCACTCGAACGAAAACTGTTTATCTCTTCCGGATTTTTTTTTCATTGAATTATTTCTGTATTATCCCCAAAAAAAGATATGATCGCCTTGCATAAAACTTGCTCTCAAACCAATCTATCAAATTCAAAAATAACTTCGATATATGTGAGAGGTAACATGATATTTTTATTGATTGACACGTGCGAATGAAGAAGAACCTCAAAACAAAGAGATTTTGTATTTTGAAATCTTACCTGACGAACCCGACAGAGATGGTGTGATCCACCGCTTGGTTCTTGGCGAGCTTTCTTTTTTCGAGCCATTTTTCTTTAGGTACCAAATACAGATGCAGTTCGACCAGCTGAAAGAGAAAATTTTTACTTCAGAGAGATAAACTAAACCCGTGCTAAACGAACTTGATGTGAAAAAAAAATCAAGTTTGATGGTAAATTAGGAAAAATATCGCCAACTTGGTGAGTTTGGGGAAATGTCACCAAATTGAAGATATTTCAAAATATTGGAATAATATATCTGATTTCTTTGAATCCTCGTCGCTCTGGAATTATTAATTTATATGATACTCTATACAAAGAATTGAATTTAAAAATTGGAAAAATCTTAATTCGCCTATTTTTTATAGAATATTTATTTTATTGGAATTTGGCTTTTATAGAATATTTATTTTATTGGAATTTGGCTTTTAATTTTCAATTTTCATCCTCTCCCTCTTAACAATCAAATTGATGCATCTGCTGTGTATTCCTTGAATTTGGGTAGAGTTCATATAAAAATCTTAATTTGCCCAAGTTTTTAACAGAATATTTAGCTTTTAACTTCCAATTTTTATTCTCTCTCTCTTGATAATCAAATGGATGCATCCGTGATATATTTCTTGTATTTAGGTAGAATTGATGTAAAAGTTTTAATTTGTTCTACTTTATGATACCCCCCCCCCCACACACACACACACACACACCTGCTCATACCCTCGGGTGAGTCAGGTGACTTGGGTCTTCAATCCCCTCCCCCTCCGAATATTTGGTATTTTATTTGGTATTTTATTTGGTATTTCATTCTCTCTCTTAATAATCAAATTGATGCATCAGTTATATATTTCTTGTATTTAAGTAGAGTTAGTGTATCCTTGAAAATTATTTCAATATATTTGTTCATTACCTTTTCCACAACTAAGAAAACACACATGGCCCTTCTTTCTGTCCCCACCCCCAGTGACTACAAATAAGAAAAGTTTAGTATTTTATATTTTTCTCATGGTTTCTATGAGCGTCATTGTTATTTTATTGTAATTTATTTTTCACTCCTTATCATTTGCTTTATTATCCACCTCTTTTTCGAACAAACTTGGTGCATAAGTTTTAGTTTCAGTTTTCCTGCATTGGGATAAAAATTATACATCTTTGAAAATATTTTCATACTTGCTTATTTATTGCTTATTTAAAACTCTAGTATTTTCTCGATTACTGATACCCTACCCGAATATTTTAATGAATGTTAAGCTTCATCTCCCCCTCCCCCTCCTATACACATATTTCAATACATTTCTTTTTCTAATCAAAGTGTTAACATTTACTTTAATTTCTTCTTTTTAAGTTGAAATTATGTGACTCTAAAGAATTTCCATAATTGTTTATTTTATTATTTTTTCTACAACGTGCAGAAATCAAAATATACTGTTTTTACCACATCCTTGCCCCCAGTTATTGTAAATACGAAAAATGCATTATCACTTTCCCTACATAGATAGTATAATAATGAATAGGAAAAGAAATGTGACAGCATCCAAAATTCGAATTGGAGTTTTCGACTGAAAAGCAGATTTTATAAATCCCTGAACTCAAACCGAACATTTTTAAGGTGAAGTGTGTGTGTGTGTGTATGTATTAGTAGGTGTATATATGTTGTTGTTGAGACCCAGACCGTCCGACCTACCAGAAAGGTGTAAGGTAACTGTATGGACGGCCGGGAAGTAGGTGTATATATGTGTATTAGTTTGTGTGTGTATCTGTGTGTGTGTTTGTTAGTGTGTATGTATAAGTATGTCAGTGTGTATACATTTGTTAGTGTGTGTATACGTATGTTAGTGTGTGTATACGTATGTTGGTGTGTGCGTGTATGTATGTATGTTAGTGTGTTGAAGGCCCAGACCACACGACTAACCCTAAGGCTAATGGAAGCTTAGTGAGTGGCCGGTAGAGTACGTTAGTGTGTGTATATATGTTAGTGGGGTTGTCCGTAAGTCATTAGACTATATTTTACGACCGAATGAAACATTTCGGAAAAAATTTTGTGTGAGTACTGAAATCCTATTGTTTACGCATTTGAATGTTCAAAAGGCCCTATGCTTCCGAATTTTGAATGAATTTTTTAAAAATATTTTGAAAAATCAGGACACTAAAAATGATAAATAAATAATCATTATATACATAACTTTTTATAATAAAACGAATCAAGCAAATGTTAGAACATTAGCACAAACTGTTCTTGAGATATTGTACGATTTTCAAATGAACTTTTGAAAAAATTATTGCGAAATCAAGACCTTCAAAACGAATTTTAAATATATAAAACGAATAACATAAACTTTGAAACGCCAGCATGAACCGTTTTAGGATATTGCACGTTTAAAAAAAAATTAAAAACTTACATAAAATTAAAGAATATGCTCACTTTCACTCACTTGCTAGTCAAATATGCTCACTTTCTATATTCAGTGTTATGCAACACCTCTTTTAACATCATTCTCGTCGATTTATTTCATTCTATTCGAGAGAGAGAATATTTTTTTAAATAGTTTTGGATTTTGATGCCAAAATATTCCCCAATGGTTATTTTTAAGTAATTCCGTTTGAACTAATATGTCGCCAAAAGTGTCCGATTTCAATTGACATGATGCTAATTCAATGCCAAAAGCATTGTGTCATGAATATTATACACCATCATATCGTTGAGGAAGAAGTTAAGTTATTTCATTATGTTGGGAAAACCTTGTGCTACTAAAATCAGGTTTTTTAAGATACAGAGCTCAACAATATTTTGAAACTTCTTAGTGCTTCATTTCTCGATAGATTTTATATTAATTTATAGATTATTTTTCCTTTAATCTCGATGCATCCAATTTATTGATACCCCTCTAGAATACTTTTCATACTTACCTCCCTCACATGCACATTTTACCTACCATTCTCTTTATTCAATACATTTAAAGCATCTGAGTTATTTGAAGATAAAGTAATATACACTATATGATCAGTGGTAGGGGAAGGAGGGTACGGTCCCTGTGGATGCCTCCCCCACTGGGTTCCGGTCCAAATTGGGTGGCACTTCCCGGCCGTCCAAACAGTTACCTTACACCTTTCTGGTAGGTCGGACGGTCTGGGTCTCAACAACAACACTATATGATCAAAAGTATCCGGACACTTTGGATGTTAGGATGTTTTTCTAATTTCTAAACAAATACTTGGCGAAGTGTTCTGTAACTTTGGCGATGTGAAGAACATGCTTGAACGCACACTTTCCAGTAAAGTTTCGGTGACTTGTGCATTTAGGGTACCACCAAGATATTGAAAGAGGGGGAAAATATATTTGATCACACTGTATCATAAAAAGCGGGAAATGATTTGTAACTTTCACAAAATAGTTAACTAACTTTTTCCAATGTGTATAAGCATTTTCGTAAAACAAAAACGTATATTCATGAAGATATAAACGTTTTTTGTTTTTTCTTAAATTTTGTTACATGTTTTTTGCTTACAATATCCATCAATCAAATTTCACGAAACTTACGGAACATTTGTCAACGTCCAAGGAAAAAAATTATACTACAATTGAAAATTAAAGCATTGAATATACGATGAGATATAAGCATTTAAAGAAGTAGTGATCAGTTTTTCTCTGACTCTCTGAAAGTACCTGAATGATAAGAGGGGGTTCCACAAATTGACATTTTACAAATTCATCGAACACCTCTGTTCTGAAAATGAACTAATCCAATCATGCAAATAATGATCAAAAGTCTCCGGACATCCCTGTACGTGGTGGCTTCTGTTAGTGACGTCAAATTTCTAGTTCTCAAACAAGTTTAAAGAAGTCAGACGCGTTAATAAATTTAATTACAAAGTCAGAAAAGTAAAAGGAGAGGAAAACGCGAGATAAATGAGTTTAAAAGTGGTGAAGTGATTGGTTGTCACCGCTGTGGAAAATCTGTTAGTGAGATTTCTGTCATGTTACGAATGGCCCGTTCCACCGTAAATGATGTTATCGTGAAGTAGAAGCGTACAGGTGCTACAACTGTGCATGCACGACCTGATCGACTATACCGTCTATTAGAAAGCGACCGCAGAGTGCTGAAGAGAGTTGTGAAAGTAAACCGAATGTAATCTGTAATCGGCTGAAATAATTTGTTCAGAATTTCAGAAAGCCTCTGGATGCAACTTCAGAACAATGACAGTTCGTCGGGAACTGCGA
The DNA here is from genome assembly GCA_951213105.1 of Amaurobius ferox. Lineage (NCBI taxonomy): Eukaryota > Metazoa > Arthropoda > Arachnida > Araneae > Amaurobiidae > Amaurobius > Amaurobius ferox. The sequence continues at coordinate 111,124,831 of OX578137.1, read as the reverse complement.
AGTCTTGGTTTTAATGGGCGAGCAGCTGCATATAAACCAAGCATTATCGCAACCAATGCCAAGCTTCGCTTACAGTGGTGCAAAGCGCACAAAAAAAGGAGCCTTCAGCAATGGCGTCAAGTGTTATGGAGCTATGAATCACGGTACACTCTCTGGCAATCCAATGGTAGAGTCTGGGAATGGAGAATGCCGGGTGAACGCCTTTTACGTGACTGTATTGTGCCGCGTGTTAAGTTTGGTGGTGGAAGCATAATGATTTTGGACTGTTTCTCATGGTTCGGGTTTAGCCCTCTTATTCCTGCGAAGGGAACTCTGAAGACGGAAGGATATCTCGACATTTTGGACAATTCCATGCTGCCTGCATTATGGCAGCAGTTTGGAGTGGGTCCATTCTTATTTCAACAAGATCGTGCTCTTGTCTACAAAGCACGGGCTGTGCAGAGATGGTTTGCTGACATGGATGTTGAGAAATTAGACGGGTCTGCTCAGAGCTCACAGCTCAATCCCATAGAACACCTATGGGATGAATTGAAACGTCGACTGCGAGCTAGGCCAAAACTTCCCACATCGGTGGCAGAGCTGACTAGTATTCTTTTAAAATAATAGCATGCAATTCCTGCTGCAAGGTTCCAGAAACTAGAGAATAGCCTCTCTGATAGAGTGACAGACGTCATTGTAGCAAAAGCTGGCCATACTTCATATTAATTTGTGACTTTTCTGAAGTGAAGCAGTACAGGTGTCTGGATAGTTTTGATCAAATCGTGTATATGTATTTAGTATATTAGTTAATTGTATTTACTCCAGTTTCACTATCCTATGATTTACGATTTAAGATGTCAATTTGTGGAAACCCCCTTATCATCCAGGTACTTTCGGAGAATCAGAGAAAAACTGATCACTATATCGTCGATATCTTTGTGAATTTTCACGATATTCCAATGGAATTTTTTATAGAAGTTGCCCTACAGTATTCACTACAGAATCATGAAAGAAAACTATTGCTATCTTTTGCGCCTGCGCAATAAAATCTTAGTGTCTTCAAATGCTTATAATCTCATCGTATATTCAATTATTTAATTTTCAATTAAAGTATAATGTTTTTCTTGGACGTTGACAAATGTCCAGTTTCGTGAAATTTGATTGATGGATATTGTAAGCAAAAAGCATGTAACAAAATTTGTTTTGTTTTTTAAATAAATGTTTATATCTTCATTAATATACGTTTCTGTTTTACGAAAATGCCTATACACATTGAACAAAGCTAGTTAACTATTTTCTGAAAGTTACAAATCATTTCCAGCTTCTTATGATACAGGGTGAATAAATATATTTTCCCCGTTTTCAATATATTGGTATTCCCCTAAATGCACAAGTCATCGAAACTGGAAAGTGTGCGTTCAAGCATGTTCTTCACATCGTCAAAGTTAAAGAACCCTTCGCCAAGTATTTGTTTAGAAATTCGGAAAACATTCTAACATCCAAAGTGTCCGGAGACTTTTGATCATATAGTGTATCTCTAAAAAATTTCTAATTGCCTTTTATTATTTTTTTCTACAACTAAAAGAACGAAAATTTACTGTTTTTTATCATCCCTCTTCCCCAAGTGATTCAGAAAATGGATTTTGATGCCAATATATGTTTTAAGATCTCTTATACACGTTTTGGCTATTTTTGGAGTGATGTCTGTCCATCTGTCTGTCTGTCTGTTGTCGATTTTTTGTGTACACGATAGCGGTCACAAATATTAATGGATTTTCACGAAATTTTATATCCAGCTCTGTTATCAAAATATCTGGAACTAGATAGTATTTTTTTAAAATTCAAGCGAAAGCTTCGAAATTTACTTAAAAATTTATATTTTCTTAACATGGCAACATAAGACAAAATTTAACATAATCATGCATAAACGGGTTTAATAAATTATTATTATTAAATTAATTATTATTATTAATTAATTTTATTAAATTTAACATAATCATGCATAAACGGGTATGGCTCAAGGATCACGAGACTTTATAGTTTCAATCACTGTTGTGAAAAATAACTGCAATAAAAATTTTTATTCGTACGTCACGTCATTAGCCCCTTCGGGGTAGGGGAGCAAGTTACTCTCCCCCGGGAGTGCATTGTCAAGTATGACATTAATCGAAATATGTTTTCAAGCCTTTTAAAGTGAAGGGTAACATGCCATAATTGAAATCATTTGGACCCATGACACTGATTTTTCAAAACATTTCTTGTAAAATTTAAAAAAAGAGGTACTAAAAGTTTAGATTCTACACAAAAAACTGGATGAAAAAAACAGTTTTATGGAAAAAGTTCCATTTTTTATTCAAATATACTGATAGAAGGACTTGAAACAGGTAAATTACATACAGCCAGCTAAATTGAAACCTTTAAGTTAAAGTAAATACACTCTAAAAAAAACCGACGCACCAAGAAAGAATTATCCAAATGAGACAAAATTTGGTACGTGTAATATGGATGCACAGAAAAAGAAATGATTAGAATTTTAGAAAAATTGGATGATATATTGCACTGAAAAATCTACACAAAGTGAGCATGTCAATATGGCGTTGGTCCACCTCTGGCCTTGATACAAGCTGTTACCCGACGTGGCATTGATGCATAAAGTTGCCGGATGGTGTTCTGAGGTATATAGTTTCAAATGACCTCCAATTGACGAGCTAATTCGTCTACATTCTGGGATAGTCGCAGGCGACGCCCCATCTCAGCCCAAATGTTATCAATAGGCGAGAGATCTGGGGATCTGGCTGGTCAAGGAAGTGTGTCGAAAGCACGCAGACAAATAATAGAGAGGCGTGCCGTGTGTGGCCTGGAATAATCTTGCTGAAAAGTTACCCCAGAATGTCGCAAAAGTAATGGTAATACAATTGGTCGTAGAATGTCGGCAACTTACCGCTGTGCTATGGTGGTGCTACGGAGGACTATCAAAGGGGTCCGGCTATCAAACGAAATGGCACCCCAGACCATAACTCCCTGTTGTCGGACCGTGTGGCATGCGACAATAAGTGCAGGATCCTGATGATATCCGGACTGTCTCCAGACACGTTTGCGCTGGTCGTTGGGACTCAGTTCGAAACGGGATTCATTACTGAAGACAATTCGTTCCCAAATCGAACAATTCCACGGTGATCGGGCCCGGCACCATTGCAATCGCTATTGACGGTGCAGACTGGTCAATTGTAGGCCGCGTTAATGGGCACTGCGAGTATAGATTCTGCTTCTGTAGTCGTCTGTTAATGGTCCGGGTTGACACTTCCGTGTTTGTCTCACCTTGGATGGTTAATAACGACGAATCTTGTGCTGTCACAGCTGCTCTGACAATCGCTCTATCTTACAGTTCTGTCGTCGCTCTAGACCGTCCGTTGTCCGCTTGCCGCTGAAATCTGCCATTCCTGCCAACAGCGTCTAATTGCTGCATCGCTCCTACCCAAATGCCGGCGTGCCCATCCAGCCTCATGAAGTCCGACCACACGCCCTCTTTCAAACTCCTTCATCTGATCGTAGTGGCCGCGAATTCGCAGGCCACTACGGTCATTGTTACAATCAAGGTACGCAAACACAGTCGAAATCCACTGCACGTTTTGTTCCTGAAAGAGAGGTTCGTTCCTTATATACACCACCATGGCGCTTAGTTTCAATGCGCTATAGTTCCGACTATTCATTCATTGACTGCGAATTTTTAATCATTTGCATATTCGGTCGACAGGTGTTTGCATGTACAGTTTCATTACTATCGGATTATTTTGCGGGTGCGTTAATTTTTTTGTCTTAAAGTGTATATAATTAATCCAAACTCACTAATGTTACTCGAACAGATAGAACTCGAGATGTTATAAGCAGAAAGTTTATTGGTAAATATGTCTTATTAACGTGACTCCATCCTTGTATGCTTGCGACGGTCGATGTGTCGGAAACTTTGTGGACGCTGTCTCGAAAACTGTGCTTCTTAGGAAGACAGTATATTTAGAAAAATTGTAAGACTTTTAATATAATTCTCTTTATTAACATAGAGCTTTTCTGACATTGAGGTTTTTTTTAGTTCAACTCTACTTGTTTACATTAAAGAACTTGTCAATTCTCAATCTCGCAACTAGATTATCCTACGAGGTTTGTTCTACTATTGAAGACAATCATTTTTTTTTACCGACACTAACATTCTCAATGTAGCCTTTAATTTATTTAACCTCAACTAACTTTATTACAACTTCTCTGTCACACTTAATATGCATCCAAAAAACTTTCCATTTTCAACAAATATACTTATGAGTAAATATGTTCCTTATTAATTGGAGCTTCCAACATTTTACTGTTTTGCTTATAGTAAACAAAAAAATCAATCATGCATAAAGCATTGATTATGAACCACTTTCCAAATGAAATGCAATTTTGTTTAAACATCTCTAAAATGTGATACATTCAGCGCTGATATTTTTTAAATTATCACAGTACTACAGTAATTTATTATACTCCGCTTAAAAAATGTTTAAAAAATTAAGTCTCATACTGTTCAATGTATTTCATTTTTTCATCCCGGGTTAAATCTGAAACTAATTGGGTGGTATTATTCATTTTCATTCCCAGACATCCCACAGACCGTCTCAATAACATACTAAAATTTCATTTCGATACAGTCATTTTTCGGGAAATTATCGTGAGAACAGACAGACAGGCAGAATGACCAAAGTCATAAACACTTTTCAACTACGTTTTAAAGTGTTAACAAGAAAGATCACTCATGCATAAAGCATTAATTATTGAACTTTCCAACTGAAATGCAATTTAATTTAAACATCTCTAAAATATGATACTTTCAGTGCCGATATGTTTTAAATTAACACAGTACTTCAGACACTTATTACATATTTGAAAACTTAAAACTTCATCGAAAAAGGGAATCTAATTACACAAAATGAACTTTCACATAACATCATCTAAAAATAAATCATCTGCCTCCTAATATAAAATCAATTAATGTTTCATTCATATCACTTATATTCCAGACTCCAGAGCTAAATAATTTTATGTGAAAAAATTCAACTATTCTCATGCAACTCACCTTATAATCATCTGTTTTGTTTACATTCTGCATTCGTTAAAATTTGTCTTCGTTGTAGAAATAATCAAAATTTAGTAATCATTTTAAAAAAATATTGTAATTGCATTAGCAGAGAATATAAAAAAAGCGGTTTTAAAAAAGAAAAGCGGTTTTAAGACGGATGCAAGGCTAAATATAAATGTAAACGATCGTTAAGCATCACAATCTTCACTCAACGGAAAAAATGGATGCAATTAATCACGTGATCTCTTCGTATATCATGAGTGTAATTATTATCCCAATTTTAATTTTTAAACAAGAAAGATCAATCATGCATAAAGCATTGATTATGAAACACTTTCCAACTTCAATGCAATTTCATTTAAACATCTCTAAAATGCAATACATTCCTCGGTAATATTTTTTAAATTATCACAATACTACATTAATTTATTATATTTGAAAACCTACACCTTCATCGAAAAAAATAACTTAATTCAAATATAAATTGCCTGGTTTAAAAATCTTTAACATGCGATACATTCCTAGGTAATATTTTTAAAATTATCATAATACTACAATAATTTATTATATTTGAAAACTTCATCAACAACAAATGAACTTTATTCAAATGACGTCATCAAAATATATATCGCCTGGCTCTCTCTATAAATGCAGCGTTTCATTCACAAACTTTTTCACTTCCTTTCATTCATCACAATACTATAATAATTTATTTCATTTAAAAACTTAAAACCATGGAGGTACAAGTGATTTAACTCTATACTTAAAATTCCATCAAAAAAATCATCTTCTTCTCTGTGTAAAATCAATGAATGTTTCATTCATATCAGCTATGCAGACTCCATGAGCTAAATAATTTTATGTTACAATAACACAGCAGTTCTTATATAACTCATTCTACATATTTTGGTGTTTACATTCTCCATAAATAAAAATTAGGCTTCGTTGTAGAAATAATCAAAGTTTGATCTTTTAAACGCAAATATATTGCAATTACGTTGTTTCAGTATGTAGATGCACAGAATTTAAACAAAAATAAAGCGGTTTTAGGACGGATACAACACTAAATATGAACAAGAAAGATCAATCATGCTTAAAGCATTGATTATGAAACACTTTCCAACTTCAATGCAATTTTAATTAAACAAGTCTAAAATGCAATACATTCCTCGGTAATATTTTGAAACTTATCACAATACTGCATTAATTTATTATATTTGAAAACTTAAACCTTCATCGAAAAAAATGAACTTCATTCAAATGACAGCATTGAAATATAAATTGCCTGGTTTAAACATCTCTAAAATGTTATACATTCCTCGGTAATAGTTTTAGAATTATCATAATACTACGATAATTTATTATATTTGAAAACTTCATCGAAAATAACTGAAATTAATTCAAATGACGTCATAGAAAAAATAACACGCCTGGATCTCTCTATAAAAACAGGATTTCATTCATAACTTTCTCCCATTCATTTCATTCATCACAATACTACAATAATTTATTTTATTTAAACATTTTGTTTAAAACCATGTAGCTACAAAAAATTAAACTCTATGCTTGAAATTTCATCGAAAAAAATCGTCCTTCTCTTTATGAAATCAATTGATATTTCATTCATATTAGCCATGCAGACTCCATGGAATAAATTATTTTGTGTTAAAAAAATACAGGAATTCTAATACAACTCATTCTATATATTTTGCTGTTTACATTTTACATAGGTGAAAAATAGGCTTAGTTGTAGAAATAATCAAATTTAGATGAGCATTTAAACTCAAATATATTGTTATTGCGTTGTTTCAGTATGTAGATGCACAGAATTTAAGCAAAAATAAAGTAATTTTAGGACGGATACAACACTCAATATGAATTAAAAAGAACTTAAAAAAATCACGATTTTGAAACAAGATGGATGCCATATATCATTTTGAAGTGGTTCATGTGATCGTTTCATATCATGGTCACGTGATCGCTTCATATAAGAGGTGTAATTATTATTTTAACTTTTATTTAAAAAACTACTGAATATATTTCGCTGAATTTTTTTTTATATATTTTATGGAACAATTTGAATACTACCTAAAATTCTCGAAGCAATTTGTGAATTTTAAGTCCGCTTAAAAAATGTTTGAAAAATTAGGTCCCATAGGGCTCAATGTATTTCATTTTTTCGACCCGGGTTCAATCCAAAACTAATTGGGTGATATTATACATTTATATTCCCACAGGTTCTACAGACCGTCTGAACAACATACTAAAATTTCATTTTGATTAAGTCATTTTTACGGCAGTTATCGTGCTAACGGACAGACAGACAGACAGACAGACAGAATGAATGAACAAAGTCATAAACACTTTTCAACTTTGTTGTAAAGTGTTAAAAAGAACTTTAAAAATCACCATTTTGACACACGATGGATGCCATATTTTATTTTGAAGTGGGTTACGTGATCCCTTCATATAATGGTCACGTGATCTCTGCATATAAAAAGTGTAATTATTATTTTAATTTTTATTTAAAAACTTACTAAATACATTTTGCTGAATTTTTTTTATCTATAATTTATGGGATAATTTTAATATTTCCTGAAATTTTCGAAGCAATTTGTGAATTTTAAATTCGCTTAAAAAGTGTTTGAAAAATTAGATCCCATAGGGTTCAATGTATTTCACTTTTTCAACCCGAGTTCAATCCAAAACTAATTGGGTGATATTATTCATTTATATTCCCATAGGTCTCACAGACCGTCTGAACAACATACTAAAATTTCATTTTGATAAAGTCATTTTTACGGCAGTTATCGTGCTAACGGACAGACAGAATGAACAAAATCATAAACGCTTTTTAACTATGTTGCAAAGTGTTAAAAATGCCCAACATATGTTGCTGAACATTTTTTACACATTCTATGTGATAATTTGAATATTTCCTAAAATTTTCGAATCTATTTATGAATTTTAACTTCGCTTAAAACATCCTATAGGGATCAATGTATTTCATTTTTTCGACCCAGGTTAATTCCGATATTAATTGGGTGATATTATTTATTTTCATTTCCATGTGTCCCGCAGACCCTCTCGACAATATACTAAAATTTTATTTTGATAAAGTCATTTTTACGTCAGTTATCTTGTGAACGGATAGACAGACAGAATGACCAAAGTCATGAACACATACAACTTTGTTGGAAAGTGTTAACAAGAAAGAACAATCATGCATAAAGCATTGAATATGAAACACTTTCCAACTTCAATGCAATTTTATTTAAACAGCTCCATAAAATGCGATACATTCCTCGGTAATATGTTTAAAATTATCACAATATTACATAAATTTATTATATTTGAAAACTTAAAACTTCATCGAAACAAATGAACTTCATTCAAATGTCGGCATTGAAATATAAAATGCCTGGTTTAAACATCTCTGAAATACGATACATTCCTAGATAATATTTTTTAAATTAGCATAATCCTACAGTAATTTATTATATTTGAAAACTTCATCGAAAACAAATGAAATTTATAAATGAAATTGTGACCGTCTGAACAACATACTAAAATTTCATTTTGATAAAGTCATTTTTACGGCATTTATCGTGCTAACGGACAGACAGACAGACAGACAGAATGAACAAAGTCATAATCACTTTTCAACTATGTTGTAACGTGTTAAAAACGGTCCAGCGATCTTCCTTTTTGTGAATTAGTTGAGCATTTATCGTTTGCGCAATTCTTGCAATAGACCCCATCTATCATTAGATGCGACTGCTATAAGAATATTTACTTAAGCGTCATCTCTAAAAAGTGACAGATAAAAAAAATTAACCGTAAAGTTTAGGTATCTCAGCTAGTTAATATTAAAACAAGTTTTAATTATAGATTAGAAGGAAAATTAAATAAAAAATTAAAGTTTGAATAAATTTTACGAATATTTCAGAAATATGAATTACGATTAATTAATGAATTACGTTCCAACGCGCAAGATTCAAAAAATCAAATTTGTTTAAAATGTTTTTGAAAGTGTGCTGGTTTTACTGATTACACAATTACTTCACAGCCTGTATGCAAGCCGCGGGTTAAAATGCAACTAGACAGTCATGCAGAAGAAATCCAGACACATAAAATAGAGTTGCGACGTTTCTTCTGGAATAGTTAGTATACCCTGAGGATATACAAGAATGAGCCCGAATTTCTAAATAACTAACACGTTTATTTTCAAGAACAACGTAAACAGGAACAAAATGCAACAAATAGTTCGATAACAATCTCACAAGGTCCTCCTATAAACAGCTGTCAGGTACAGTAGAACAATAACTAAACGCTCCAAAACAAACTCCAACTTACAAAACAGCTGATACTATTTTCAAAATATTGACGTATCTCATAATTCAATGTAGCTCGTATCACGTCAAATGGTCTCCAACTAAGCGATGACTCCTCCTATATACGCTCCGTAGAAACTTCCAGAAGGGGTTACTATCTCCTAGAATATTCATTATTTCGCGAAAAGTCTAGAAGACTTCGAAAAGTGGCCAAACTGGCGATAAATACCCAAACATGGCAACCCTTACATTGACGTAATAGGAATGACTAATTGTAAAGGTATTTTCCCCTTCTGGATCTCAAAAGAGCCTCAAAGGCATTCTGCATGTTCGTAACATTTTTTAAAGGTCTTTACAAAATAAAGAATAATTGCTCTAAATTAACAAACTGATGAGCAAGCCCACACAGTGGATTTTCATACCGCAGAACACGTTTCTTCCTTAGCCAGCCAATAGGTTCTGGAGAGGACAAATAATCTGTCGTCGCGGATTCTACACATTTCAATTTTCTGCGGCCGTATTTGGCGCAGATTACTGGATGCGTTTTTGCGAAGCAGAAGGCCAACGTAGAAATAATCAAATTTATTAATTAAATAAAATATAATTTGAAGATATTATCAGTACCTATTGACAGTACGAAAACATATTTTTATTTAAAATTTTCATAATCTCATTTTTATGAGGAGACAAATTAAATTATATGTTAAACTAAAGGCTATCCAAATAACTGCAGTGGAAAAATTACATATGACCTGTTAATCAGGGAATGAAATAACATAAAATTTAGACTCAAAATAGCAGAATTATTGCAAATACGATATTCACACCGTAAAATCATCTCAATTTCCATATTTTTCCTTGGTCATTTAATCTACGCTAAAATAGTGATTTGGAAGATAATCATCTATTTAAAATTTTACCCCCAACTTTCATATCTATTGCAAATAAACACTGTTTCAGTGCCTCCCAAAAAAATCCAAATGCTAATCATGGGAGTGTACAAATGTGGGCGTGGCATATATACATAACTGATATATATACTGATATATACTGTATACATAACTGATACATGTGTCGTCTATTCAAAACTGAATCTGGAAGATATTTCCTAAATAATACTAATTTTACACAATAATAGAAAATGTGTGTGTGTATGTGCGTGAGTGTGTGTATGTGTGTGCTATCTGTAGCGGGGAATCTAAGCGTATTACGGCTATGAAATTTGCTACACATGTACTTCAGGACATGAATAGGTGTATGCACCTCTGTGATAAGGCTTTCACACCTCTGTGTTAAAATTGTATATTAAAGTATTGTTTTATTTCTGTGTGATTGAAAGTGTCAATTTCGAAATATAGATGTCTTTTCTACATGTTTTCAATTACATTGACTTTTAAGGGAAGTGAACTCTAAAATCGCAAAAGTGTTTATGTTCCAGAAAAATAGTAATAGTTTTGTATTTTCGCTTCTCAGTCGCTAGTTGGGAACTTGCAGGTTGTGCGCACGCGCGCGTTTGAAAAAGGATTTTGGAAGCAGTGTGGAAGGAGTCGTGGAGAAATGTAGACGTGTGTGTTTGATTCGCGTATGATCGCGAATTTTAAGAAAAGGTGGATTGATTTTGAAAGTGGAAGGATGTGATTAAAATATGTAACATAGTTCGACAAGTTGTGCGTAGAGTCGTTTGGCTCGGTTCAGAGATGAGTCACTCGTGTTTTTAAATGAATCAGCCTGGTAGTAATGGAATAATGAGTCTTGTGAAAAGAGAAAATGGTTCTTTCACTGGTCGGCTTGAATCGCTGATAGGGCAAGAGGGAAAGCTCATTTTATAGCGATTTGTATTTGCCTGACTCCTCCTTGTGTCCTAAGGTACGAATCAACCAATCTCCGTAACCAATCAAGATGTCGAATTCCGCCAGCATGATGTTGTGTAGACAAGTTTCCCGACCATTATGGATTTTGTTCTGCGCAAGAATCTCGATGAGTTTATGCCGAGAGTCCATCCTGATATCCTTTCCCATGGTACAGAATTGTAAATGTTATATTTAAAAGAGACGAGGTAAAGTTTTATATATATTTAGTCTTCCACCTAACGAATAGAGTGTTAATTGTCAAATCCTCGTGAGTATCGAGTCATTGATGATGTTATATGAAAATGTCGTATATGTTCAAAGTATACAAATGTCGTATATAAATGTCAAGTATAATATGAGGAATATTGTGTTTATTTTATGTATCAGAAAATATGTGTATTCTCTTGGTTCCTCTTCCTCCAGGGGTGTTCTTAATGGTCACCCTACCGAGTGTAACTCTGAGATATTGCGAGAAATGCTTGTACTCCACTGTTTTCGATCAACTGCCTTGTTATTTCATGTTTAATAAATGTGTTTGATTTCAAAACTTTGTCTTCTCTGTCGAGTATACCAAAACGCTCGCGACAGAATTGGTGCCGTTACTTTTCTCGGTGAGTGGGGAAGAGCTGAGAGAATTAAAATTTTTAAAAATTTTCTTAAGAATTGAGATTTTGAAGGTTAAAAATTACCGTTGTGCTAAAATGAGTGTTTTCTTAAGTAAACAGAGTTCCATGTTCTGCTTTCGGTGTTCTCAAAAACGAGTGTTCTTGGAATTTGATATGTGCCATTTGATAAAAAAAATTGATTTGTTTGCATATTTATGTCATTTGATTTGATAAAAACTGGTTTTATTGTAAATACTGTTTAAGAACATTGCAATTGCATATTGTGTTAAACTATACGAGTATATTTGATTGTTATGCAAAATGGCTCCAATTACTAGAAACAAAAAAGTAAATGTCGGTAAGATGAGTAAAAATTCAAGAAAAAAATTAAATTCCTCCTTGAATTTGTCGCTTGATATTGCTACTGAGTCGGATAATGTTAATTCTAAAAGTAAAGTTAAAAATGTTAGCCACAAAGCTAAATCTAATGAGGAAAATATATCAGATAAATCGCCGGTATGTCTGAATTCTTCTTCTGGCACTTTGCCAAATCAAAACAGTGCTTCATCGGTAAATGATAACATGTTAAAATCATTCCATATTTTCACACCTAAGTTCGCACATCATATTCCAAAATTCTCGGGAAATTCAGAGCTTTCGTTGTCACAGTTTTTGGAAAAGTTAAATTTAGTAGCCACTCATGCAAACTGGAGTGAGTGTGACAAATTAGTTTGTTTGAGATTGAATTTAGAGGGGGAAGCAAATAGATTGATTGAAGAGAATCCAAAGCACAGAAATTGTAAAAATTTGCAGGAAATTATTCACATTTTGAAAGATCATTTTGAAGTGACCGAAAATGTTACTAAAAACATAATTTCACTCGTGAACTTTACACAGAGACCAAATGAGTCGGTTAAACAGTTTTCGATGAGAATCGAAGCTGCTTCATTTAAGGTTGTTCCGGAAGATGTAGATTCCGAAAGTGAGAATAAAATCAGGCAAACACTTTTGAAAACTTCATTTATTAATGGTTTATATCCGGAACTAAAAAGATTGGTGTTGTCACAAAACCCTAGAGATTTTTATTCGGCTAGAAAACTTGCAATTCTTGAGGAATCTATTTTAAATGAAAATAATGCTATGTACTTGACTAATCCGGTACTTACAAAAAAAGGTGTTCTCACACCAGAAAAATATGTTCTCACACCAGATCGAAGTGAAAGTATGTCAGATTTAAAAAGAAAAGTGTTAGAACAGGAAAGGGACATTGAATTTCTTAAGGGTAAAATAGAAAAATTTAAGTTTAATTCAGATAAAGTTAACGAAAAGCGTTCACCGCGTCCAAAGTGTGACAAATGTGGTAAATTAGGTCACGTTCAAGAACAGTGTTGGAAAAAGGTTTTTCAAAAAAGAGATGCGTACGGTATAAAATGTAGGAAAATTTATACCAGTCCTGGAACTAGGTATCACCAGGGTGAAAGACACAGAGGGCAAATGTCTGCAAATGAGTGGAAGTATAGAAAGCAAGGAACGCAAAATTATAAAAATAAGGAGTCATATAAATCTTTGCAAAATTCCAAAAATCATTCTTCTGGGAATCAGAGTAGATATCCCATGCACAATTATAATAATAGAAAAACTTTTGATAGGCAAACATCACATTTTGAGGAAAATAATATTTGTCATAATATTACAAATTCTTTGTCATCTTCTTCTATTATAAAAGGAAAATTAGTGAGCAGTGAAGTGTCAATATTGATTGATACGGGTAGTTCAATTAATTTAGTATATGAGGAAGCTTTAAATACTGTACCCATTGCACATATGTTGCTAACATACAAACCAACAATTTTGCGTAGCTTTAGTTCACAAGATACTAAAGTTGAATGTTTAGCCACTATTTCACTAAATTTGGGAAAAGAAAGATTCCCTACCGAATTTTTTGTGTTAAAATCACCAGCTCCTATTTCATATAATGTAATCCTTGGTAACAAGTTTTTACATAAACATAATGCTATTATAGATTATAATCACTTCTGTTTTAAGTTTTCAAACTCTTCCATTCCTTTTGTTGGTTATCAATGTACGAATAATTTACTTTCGATTTCAAATCATGAACCGGCAAATGAGTCGGAAATTGCAGACTCAAACCTAAGTAGTGTCGCAAAGCGTATTGCTGTGCCTGACTCGCAGATGAGTAGTGGAAAAAATGTTCGTGTGGTAGAGGACTGTAAACCGAAAGAGTTCCATACGAATGCATGTGCCAAATGCAAAGCAGATCTGGCACCGGTAGTGAATGAGTCTCAGGTCATTCGGGAAGAGTATGTGAGCAGAAATTTTTCGGAAAATAATGTAGTGCCACATTTGGGTAGTGAAGAGGTACATATTAACGATTTGGAAAATGGAAGCAAATCTTTTAGAGATTTGGTAGTAAATGCACAGAATGTTACTTTGCATATGGGGGAAAAGCAAAATCATGTTAGAGGTGGTACTGAAGTTAACTTTGTCATTCAACACAAAAACAATCCATGTAATCAGCAATTGGTCCACGTTAATAGATTAACTCCTTTACCTCCTAGACGTAGTGAATTGATTTCTAGCACATATAATGATAACATTGATAATTCTTCAACTCAAGAAACAAGACAATTTAAAAGTAGATATTTTCTAAACCATCAAAATAGGGTTAAAACTCAAAATGTTCCTAATTCACACAAGTATGACTTGCGCCCAAGAGGCCAATTTATTCATTAAAGTTACTTGTCAATTAAGGCAATATGTCAAGAGAGCAATTGGCTCAAAAGTAAAGTAAAATGTTTGAATTATGAAATTCTCACATTTTCAAAAAAAAGACTGATATTGTTGTGAGATGGACAATTATGTTTCATAATATTATATTTTCAATTGTTTCACAAAATGTTTTGCAAAACTGTATGCTATGTTAAAATGGATCCAATATTTCTGAACTTCTGTGTAATTTGCTTTATGTGTCAGTCAGCTGAATGTTCTGTACTGCAAGTTCTGTGCCAGTGCAGCTTTCTGAATGTGAGTGCCATGTTAATCAGGTTGAAGTAGTGTTTTAAAATTCTAAATACTTAAATAATAATTTTTTTTTGCTTTACTTTAATGATAAGCAGTAATGTTTTAAAGTAATTTTAAGATAATTAAGTACTTGATGGATTAGAGTTTTGGTAAGGATTTTTAAGGATAACTGATAATTTTTATCTCTGTTTTATTTTATGAATGTGTGAATGATTTTTTTTTAATTTAAAGGTCTAGTAAATTTTAGAAATTTTTTTTTGTCATTTGGTGTTTGTTGACTTATTGGTTGGGGGTACCGCCACCTCTAGGTTTGCAACTTTCTAATGGACTTGTTTCTTGCCTGGGTGCCTGATCAACATTCTTGGTTTGAAAATTTGTCTCATTTTCTAAATTAGTAATTTTTTTTTTAAATGTCTTTTAAAGTAATTTGTTGGCAAGGTTGGATAATAGTTAATAAATTGATTTCTGTGAAAAGTAAATTTATAGAATTTTAATTGTAAAATTTTTGAAGAAAGAAAACTTTTTGTTTAGTTAAACTTTTTGTGAGTTGAGTAAATTAAATTTTCATGTCTCTGTGGTACTCACCAGAAAATGTATTAGTGTTTAAATTTTAAAAGGGGCACTTTCATCATTTGTGTCTTGTTAATTTGGTGTTGTCTTGTAAAGGTCTATGCTTGTATTGAGACTTATTTTTTTTTTGACTCACGAGTCAAACTTTAGGCCACTCTTGGATTTTGGTTATTATGCTGGTCATGATCTTGTTTGTTTTTGTTTTTTTTCTTTGATGTACATGTACATCGCTCAAAATTTACACTAAATTCCTCTCAATGGAACATATGTCATTGGGAACTTAATGCAGGTATTTTCCTAGTATTGTGTGGAAAAATTCCCCGCTTTGCAGGAAATTTTTCTCCCGGGCCCCGAAGGAGTGTGATAAGGCTTTCACACCTCTGTGTTAAAATTGTATATTAAAGTATTGTTTTATTTCTGTGTGATTGAAAGTGTCAATTTCGAAATATAGATGTCTTTTCTACATGTTTTCAATTACATTGACTTTTAAGGGAAGTGAACTCTAAAATCGCAAAAGTGTTTATGTTCCAGAAAAATAGTAATAGTTTTGTATTTTCGCTTCTCAGTCGCTAGTTGGGAACTTGCAGGTTGTGCGCACGCGCGCGTTTGAAAAAGGATTTTGGAAGCAGTGTGGAAGGAGTCGTGGAGAAATGTAGACGTGTGTGTTTGATTCGCGTATGATCGCGAATTTTAAGAAAAGGTGGATTGATTTTGAAAGTGGAAGGATGTGATTAAAATATGTAACATAGTTCGACAAGTTGTGCGTAGAGTCGTTTGGCTCGGTTCAGAGATGAGTCACTCGTGTTTTTAAATGAATCAGCCTGGTAGTAATGGAATAATGAGTCTTGTGAAAAGAGAAAATGGTTCTTTCACTGGTCGGCTTGAATCGCTGATAGGGCAAGAGGGAAAGCTCATTTTATAGCGATTTGTATTTGCCTGACTCCTCCTTGTGTCCTAAGGTACGAATCAACCAATCTCCGTAACCAATCAAGATGTCGAATTCCGCCAGCATGATGTTGTGTAGACAAGTTTCCCGACCATTATGGATTTTGTTCTGCGCAAGAATCTCGATGAGTTTATGCCGAGAGTCCATCCTGATATCCTTTCCCATGGTACAGAATTGTAAATGTTATATTTAAAAGAGACGAGGTAAAGTTTTATATATATTTAGTCTTCCACCTAACGAATAGAGTGTTAATTGTCAAATCCTCGTGAGTATCGAGTCATTGATGATGTTATATGAAAATGTCGTATATGTTCAAAGTATACAAATGTCGTATATAAATGTCAAGTATAATATGAGGAATATTGTGTTTATTTTATGTATCAGAAAATATGTGTATTCTCTTGGTTCCTCTTCCTCCAGGGGTGTTCTTAATGGTCACCCTACCGAGTGTAACTCTGAGATATTGCGAGAAATGCTTGTACTCCACTGTTTTCGATCAACTGCCTTGTTATTTCATGTTTAATAAATGTGTTTGATTTCAAAACTTTGTCTTCTCTGTCGAGTATACCAAAACGCTCGCGACACCTCGACGTTATTATTTAAAGTTTTGAATTAATTTTTAATTGCTTTATAGACTCAAATTTTCTTAGCGATCGCTAAAATACCATAAAACACGTGGAGAAAAATGCGGCTTGAATTCAATTTGAGGCTTAACGGCAAGATCATAGGAAAGCGTCTCCCTCGCGAAACCAGGAATTCCAGACGGATGGAGCGTCCACAGGAGGATTTAAAATTCAGAAATTTAAAATCGCAAATTTTACAGATAGCGATTTGAATTTTGAAATATAACCTTGCAACACTATTGTAAGCATTCCCTGAAAAAAAATCATGTTCCACGATAATAACTGCCAATGTTAGCAACTAAGATTTTAAACGGCTGCAAACCAAAGACTTTTTGGGGCACGATCATTCCAGTAGAAGGGAATTTTGAAAATCTTCAGCATTTTAACAACATAAAATTGATTTTATAGACACGAGCAACGACGGTAATTTGCTCTAGTTTTATATAATATTGCATAATAAAGAAATTTTTATATATTACATAATAAAGGAAGTTTTATATAATATTGCATAATAAAGCACTTAAATGCTCCACTAGTTTCACAAAACAGCTAATTCTATTCTCAAAACATTGACATATCTCATTTAACAAAACAGCCGCTACTGTTCTCAAAACATTTACGAATATCACAGTTCAATGTAACTCGAATCACATCAAGTGTTCTCCAACTGAGTGATAACTCCCTTTATAAACTCTTTACAGAAACTTCTAGAAATCTCTCATATCTCGTAGAATATTCATTATTCCGGACCTTCGAAAACTCGCCAAATTGGCGATAAATTGGAAAATCTGACGACCCCTTTCCGAACTTAGAATTTGGAAACCTTAGATACACGTCATAGGAAAAGTTGCCTGTGCGGGTGTTTTCTCCGTCTGGTTTTCAAAAGTGACTCCTGTGAAAGCATTTTTGCACGTTCATAACAGTTATTACATAGCGAAATTTTCTCATGCTTTTATAGAAAATATGATTGCGTTAGACATTTTAAAATATCCAATTTTTAAATAAAAAGCCCCAAATTTCATATTCTAATGCAGTTTTATATTAGGAATAAGCATTTGAAATAATATTTACAGTTAATAATATAGTCTGTGTAAACTTCGCATGCGATGAAATTTAAAAAAAAATCATTCTTTATAACATTTGTGACAAATTTAATATTTAACTATGATAAAGAACATAAAGATGAATAGAAATAGAGCATCGCAAGGCTCCGTGTTATGCATAATCTAACCCTGAGCATATTGAGAAATTCTTATTACAGAAATGTCTGTGTTTTGGTGTAATTTGATGTGGAAAACTCTAAAATGAATTTTATTTTGTGTCGCACATTTATATGTTCCGCAAAGTGCAAATGCACAGCTAGCAAAAAGTAATGTTTCATTTGATTTGCATATGGTTTGGTATATTTGAGCGTCATGTGACAGTTGGTTTGAATAAAATGTTGAATTGTATCGAGGATGTTTAAATCGTGGTAAAAAGTGATTCTGCAAATTTTGAAAGTTTTTTTATGTCAATTCATAATCCAATTTAATATTCTGAGAAATTTCAAGACATGGAGTTCGAATCATAGATGTTGCACAACCCGAAAATTGCACATTAAGTGTGGATATGAAAAGACGATATTGTTTTCCAACAAGTAAATGTAAAAATTCCTAAAAGATAATTCTATTTTCTAAAAGATAAAAATATGTGTATAATATTAGATTTTTATTCCTATACATACGCAAAACCTATAAATATCTTGCTCTATCTCTTTATTTCGCATCTAGATTTCAATATTTGAGCTTTTTATTAATCTTAGAAATTTCTCTTATACTAAAAATGTAAAATTTAGAATCAACATTCAAATTTTTGAACGATTTAATATTATCACAGTACTACAGTAATTTATTATACTTAAATATTTAAAACTGTATCGAAATATAAATCATCTGATTCTCTATGCAAAATCAATGAATACTTCATTCATATAACTTTTATTCCAGGCTCCAGAGGTAAATAATTTTGTGTAAAATAATACAGCAATTCTTATGTAACTCACCCTACAATCGCTTGAATTATTTGCATTCTGCATAAGTTAAAATTAGGCTTCGTTGAAGAAATAATAAAAGTTTAGGGATCATTTAAAATCACAAATATTGTAATTACATAAGCACGGAATTTAGGTACACAGATAATATAAAGGTACACAGATAATATGTGCGTGTGTGTGTGTGTGTGTGCGTATTCAAAGTATTGGAATCGTGCCGAAGATCGGAACTCAAATTTTCGAATGATCTTCACGTTTTGGGACTTCTAAAACGCGAATAAACTGTATTCAGGAAGACGTCTGTGTGTGTCAGTGTGTATCTACTTATGTTTCTGTGTGTCTGTGAGGATATTACATCTACTCTAATTGATAAACTAATGGACCGAATTTCATAAAATTTGGTAGGTATGTCTTTTGTGGGAGATCCTGATTTCCCTTACATTATAGTACGATTCGTAATAAAAGACTATGCCTTCTTTGTGAAATGACCGGCAGAAATTGCCTTTATCCTCTCTAGCTAAAAACTAATGGAACAAATTTAATAAAATTTGGTGTATAATATTCCAATAACCTACAGGTGATTTATAAACCAAATTTAACAAAATTTGGTATATAAATCATTTGTAGGTGATTCTAGTACGATTCGGGAAAAAGGAACGGGCTCTTTTTGCGAAATGACCCGCAAAAATCGTTAAATATAAAAATAAAAGACTACGTGTGCTTAATTATATCAATTAAATTCCTATTTCATACGTGATTTTTGACAACAAAAGGAATAATACTAACCCCATTACTCTAGGACTAGCCGTTCTTGAGATATTCTATTTTTTTTCGCGTTTTCGCTACGCCACCTTTGACAATAAGTCCAGCTATCAAATGAGAAACAAATTTAAGTTTAACGTGCAAATTCAATGTCATTTAAAATACTTATGGCTGTTATTTTGTGCAGGTAAACTCCAATTATTATTGATGAAATAAAGAGAACGTGAATATGAGTCTGCAGGGAAAGACATCTGCTGCTCACATCAGAATTTTTAACAATATTACAACAATGATTTATAGAAATGAACGGGGATTATTTTCAGGTCATTTCGAAAAAAATGTATGATCTATATTTAAAGATTCACCAATTTTTTTTAGAATAAAATGCTTAACAAATTTAAGCTGTGTACCAAATTTCAACTCTCTAGGACGTAGGAAAGTGCATTAAAAATGCCATCAAATAAGTATATCATGAAGAGTTATAAAAAATAAAAAAAAAATTTTAAACATGGAATTTCCATGTAGTCACTTATAAAGAGCGTATTTACGGTCGAAAGCTCTCTGAACTTTTTAAGTTTTGTACGTCTTAAAAAAGTGAAATAAAGACCTTCTATTATAGTTGTGTGCTTGTTGTTTCTGCAGGCTGAAATCAGACGTGATGCCAATTTTATTTATTTATTTTTTTTATTTATTTATTTTATCTCATTTTTTGTGCGGAGATAAAATAAAATTATAGGTTAAATTAAGGGCTATCCAAATAACTCCAGCAGAAAAATTACATATGACCTGTTAATCTATGAATTAAATAAAATGAAATTTAAACTTAAGATGGTAGAATTATTGCAAATATGAAATCCACACCGAAAAATCGTCTCAATTTCCATATTTTTCATTGGTCATTTTAATTTTTAAAATAGTGATTTGGAAGATAATCATCTATTTAAAATGTTAACCCTGCATTTCATATAGATTGCAAATAAACACTGTTTCAGTGCCTCCCCAAATATCCAATGCTAAACATGGGAGTGTACAAATGTGGGCGTGGCCTGGCAGTATACACTACTGATGTTTCGCCTATTCAAAACAGAATCTGGAAGACATTTCCTAAATGATGCTAATTTTACACAATAAAGGGAAATGTGTGTGTGTGTTCGTATGTGTATGTGTGTGCTGTCTGTAGCGGGGAATCTAAGAGTTGTACGACTTTGAAATTTGCTACACATCTACTTCAGGAACTGAATAGGTCTACGGAGCTTATATGAACTTTTGAGCAAGCCCACACAGTGGATTTTCATACCCCAAAACAGGTTTCCTTCGTATCCAGCTAATAGGTTCTGGACAGGGCGGATTCTATCCATTTCAGTTTACCGCGGCCGCATCTGGCGCAGTTTTCTGGATCAGCTTCTGGGGGATACAGGTTGCGGATGAAATCATTCCTCAAAGTCATTTATTATATGATATATAATTTGAAAATATAACCGGTATATATTGGCAGTATGCAAAAATATTTTTATTTTAAATTTTCGCAATCTTATTTTTTGGGAGGAGATAATATAAAATTATAGGTTAAACTAGGAGCTATCCAAATAACTGCAGTCGAAAAATTGCATATGACCTGTTAATCTATGAATGAAATAAAATGAAATTGAAACTTAAAATGACAGAATTATTGCAAAAATGAAATCAACACCGAAAAATCATCTCAATTTCCATATTTTTCCTTGGTCCTTTTAGTCTCTGATAAAATAGTGATTTGGAAGATAATCATCTATTACAAATTTTTTCCCTGCCTTTCATATCCATTGCAAATAAGCACTGTTTACGTGCCTCCCAAAAAAATCCAAATACTAGACATAGGAGTGTACAAATGTGGGCGTAGCCTGGTTGTATCCACAACTGATACGTATTTCGTCTATTCAAAACTGAATTTGGAAGATATTTCCTAAATCATACTAATTTTTCACAAAAATAGAAAATGTGTGTGTGTGTGTGTGTGCTGTCTGTAGCGGGGAATCTAATCATTTTACGGCTATGAAATTTTCTACACATGCACTTCAGGACCTGAATAGATGCATGCACCTCGACGTTATTATTTAAAATTTTGAATTAGTTTTTAATTGTTTTATAGGGTCGAATATTCTTAGTGAACGCTAAAATACCATAAAACACGTGGAGAAAAATGCGGCTTGAATTCAATTTGAGGCTTAACGGCAAGATCATAGGAAAGCGTCTCCCTCGCGAAACCAGGAATTCCAGACGGATGGAACGTCCATAGTAGGATTTAAAATTCAGATATTTAAAATCGCTAATTTTACAGATAGCGATTTGAATTTTGAAATATAAGCTTGCAACACTATTGTAAGCATTCCCTGAAAAAAAATATTGTTCCACGATAATAACTTCCAATGTTAGCAACTAAGATTTTAAACGGCTGCAAACCAAAGACTTTTGGGGCACGATCATTCCAGGAGAAGGGAATTTTGAAAATCTTAAGCATTTTAACAACATAAAATTGATTTTATAGACACGAGCAACGCCGGTAATTTGCTCTAGTTTTATATAATATTGCATAATAAGGAAAGTTTTATTAATATTACATAATAAAGGAAGTTTCATATAATATTGCATAATAAAGCACTTACATGCTCTACTAGTTTCACAAAACAGCTAATTCTATTCTCAAAATATTGACATATCTCATTTCACAAAACAGCCGCTACTGTTCTCAAAACATTTGCGAATATCACAGTTCAATGCAACTCGAATAACTTCAACTGTTCTCCAACTGAGTGTTAACTCCTTTTATAAACTCTTTACAGAAACTTCTAGAAATCTCTCATATCTCGTAGAATATTCATTATTCCGGACCTTCGAAAACTCGCCAAATTGGCGATAAATTGGAAAATCTGACGACGCCCTTCCCGAACTTAGCATTTGGAAACCTTAGATACACGTCATAGGAATTGTTGCCTGTACGGGTGTTTTCTCCGTCTGGATTTCAAAAGTGACTCCTGTGAAGGCATTTTTGCACGTTCATAACAGTTATAACATACAGAAATTTTCTCATGCTTTTATAGAAAATATGATTGCGTTAGACATTTTACAATATCCAATTTTTAAATAAAAAGCCCCAAATTTCATATTCTAAAGCAGTTTTATATTAGGAATAAGCATTTGAAATAATATTTATAATTTTAAAGAATACAGTCTGTGTAAACTTCGCATGCGATGCAATTTAAAAAAAATCATTCTTTATAACATTTGTGACAAATTTAATATATAACTATGATAAAGAACATAAAGATGAATATAAATTGAGCATCGCAAGAATCCGTGTTATGCATAATCTAACACTGGGCATATTGAGAAATTCTTATTACAGAAATGTCTGTGTTTTGGTGTAATTTGATGTGGAAAACTCTAAAATGAATTTTATTTCGTGTCACACATTTATATGTTCCGCAAAGTGCAAATGCACAGCTAGCAAAAAGTAATGTTTCATTTGATTTGCATATGGTTTGGTATATTTGAGTGTCACGTGACAGTTGGATTGAATAAAATGTTGAATTGTATCTAGGATGTTTAAATCGTGGTAAAAAGTCATTATGCAAATTTTGAAAGTTTTTTATGTCAATTTATAATCCAATTTAATATTCTGAGAAATTTCAAGACATGGACTTCGAATCATAGATGTTGCACAACCCGAAAATTGCACTTTGAGTGTGGATTTGAAAAGACGAAATTGTTTAACTACAAGTAAATGTAAAAATTCCAAAAATAAAAATCTATTTTCTAAAAGATAAAATTATGTGTATAATATTAGATTTTTTATTCCTATACATACGCAAAACCTATAAATATCTTGCTCTATCTCTTTATTTCGCATCTAGATTTCAATATTTGAGCTTTTTATTAATCTTAGAAATTTCTCTTAAACTAAAAATAAAAAATCTGATGTGGGCAACACATGACTTTCCTTATATAATGTAATAAATTTACTACTTTTACAGTAAAAAAAGGGTTTTTCTTCTAGTAGATACTAATATTCTTTCCAAAATATTGAATTTTCGACAATTAGTCGCCATTTTTATTGATTTAGCGTCATTTTTATCCATTTGGCGAGATTTTCGTTAATTTGGCAACATTTCAAAAAGTCACCAATTTGGCGACATTCCGCCAAATTCGTCGCCAAAATCTCGCCAAGCGTTATGGATGAAGAAATAAGTTATTCTTACAGCAGACAAACGACTATTGACTTTCAGATAAAAACGTATTACTCAAAGTATCTTTTTTCAAGAATGGAAAGAGCTAGATCCACGAGAATGATGTCACCTAATTTATCGTATGGTATTACATATGAAAAGTGAACATGTTTCTCAATAAGAAATATTTTTTTTTATTTTATATCCCTTTTTGATAATTTTTTTGAAAAATGTGCAATATCTCTAGAATGGTTCATGTTAACGTTCTAAAATTTATGCCAATTGTTTTCTAATGAAAAATTACATAAGAAATGTCTATTTGTGTAACTTTATTAGTGATTTTGTTTTTTGACGATTTTTTCAAAATTTCATTCGGAAATTTAGGGGGGTTCTGAACATTCGATTGCATATAAAACAATAGGCTTCCAGTGTTTACGGATTGTGATTTTTGTACCAAATTTGGTTCGAACCGGTCCATTCATTCGTCAATTATCATCTCCAAAGTCTCACTGACACACACACACACACACATACTTTCACACACACACACACACACACACACAGACATCACTTCAAAAATGTTTGATTCGTGATTAGGGATGCTTGAAACGTGCTCTCCCGTCAAAAACTCGAATTCGAATTTTCGACCCCGTCACAATCCTTTCCTTATACATTATGTATATAAGTAAAGTAAAAATTTAGAATCAACTTTCAAATTTTTAAACGATTTAACATTATCACAGTACTACAGTAATTTATTATACTTAAATATTTAAAACTCTATCGAAATATAAATCATCTGATTCTCTATGCAAAATCAATGAATACTTCATTCATATAACTTGTATTCCAGGCTCCAGAGCTAAATAATTTTGTGTTAAAGAATACAGCAATTCTTATGTAACTCACCCTACAATCGCTTGAGCTATTTGCATTCTGCATAAGTTAAAAGTAGGCTTCGTTGAAGAAATAATAAAAGTTTAGGGATCATTTAAAATCACAACTATTATAATTGCATAAGCACGGAATTTAGGTACACAGATTAGATGCACAGATAATACACAGATACACAGATAATATATGTGTGTGTGTGTGTAATCAAAGAACATGAATTCTCTTAATCTATGAATGAAATAAAATGAAATTTAGACTTAAGATGGTAGAATTATTGGAAATATGAAATCCACACCGAAAAATCGTATCAATTTCCATATTTTTCCTTGGTCATTGTAGTTTATAAAATAGTGATTTGGACGATAATCATCTATTTAAAATGTTAACCCTGCCTTTCATATAGCTTGCAAATAAACACTGTTTCAGTGCCTCCCCAAAAATCCAAATGCTAAACATGGACCTGTATAAATGTGGACGTGGCCTGGCTGTATACACAACTGATATTTCGCCTATTCAAAACTGAATCAGGAAGACCTTTCCTAAATGATGCTAATTTTACACAATAAAGGGAAATGTGTGTGTGTGTTCGTTTGTGTATGTGTGTGCTGTCAGTAGCGGGGAATCTAAGCGTTGTACGACTATGAAATTTGCTACACATGTACTTCAGGACCTGAATAGGGCAACATAGCTTATATGAACTTTTGAGCAAGCCCATACAGTGGATTTTTATACAGCAGAACACGTTTCCTTCGTAGCCAGTTAAAAGGTTCTGGAGAGGGCAGATAATCTGTTGTCGCGGATTTTACCCATTTCAATTTACTGCGGCCGTATTTGGCGCAGTTTTCTGGATGAGCTTCTGCGAAATAGTGAGTCGAAGTGAAATCCTCAAAGTCATTTATTATATGAAATATAATTAGAAAATATAGCCGGTATATATTGGCAGTATGCAAAATTATTTTTATTTTAAATTTTCGCGATCTCATTTTTTGCGAGGAGATAAAATAAAATTATAGGTTAAACTAAGAGTTATCCAAATAACTGCAGTAGGAAAATTACATATGAATGAAATAAAATGAAATTTAAACTTAAAATGGCAGAATTATTGCAAATATGAAATCTACACCGAAAAATCATCTCAATTTCCATATCTTACCTTGGTCCTTTTAGACTCTGCTAAAATAGTGATTTGGAAGATAATCATCTATTACGAATTTTTTCCCTGCCTTTCATATCCATTGCAAATAAACACTGTTTCAGTGCCTCCCAAAAAATCCAAATGCTAAACATATAAGTGTACAAATGTGGGCGTAGCCTGGTTGGATCCACAACTGATACATATTTCGTCTATTCAAAACTGAATTTGGAAGATATTTCCTAAATAATACTAATTTTACACAATAATAGAAAATGTGTGTGTGTATGTGCGTGAGTGTGTGTATGTGTGTGCAGTCTGTAGCGGGGAATCTAAGCGTTTTACGGCTATGAAATTTGCTACACATGTACTTCAGGACCAGAATAGGTGTATGCACCTCGACGTTATTATTTAAAGTTTTGAATTAGTTTTTAATTGTTTTATAGACTCGAATATCCTTAGCGATCGCTAAAATAAAATAAAACACGTGGAGAAAAATGCGGCTTGAATTCAATTTGAGGCTTAACGTCAAGATCATAGGAAAGCGTCTCCCTCGCGAAACCAGGAATTCCAGACGGATGGAGCGTTCATAGTAGGATTTAAAATTCAGAAATTTAAAATCGCAAATTTTACAGATAGCTATTTGAATTTTGAAATATAAGCTTGCAACACTATTGTAAGCATTCCCTGAAAAAAAATATTGTTCCACGATAATAACTTCCAATGTTAGCAACTAAGATTTTAAACGGCTGCAAACCAAAGACTTTTTGGGGCACGATCATTCCAGGAGAAGGGAATTTTGAAAATCTTCTGCATTTTAACAACATAAAATTGATTTTATAGACACGAGCAACGCCTGTAATTTGCTCTAGTTTTATATAATATTGCATAATAAAGAAAGTTTTATATAATATTACATAATAAAGGAAGTTTCATATAATATTGCATAATAAAGCACTTACATGCTCTACTAGTTTCACAAAACAGCTAATTCTATTCTCAAAACATTGACATATCTCATTTCACAAGACAGCCGCTACTGTTCTCAAAACATTTACGAATATCACAGTTCAATGTAACTCGAATAACTTCAACTGTTCTCCAACTGAGTGATAACTCCTTTTATAAACTCTTTACAGAAACTTCTAGAAATATCTCATATATCGTAGAATATTCATTCTTCCGGACCTTCGAAAACTCGCCAAATTGGCGATAAATTGGAAAATCAGACGACCCCTTTCCGAACTTAGCATTTGGAAACCTTAGATACACGTCATAGGAAAAGTTGCCTGTTCGCGTGTTTTCTCCGTCTGGTTTTCAAAAGTGACTCCTGTGGAGGCATTTTTGCACGTTCATAACAGCTAAACTATTGTAATTTCATAGGCATTGAATTTAGGTACACCGATAATATGTGTGTGCGTGTGTGTGCGTATTCAAAGTATTGGAATCGTGCCGAAGATCGGAACTCAAATTTTCGAATGATCTTCACATTTTGGGACTTATAAAACACGAATAAACTATTTTGAGGAAGCCGTCTGTGTGTGTAAGTGTGTATCTGATTATGTTTCTGTGTGTCTGTGAGGATATTACATCTACTCTAATTGAAAAACTAATGGACCGAATTTCATAAAATTTGGTAGGTATGTTTTTTGTGGGAGATCCTAATGTTCATCAGATTATAGTGCGATTCGTAATAAAAAATATGCCTTCTTTGTGAAATGACCGGCAGAAATTGCCTTTATCCACTCTAGCTAAAAACTAATGGAACAAATGTGACAAAATTTGGTGTATAATATTTCAATAACCTACAGGTGATTTATATACTAAATTTAACAAAATTTGGTATATAAAGCATATGTAGGTTATTCTAGTACGATTCGGGAAAAAGGAACGGGCTCTTTTTGCGAAATGACCAGCAAAAATCGTTAAATATAAAAATAAAAGACTAGGTGTGCTTACTTATATCAGTTAAATTCCTATTTTATACGTGATTTTTGACAACAAAAAGAATAAAACTAACCCCATTACTCTAGGACTAGTCGTTCTTGAGATATTCTAGTTTTTTCGCGTTTTCGCTACGCCACATTTGATAATAAGTCCAGCTATCAAATGACAACCAAATTTAAGTTTAACGTGCAAATTCAATGTCATTTAAAACACTTATGGCTGTTAGTTTGTGCAGGTAAACTCAAATTGTTATTGAAGAAATAACGAGAACGTGAATATGAGTCTGCAGGGAAAGACATGTGCTGCCGTCATCAGAATTTTTAACAATATTACAACAATGATTTATAGAAGTGAACGGGGATTATTTGCAGGCCATTTCGAAAAAAATGTATGATCTATATTTAAAGATTCACGAAATTTTTGTAGAATAAAATGTTCAACAAATTTAAGTTGTGTACCAAATTTTAACTCTCTAGGACGCAGGAAAGTGCATTAAAATTGCCATCAAATAAGTATATCATGAAGAGTTATATAAAAGTAAAAAAAATTTTAAAACATGGAATATCCATGTAGCCACTGATAAAGAGCGTATTTACGCTCGACAGCTCTCTGGCCTTTTTAAGTTTTGTACGTCTTAAAAAAGTGAAATAAAGACCTTCTATTATAGTTGTGTTCTTGTTGTTTCTGCAGGTTCAAATCAGACGTGATGGCAATTTTATTTATTTATTTTTTTCGTAATTTCATTTTTTGTGGGGAGATAAAATAAAATTAGAAGCTAAACTAAGGGCTATTTAAATAACTGCAGCAGAAAAATTACATATGACCTGTTAATCTATGAATGAAAAAAAATGAAATTTAGACTTCAGATGGTAAAATTATTGCAAATATGAAATCCACACCGAAAAATCGTATCAATTTCCATATTTTTCCTTGGTAATTGTAGTTTATGAAATAGTGATTTGGACGATAATCATCTATTTAAAATGTTAACCCTGCCTTTCATATAGCTTGCAAATAAACACTGTTTCAGTGCAGCCCCAAAAATCCAAATGCTAAACATGGGACTGTATAAATGTGGACGTGGCCTGGCTGTATACACAACTGATGCTTCGCCTATTCAAAACAGAATCAGGAAGACCTTTTCTAAATGATGCTAATTTTACACAATAAAGGGAAATGTGTGTGTGTGTTCGTATGTGTATGTGTGTGCTGTCTGTAGCGGGGAATCTAAGCGTTGTACGACTATGAAATTTGCTACACATGTACTTCAGGACCTGAATAGGGCTACTGAACTTAAATGAACTTTTGAGCAAGCCCATACAGTGGATTTTCATACCGCAAGCGTTTCCTTCGTAGCCAGCTAAAAGGTTCTGGAGAGGTCAGGTAATCTGTTGTCGCGGATTCTATCCATTTTAATTTACTGCGGCCGTATCTGGCGCAGTTTCCTGGATGAGCTTTTACCAGAGTGTGAGCCAGAGTGAAAGCATTCCTCAAAGTCATTTATTATATAAAATATAATTTGAAAATATAACCGGTATATATTGGCAGTGTGCAAAAATATTTTTATTTTAAATTTTCGCAATCTTATTTTATGCGAGGAGATTATATAAAATTATAGGTTAAACTAGGAGCTATCCAAATAACTGCAGTAGAAAAATTACATATGACCTGTTAATCTATGAATGAAATAAAATGAAATTGAAACTTAAAATGGCAGAATTATTGCAAATATGAAATCAACACCGAAAAATCATCTCAATTTCCATATTTTTCCTTGGTCCTTTTAGTCTCTGCTAAAATAGAGATTTGGATGATAATCATCTATTACAAATTTTTGCCCTGCCTTTCATATCCATTGCAAATACACACTGTTTCAGTGCCTCCCAAAAAAATTCAAATACTAAACATAGGAGTGTACAAATGTGGGCGTGGCCTGGTTGTATCCACAACTGATACATATTAAGTCTATTCAAAACTGAATTTGGAAGATATTTCCTAAATAATACTAATTTTACACAAAAATAGAAAATATGAGTGTGTGTGTGTATGTGCGTGCGTGTGTGTATGTGTGTGCTGTCTGTAGCGGTGAATCTAAGCATTTTACGGCTATGAAATTTGCTACACATGTACTTCAGGACCTGAATAGATGTATGCACCTCGACGTTATTATTTAAAATTTTGAATTAGTTTTAATTGTTTATAGGGTCGAATATTCTTATCGAACGCTAAAATACCATAAAACACGTGGAGAAAAATGGGGCTTGAGTTTAATTTGAGGCATAACGACAAGATCATAGGAAAGCACCTCCCTCGCGAAACCAGGAATTCCAGACGGATGGAGCGTCCACAGGAGGATTTAAAATTCAGAATTTTAGAATCGCAAATTTTACAGGTAGCGATTTGAATTTTGAAATATAAGCTTGCAACAGTATTGTAAGCATTCCCTGAAAAAAAACCATGTTCCCCGATAATAACTTCCAATGTTAGCAACTAAGATTTTAAACGGCTGTAAACCAAAGACTTTTTGGGGCACGATCTTTCCAGGAAAAGGGAATTTTGAAAATCTTCAGCATTTTAACAACATAAAATTGATTTTATAGACACGAGCAACGCCGGTAATTTGCTCTAGTTTTATATAATATTGCATAATAAAGAAAGTTTTATATAATATTACATAATAAAAGAAGTTTTATATAATATTGCATAATAAAGCACTTAAATGCTCTACTAGTTTCACAAAACAACTAATTAATTCTATTCTGAACACATTGACATATTTCATTTCACAAAACAGCCGCTACATTTTTCAAAACATTTACGAATATCACTGTTCAATGTAACTCGAATCACTTCAACTGTTCTCCAACCGAGTGAAAACTCCTTTTATAAACTCTTTACAGAAACTTCTAGAAATCTCTCATATCTCGTAGAATATTCATTATTCCGGACATTCTGAAACTCGCCAAATTGGCGATAAATTGGAAAATCTGACGACCCCTTTCCGAACTTAGCATTTGGAAACCTTAGATACACGTCACAGGAAAGGTTGCCTGTACGGGTGTTTTCTCCGTCTGGTTTTCAAAAGAGACTCCAGTGAAAACATTTTTGCAGGTTCATAACAGTTATTACATAGAGAAATTTTGTCATGTTTTTATAGAAAATATGATTGCGTTAGACATTTTAAAATATCCAATTTTTAAATAAAAAGCCCCAAATTTCATATTCTAAAGCAGTTTTATATTAGGAATAAGCATTTGAAATTATATTTACAATTTTAAAGTATACAGTCTGTGTAAACTTCGCATTCGATGTCATTTAAAAAAAAATCATTCTTTATATCATTTGCGACTAATTTAATATATAACTATGATAAAGAACATAAAGATGAATATAATTAGAGCATCGCAAGTCTCCGTGTTATGCATAATATAACCCTGAGCATATTGATAAATTCTTATTACAGAAATGTCTGTGTTTTGGTGTAATTTGATGTGGAAAACTCTAAAATGAAGTTTACTTTGTGTCACACATTTGTATGTTCCGCAAAGTGCAAATGCACAGCTAGCGAAAAGTAATGTTTCATTTGATTTGCATATGGTTTGGTATATGAGTGTCATGTGACAGTTGGTTTGAATAAAATGTTGAATTGTATCTAGGATGTTTAAAGCGTGGTAAAAAATGGTTGTTCAAATTTTGAAAGTTTTTTTATGTCAATTTATAATCCAAATTATTATTCTGAGAAATTTCAAGACATGGAGTTCGAATCAAACATGTTGCACAACCCGAAAATTGCACATTGAGTGGGGATATGAAAAGACGATATTGTTTTCCTACAAGTAAATACAAAAATTCCTAAAAGATAAATCTATTTTCTAAAAGATAAAAATATGTGTATAATATTAGATTTTTTATTCCTATACATACGCAAAACCTCTAAATATCTTGCTCTATCTCTTTATTTCGCATCTAGATTTCAATATTTGAGCTTTTTATTAAACTTAGAAATTTCTCTTATACTAAAAATGTAAAATTTAGAATCAACTTTCAAATTTTTGAACGATTTAACATTATCACAGTACTACAGTAATTTATTTTACTTAAATATTTAAAACTGTATCGAAATATAAATCATCTGATTCTCTATGCAAAATCAATGAATACTTCATCCATATAACTTGTATTCCAGGCTCCAGAGCTAAATAATTTTGTGTAAAAGAATACAGCAATTCTTATGTAACTCACCCTACAATCGCTTGAGTTATTTGCATTCTGCATAAGTTAAAATTAGGCTTCGTTGACGAAATAATAAAAGTTTAGGGATCATTTAAAATCACAACTTTTGTAGTTTCATAGGCACTGAATTTAGGTACACAGATAATGTACAGATACACAGATAATATGTGTGTGTGTGTGTGTGTGTATTCAAAGTATTGGAATCGTGCCGAAGATCGGAACTCAAATTTTCGAATGATCTACACGGTTTGGGACTTCTAAAACACGAAAAAACTATTTTTAGGAAGACGTCTGTGTGTGTAATTGTGCATCTGTTTATGTTTCTGTATGTCAGTGAGGATATTACATCCACTCTAATTGAAACACCAATGGACCGAATTTCATAAAATTTGGTAGGTATGTTTTTTGTGGGAGATCCTGATGTTCATCAGATTATAGTGCGATTCGTAACAAAAAATATTCCTTCTTTGTGAAATGACCGGCAGAAATTGCCTTTATCCACTCTAGCTAACCCCTCAGGGGTTCACTTCTTTAGTGAATACGCGTGTTGCAATCCCGAGGCACCTTAGCAAGTCTTTTCTTTCCTTTCTTCTTACTCTCTCTTTTATTTTCCTTCTTATTTTTTGTCTATCCTCCTTTCCCCTTCTTTTTGTTTTGTTCTCCTTTTGTGTTTTGTGTTTCTTGTCCCTCTCAGCTGCTGGTGTCATCAATGCCGAGCCCTTAGTAAACATCACATCTGCTCTATGGGCCCTAGTACCACTCTTCGGCCTCTGCCGTAAGGTACACCGTTTGGGCTCGGGAATGGGTTCATGTGGGTGTGATGCGAAAGGGGTAGAGCTGCGTGCATCAGTAGTTTTGCTTTTATGAAACGTTTGCAGTAAACGGTTCCAGAGGCGAGTCCCTTGGTTGCGTTGGTTTGATGGTGGAGAGTGTTTCATATCGAGAAATCCCCCATGGATCTTTGTTGGTCCTTGGGCCCTGTGCACCAGGTGCACGTTATGGCCCGCTCTCCATCATCTAGCTTTGCGAATGACTCCGGCGGTTACACTTGGCACGTTAGAAAAGTGTGGGGAGACGGAGCCTGGCGGGGGCTCCGATCGATCTGGAAGTAAACCGTGGTTTTTTTATAAGTGGTTACAAGCATGGAGAATTTGAAATTGCTTTCTGTCTCAGGTTCTTCATGCTCCTTTTCAGATGAGAACAATGCTGTTCTGCCAAATATATCACGCATGGATTGGGCTGAGAGGGTTGGGATTACTGAATCCTCAAAGCTAAAAGATGTGACTCCCAGAGGCATAGGACAAAGTTGTGTAACATCAGGTAATGCCTCAAAAGCTAGATATTTCATCATAAAGAAGTCTGAAGGAACTTTTGCAAATTGTTCACCTTTTTTGATTCAAAAAAGTATAGCTGCCTATGTAGGTGATGTAAAAAATCTTAAAAAACTAAGATCCGGTGACCTTTTGGTCCAAGTTACCACAAATGCTCAAGCAACAAACATAATGAAAATGACCCATATTGGAAGTTTCAAGATCACAGTAAACCTACATATGTCACTTAATTATTCTAGAGGCGTAATTTCCGAATCAGATCTGATTTATGACAGTGAGGAAGAAATTTTGAACAATTTAATTGACCAAAATGTGTGCGCTGTAAGACGTATCAACATTCGTAGAGAAGGGAAAGTCTTACCAACTAAACACCTCATACTTACCTTTAACTCGCCAGATTTACCAAAAACCATTAAAGCAGCCTATCTGATGTGCAAAGTCCGCCTTTCGTTCCAAATCCATTAAGGTGCTTTAAGTGCCAAAGATTTGGACATTCTAAAAATTCATGCAAAGGGAAATATGAAACATGTGCCCGGTGTGCTGAGCCCGGACATGAATCTGAAAATTGTTCCAAAAAATTTCTGTGTGTTAATTGTAATGGTGAACACCCATCATATGCTCGATCATGCCCTAAATGGAAAATCGAAAAAGAAATACAAACTGTTAAAATCAATAATAATATTTCTTTCCCTGAAGCACGTAAAATAGTAACAGCACGTACACCTGAAGGTGTATCCTATGCCACAGTAGCCACTAAATCCTCAACTTCAGTTGCCACGCAATGTGAGAAAAGATCTATTGCTACACAAACCGAACCTATCTCTGTGCCCGAAGACAGTCCAAATCCTACTAACCCATGAAGTACTCAATTTAAACCTAAATCTGCCATACCCTTAGCAACTTTTAGACCAGAGTTTTCACAGCCAAATAAACCAAGTACCTGTCGGGATACTGAAACATATACTACAATGAACAAAAAAAATCCAAACAAAAATCTAAATTAAAAAATGAAAAAGACGAACTTGCACCTAGAAAATCATTAAAAAGAGTAGATGCAAAAAATGATGCCAATATTGATGATGCAGTACAACTATGTGTTTCGGATGACGAAACAATGTTGACGGATGTGTTGCCACCTTCATCCAATAGGTCCAGGGTGAACAGTTCTCGTTCACTAAAAAAGAAAAAAACCTACATAATGGGTTCTTTAGTTTCTTGGAACTGCCGTGGTTTGCAGACCAAGTTGTTTGAGGTTAAATCATTAATTAATACTTATCATCCCATTTGTGTCTGTCTTCAAGAAACATTTTTAAAATTTAACAATAGTATAAATTTTAAACATTTTACTTGCATTCGCAAAGATTTTGATCAAAACAGTAGGGTTTCTGGGGGAGTAGCCTTGCTAATTTCCCATAACTATCCTACCTCCAATGTACAACTTACCACTAACTTACAAGCTGTTGCTGCTCGTATCCATATTAAGACATTGATTACAATATGCTGTATATATATTCCACCAAATGATAATATTGATCGCAAGGAACTTGATGATTTGATTGGTCAACTACCTCCGCCATTCGTAATATTGGGAGACTTTAATGGTCACAACCCTCTTTGGGGTAGTTGGGACATGAATCACAGAGGACAGCAAATTGAACAGTGTATTAGTGATCACAGCCTGTGCCTATTAAATAGCAATGAACATACCTACTTTCATCAACCAAGCAAGACATTCCACACTATCGATCTTGCTTTCTGTTCCCCGTCAGTCCTTCCATACTGGTCCTTTTTAGTCGACAAAGATCTACACAATAGCGACCATTTTCCCATTGTTCTCTTTAACAGTCAAATCAGATCACCTGTGAAACCATCGCGATATATCTTTTCGAAAGCTGATTGGTTAACATTTACTTTCCAAGCTGTGATAGCTGATGACGCAGTTCAGAGCTGTGACATTGATACAGATGTAAACAATATTACAAATCTCTTGATTAAGGCTGCTGATAATACAATCCCTAAGAATTCTGGAAAAACATCTAAGTATCACTTTCCTTGGTGGAATGAAGAATGTCGCGAGGCATACAAAAAACAAAAGAAAGCCTGGGCCAAATTTCGAAGATATCCTACTACTGATAATCTTACTGCATTTAAATATACAAAAGCTGTTGCTCGTAGGATAAGCAGACAAAGACAAAGAGAGTCATGGGAGGAGTATGTCAGTGGACTAAACTGTTCCATTTCCAGCAAGAAAGTATGGGAAAAGGTCAAAAAGTGTTCAGGTGTCTATAATGACCACCTTATATCAGTTATAAATAGTAATGGCTCAATTAATAGCTCTCCTGCAGAAATAGCAAATGAAATAGCCAAAGCCTTTGCAGATGTTTCAAACTCAGCAAGTTATTCAGAACCATTCCTGTCACATAAAATCAGATCAGAAAAGAAACCAATTGTCTTCTCACAAGCCAACCACTTGCCATACAATTCTCCGTTTACAAAGTTTGAACTTCTTACAGCATTGTCACAGACTCAGGGAACCAGCAGTGGGCCAGATGGTGTCCATTATACTATGCTGAAACACCTTTCTCAAGAGTCTTTATTGAACCTTTTATATCTGTACAACAGGATTTATATGGAACATGAGTTTCCGACATCCTGGCAAAGAGCAATCACCATACCCATTTTAAAACCAGGAAAAGACCCCAAAAGTCCTTCAAGTTACCGACCCATTGCTTTAACAAGCTGTATTTGCAAAATTATGGAAAAAATGGTAAATGCCCGACTTGTTTATTTCCTTGAAACAAATAAACTTTCATCTCCACATCAAAGTGGTTTTAGACGAGGAAGATCTACCTCTGACAATATTATTGCTCTGGAATCCCAGATCAGGACTGCCTACCTTAGGCGAAATCATTTAGTGTCAATATTTTTTGATATTGACAAAGCCTATGATCGTATATGGCGCTATGGTATTATTAAGGACCTTTTTGATTTTAATTTAAAAGGAAATCTTCCCATTTTTATACAAAACTTTTTAGCACATAGGACATTCAAAGTTCATATTGGTACTGTTCTTTCAAATCCTCACGTACAAGAGGAGGGAGTGCCACAAGGAAGTGTATTGAGTGTGACTCTATTTTCCATAAAAATCAACAGTATTTTAAACCATCTACCACCATCAGTTCATAAAAGCCTCTATGTGGATGATTTGCAAGTTTCATACCAAGCACATGATATGCTCACTGTTGAAAGACAGTGTCAAACTGCAGTAAATGGTATTCTGCAATGGGCTAATCTAAATGGATTCAGGTTTTCAATCCAAAAGACTTGTTGCGTTCACTTCACCAGAAAACGAGGTCTACACTTACCTCCAGAGATGTTCATGGAGAATGCTAAAATTGCTGTTGTGGATGAAGTGAAATTTCTTGGAGTCTGGTTCGATAGAAAACTCACCTTCCTACCCCATGTTCAGAAATTGAGAAAGAAATGTGAGAGAGCCATTAACATTTTAAAAGTTCTGTCAAATACGAAATGGGGTGCAGATACAACTTCAATGCTACGTATATATAGGGCCATTATTCGTTCCAAGATTGATTATGGATGCAATGTTTATGGGAGTGCACGAACATCTGTTCTTCAGAAACTGGACACAATACATAATAAGGCATTACCTATATGTTCAGGTGCCTTTAGAACATCTCCTGTTCAAAGCTTATATGTGTACTGCAATGAGCCACCTCTAGAATTCAGGCGTGAACAGCTGATGCTGAATTATTACTATCGGGTCATGTCCTTACAGAACCACCCTCTGCAACGACTAATACTAGATGAGCATTATGATCGACTCTACGGCCACAGACCCTCATGCATTCCTTCTTTTGACAAGCGGATACGAAATATATTATCAATAACCCCACAAGTAGATGTAAATATAAGGAAAACAAAGTGTTTTGAAACACCACCATGGCATGTTCCAGATTTTATATATCTCAACCCATTTAGTAATTTTACTAAGAGAAACACAGATCAGACTATTTATCTGCAACTGTTTTCTGAACATAGAAATCTCTACAACGAGTTTATTCCTATTTTCACAGATGGTTCATAAGCTGGCAATTACGTAGGGTTGGCTTATGTATCTAAAAATACTATAAAGTCATTTAAACTGCATGCATCTTGCTCTATTTTTACTGCTGAGATTATGGCAATATACCAGAGTCTTATATTCATATCGCATCAAATTTCCAAAAAACACATCATTTATACCGATTCACTGAGTTCGCTACAACTTTTATCATCTAGAACTGCTATGAATTACCCTATTGCCTCTGATATTCTTAAGTATGAACATCGTCAAAAGGTACAGGGATACCATACTGAATTTTGTTGGGTGCCAGGACATGTTGGTATCAGAGGAAATGAGTTGGCAGATATTGCTGCTAAATCAGCTACTCAAAATTTAAACCTGACAATCCTTTTAACTGACATCAAACCATTCATTTTGAAAAATATTTATGACAAATGGCAGTATTCCTGGAACCAGCAGTCTCGTAATAAGTTGTATGAAGTAAAGCCCGTAATACAAAAGTGGACTAGTTTCCAATGTAGGAAACTTGAGGTACTTTTAACACGTTTGCGAATTTGTCATACTCGTTTTACCCACAGACACTTACTTTTAGGAGAAGTTGAACCCTTTTGTAATAGTTGTCAGACCTCAGCAAGTATCAAACATATTTTAATTGAGTGTACTAAATATAAACAGTTTCGTTTCACGCATTTTAAGACTTATACATGAAATTTGGCGGAATTGATTGGAGAAAATCCTCATTTGGAGCTTTTCCCATTCCTATTGGACATTGGTTTTTTAGATCATTTTTAACATCACCTTTTATAACCTTTTAGCAATTTTTCATATCATTTGCATTGTTGCACATGTTCCATAGTATTTTCACACATTACCACTATTTTAAATTATACACGTGTTATCAATACTATTTTATGTATCTCGGTACCATATGTCTGGCGCAGCATATCCTCTTTCGATCTTGTGCAATTAAATCATAATCAACCAACCAATCAACAAACCACTCTAGCTAAAAACTAATGGAACAAATGTGACAAAATTTGGTGTATAATATTTCAATAACCTATAGGTGATTTATATACTAAATTTAACAAAATTTGGTATATAAATCATATGTAGATTATTCTAGTACGATTCGGGAAAAAGGAACGGGCTCTTTTTGCGAAATGACCCGCAAAAATCGTTAAATATAAAAATAAAAGACTACGTGTGCTTACTTATATCAGTTAAAATCCTATTTTATACGTGATTTTTGACAACAAAAAGAATAAGACTAACCCCATTACTCTAGGACTAGTCGTTCTTGAGATATTCTAGTTTTTTCGCGTTTTCGCTACGCCACCTTTGACAATAAGTCCAGATATCAAATGACAACCAAATTTAAGTTTAACGTGCAAATTCAATGTCATTTAAAATACTTATGGCTGTTAGTTTGTGCAGGTAAACTCAAATTATTATTGAAGAAATAACGAGAACGTGAATATGAGTCTGCAGGAAAAGACATGTGCTGCCCACATCAGAATTTTTAACAATATTAAAACAATGATTTATAGAAGTGAACGGGGATTATTTGCAGGCCATTTCGAAAAAAATGTATGATCTATATTTAAAGATTCAACAAATTTTTGTAGAATAAAATGTTCAACAAATTTAAGCTGTGTACCAAATTTTAACTCTCTAGGACGCAGGAAAGAGCATTAAAAATGCCATCAAATAAGTATATCATGAAGAGTTATATAAAAGTAAAAAAAAATTTAAAACATGGAATATCCATGTAGCCACTGATAAAGAGCGTATTTACGCTCGAAAGCTCTCTGGCCTTTTTAAGTTTTGTACGTCTTAAAAAAGTGAAATAAATACCTTCTATTATAGTTGTGTTCTTGTTGTTTCTGCAGGTTCAAATCAGACGTGATGGCAATTTTATTTATTTATTTTTTTCGTAATTTCATTTTTTGTGGGGAGATAAAATAAAATTATAAGCTAAACTAAGGGCTATTTAAATAACTGCAGCAGAAAAATTACATATAACCTGTTAATCTATGAATGAAATAAAATGAAATTTAGACTTCAGATGGAAGAATTATTGCAAATATGAAATCCACACCGAAAAATCGTATCAATTTCCATATTTTTCCTTGGTAATTGTAGTTTATGAAATAGTGATTTGGACGATAATCATCTATTTAAAATGTTAACCCTGCCTTTCATATAGCTTGCAAATGAACACTGTTTCAGTGCCTTGCCAAAAATCCAAATGCTAAACATGGGACGGAATAAATGTGGACGTGACCTGGCTGTATACACAACTGATGCTTCGCCTATTCAAAACAGAATCAGGAAGACCTTTCCTAAATGATGCTAATTTTACACAATAAAGGGAAATGTGTGTGTGTGTTAGTATGTGTATGTGTGTGCTGTCTGTAGTGGGGAATCTAAGCGTTGTACGACTATGAAATTTGCTACACATGTACTTCAGGACCTGAATAGGGCTACAGAGCTTGAATGAACTTTTGAGCAAGCCCATACAGTGGACTTTCCTACCGCAGAACCCGTTTCCTTCGTAACCAGCTAAAAGGTTCTGGAGAGGTCAGGTAATCTGTTGTAGCGAATTCTATCCATTTCAATTTACTGCGGCCGTATCTGGCGCAGTTTCCTGGATGAGCTTTTGCGAGACTGTGAGCCAGAATGGAATTATTCCTCAAAGTCATTTATTATATAAAATATTATTTGAAAATATAACCGGTATATATTGGCAGTATGCAAAAATATTTTTATTTTAAATTTTCGCAATCTTATTTTTTGCGAGGAGATTATATAAAATTATACGTTAAACTAGGAGCAATCCAAATAACTGCAGTAGAAAAATTACATATGACCTGTTAATCTATGAATGAAATAAAATGAAATTGAAATTTAAAATGGCAGAATTATTGCAAATATTAAATCAACACCGAAAAATCATCTCAATTTCCATATTTTTCCTTGGTCCTTTTAGTCTCTGCTAAAATAGTGATTTGGAAGATAATCATCTATTACAAATTATTGCCCTGCCTTTCATATCCATTGCAAATAAACACTGTTTCAGTGCCTCCCAAAAAAATTCAAATACTAAACATAGGAGTGTACAAATGTGGGCGTGGCCTGGTTGTATCCACAACTGATACATATTTCGTCAATTCAAAACTGAATTTGGAAGATATTTCCTAAATAATACTGATTTTACACAAAAATAGAAAATGTGTGTGTGTGTGTATGTGCGTGCGTGTGTGAATGTGTGTGCTGTCTGTACAGGGAATCTAAGCATTTTACGGCTATGAAATTTGCTACACATGTACTTCAGGACCTGAATTGATGTATGCACCTCGACGTTATTATTTAAAATTTTGAATTAGTTTTTAATTGTTTATAGGCTCGAATATTCTTATCGAACGCTAAAATACCATAAAACACGTGGAGAAAAATGCGGCTTGAATTTAATTTGAGGCATAACGACAAGATCATGGGAAAGCGCCTCCCTCGCGAAACCAGGAATACCAGACGGATGGAGCGTCCATATAGGGGGATTTAAAATTCAGAATTTTAAAATTGCAAATTTTACAGGTAGCGATTTGAATTTTGAAATATAAGCTTGCAACAGTATTGTAAGCATTCGATGAAAAAAAAATCATGTTCCCCGATAATAACTTCCAATGTTAGCAACAAAGATTTTAAACGGCTGCAAACCAAAGACTTTTTGGGGCACGATCTTTCCAGGAAAAGGGAATTTTGAAAATCTTCAGCATTTTAACAACATAAAATTGATTTTATAGACACGAGCAACGCCGGTAATTTGCTCTAGTTTTATATAATATTGCATAATAAAGAAAGTTTTATATAATATTACATAATAAAAGAAGTTTTATATAATATTGCATAATAAAGCACTTAAATGCTCTACTAGTTTCACAAAACAGCTAATTCTATTCTCAACACATTGACATATTTCATTTCACAAAACAGCCCCTACTTTTCTCAAAACATTTACGAATATCACTGTTCAATGTAACTCGAATCACTTCAACTGTTCTCCAACCGAGTGATAACTCCTTTTATAAACTCTTTACAGAAACTTCTAGAAATCTCTCATATCTCGTAGAATATTCATTATTCCGGACCTTCTGAAACTCGCCAAATTGGCGATAAATTGGAAAATCTGACGACCCCTTTCCGAACTTAGCATTTGGAAACCTTAGATACACGTCATAGGAAAGGTTGCCTGTACGGGTGTTTTCTCCGTCTGGTTTTCAAAAGTGACTCCAGTGAAAGTATTTTTGCACTTTCATAACAGTTATTACATAGAGAAATTTTGTCATGTTTTTATAGAAAATATGATTGCGTTAGACATTTTAAAATATCCAATTTTTAAATAAAAAGCCCCAAATTTCATATTCTAAAGCAGTTTTATATTAGGAATAAGCATTTGAAATTATATTTACAATTTTAAAGTATACAGTCTGTGTAAACTTCGCATTCGATGTAATTTTAAAAAAAATCATTCTTTATAACATTTGTGACATATTTAATATATAACTATGATAAAGAACATAAAGATGAATATAAATAGAGCATCGCAAGACTCCGTGGTATGCATAATCTAACCCTGAGCATATTGAGAAATTCTTATTACAGAAATGTCTGTGTTTTGGTGTAATTTGATGTGGAAATTTCTAAAATGAAGTTTACTTTGTAGAAAGCCCAGACCACACGACCAACCCATAGGCTAATGGTAGCTTTCTGTGTGGCCGGATGAAGTTTACTTTGTGTCACACATTTGTATGTTCCGCAAAGTGCAAATGCACAGCTAGCGAAAAGTAATGTTTCATTTGATTGACATATGGTTTGGTATATATGAATGTCATGTGACAGTTGGTTTGAATAAAATGTTGAATTGTATCTAGGATGTTTAAATCGTTATAAAAAATTGTTGTTCAAATTTTGAAAGTTTTTTTATGTCAATTTATAATCCAAATTATTATTCTGAGAAATTTCAAGACATGAAGTTCGAATCATACATGTTGCACAACCCGAAAATTGCACATTGAGTGTGGATATGAAAAGACGATATTGTTTTCCTACAAGTCAAAATGCGGAAACGTTAAATCTATATGTGTATAATATTAGATTTTTTATTCCTATACATACGCAAA
Source organism: Amaurobius ferox (assembly GCA_951213105.1). Lineage (NCBI taxonomy): Eukaryota > Metazoa > Arthropoda > Arachnida > Araneae > Amaurobiidae > Amaurobius > Amaurobius ferox. The sequence continues at coordinate 111,081,978 of OX578137.1, read as the reverse complement.
ACCTATAACTATCTTGCTCTATCTCTTTATTTCGCATCTAGATTTCAATATTTGAGCTTTTTATTAAACTTAGAAATTTCTCTTATACTAAAAATGTAAAATTTAGAATCAACTTTCACATTTTTGAACGATTTAACATTATCACAGTACTAAAGTAATTTATTTTACTTAAATATTTAAAACTGTATCGAAATATAAATTATCTGATTCTCTATGCAAAATCAATGAATACTTCATCCATATAACTTGTATTCCAGGCCCCAGAGCTAAATAATTTTGTGTAAAAGAATACAGCAATTCTTATGTAACTCACCCTACAATCGCTTGAGATATTTGCATTCTGCATAAGTTAAAATTAGGCGTCGTTGAAGAAATAATAAAAGTTTAGGGATCATTTAAAATCACAGCTTTTATAATTTCATAGGCATTGAATTTAGGTACACAGATAATACACAGATACACAGATAATATGTGTGTGTGTGTGTGTATTCAAAGTATTGGAATCGTGCCGAAGATCGGAACTCAAATTTTCGAATGATCTACACGGTTTGGGACTTCTAAAACACGAAAAAAATATTTTTAGGAAGACGTCTGAGTGTGTAAGTGTGTATCTGTGTATGTTTCTGTGTGTCTGTGGGGATATTACATACACTCAAATTGAAAAACTAGTGAACCGAATTTCATAAAATTTGATAGATATGTTTTTTGTGGGAGATCCTGATGTTCATTAGATTATAGTACGATTCGTAATAAAAGACAATGCCTTCTTTGTGAAATGACCGGCATAAATTGCCTATATCCACTCTAGCTAAAAACTATTGGAACAAATTCAATAAAATTTGGTGTATATTATTCCAATAGCCTACAAGTGATTTATATAGCAAATTTAACGAAATTTGGTATATAAATCATTTGTAGGGGATTCTAGTACGATTCGGGAAGAAGGAATGGGCTATTTTTGCGAAATGACCCGCAAAAATCGTTAAATATAAAAATAAAAGACTACGTGTGCTTAATTATATCAATTAAATTCCTATTTTATACGTGAATTTTGACAACAAAAGGAATAAGACTAACCCCATTACTCTAGGACTAGGCGTTCTTGAGATATTCTATTTTTTTCGCGTTTTCGCTACGCCACCTTTGACAATAAGTCCAGCTATCAAATGACAACCAAATTTAAGTTTAACGTGCAAATTCAATGTCATTTAAAATACTTATGGCTGTTAGTTTGTGCAGGTAAACTCCAATTATTATTGAAGAAATAAAGAGAACGTGTATATGAGTCTGCAGGGAAAGACATCTTCTGCCCACATCAGAATTTTTAACAATATTACAACAATGATTTATAGGAGTGAACGGGGATTATTTTCAGGTCATTTCGAAAATAATGTATGATCTATATTTAAAGATTCATCAAATTTTTGTAGAATAAAATGTTCAACAAATTTAAGCTGTGTACCAAATTCAACTCTCTAGGACGTAGGTAAGTGCATTAAAAATGCCATCAAATAAGTATATCATGAAGAGTTATATAAAATTAAAAAAAAAATTTTAAACATGGAATTTCCATGTAGCCACTGATAAAGAGCGTATTTACGCTCGAAAGCTCTCTGACTTTTTTAAGTTTTGTACGTCTTAAAGAAGTGAAATAAAGACCTTCTATTATAGTTGTGTGCTTGTTGTTTCTGCAGGCTGAAATCAGACGTGATGCCAATTTTATTTATTTATTTTTTTCGCAATCTCATTTTTTGTGGGGAGATAAAATAAAATTATAGGTAAAACTAAGGGCTATCCAAATAACTGCAGCAGAAAAATTACACGTGACCTGTTAATCTATGAATGAAATAAAATGAAATTTAAACTTAAGATGGTAGAATTATTGCAAATATGAAATCCACACAGAAAAATCGTCTCAATTTCCATATTTTTCATTCGCCATTTTAGTTTATAAAATAGTGATTTGGAAGATAACCATCTATTACATATTTTTTCCCTGCCTTTCATGTCCATTGCAAATAAACACTGTTTCAGTGCCTCCCAAAAAAATCCAAATGCTAAATATAGGAGTGTACAAATGTGGCCGTGACCTGGTTATAACCGCAACTGATACATATTTCGTCTATTCAAAACTGAATTTGGAAGATATTTCCTAAATAATACTAATTTTACACAATAAAAGAAAATGTGTGTGTGTGTATGTGCGTGAGTGTGTGCTATCTGTAGCGGGGAATCTAAGCGTATTACGGCTATGAAATTTGCTACACATGTACTTCAGGACCTGAATAGGTGTATGCACCTCCACGTTATTATTTAAAGATTTGAATTAGTTTTAATTGTTTTATAGACTCGAATTTTCTTAGCGATCGCTAAAATACCATAAAACACGTGGAGAAAAATGCGGCTTGAATTCAATTTGAGGCTTAACGGCAAGATCATAGGAAAGAGTCTCCCTCGCGAAACCAGGAATTCCAGACGGATGGAGCGTCCATAGTAGGATTTAAAATTCAGAAATTTAAAATCGCAAATTTTACAGATAGCGATTTGAATTTTGAAATATAAGCTTGCAACACTATTGTAAGCATTCCCTGAAAAAAAAATCATGTTCCTCGATAATAACTTCCAATATTAGCAACTAAGATTTTAAACGGCTGCAAACCAAAAACTTTTTGGGGCACGATCATTCCAGGAGACGGGAATTTTGAAAATCTTCAGCATTTTAACAACATAAAATTGATTTTATAGACACGAGCAACGCCGGTAATTTGCTCTAGTTTTAAATAATATAGCATAATAAAGAAAGTTTTATATAATATTACATAATAAAGGAAGTTTTATATAATATTGCATAATAAAGCACCTAAATGCTCTACTAGTTTCACAAAAAAGCTAATTCTATTCTCAAAACATTGACATATCTCATTTAACAAAACAGCCGCTACTGTTCTCAAAACATTTACGAATATCACAGTTCAATATAACTCGAATCACTTCAACTGTTCTACAACTGAGTGATAACTCCTTTTAAAAACTCTTTACAGAAACTTCTAGAAATCTCTCATATCTCGTAGAATATTCATTATTCCGGACCTTCGAAAACTCGCCAAATTGGCGATAAATTTGAAAATCTGACGACCCCTTTCCGAACTTAGCATTTGGAAACCTTAGATTCACGTCATAGGAAATGTTGCATGTACGGGTGTTTTCTCCGTCTGGTTTTCGAAAGTGACTCCTGTGAAGGCATTTTTGCACGTTCATAACAGTTATAACATAAAGAAATTTTCTCATGCTTTTATAGAAAATATGATTGCTTTAGACATTTTAAAATATCCAATTTTTAAATAAAAAGCCCCAAATTTCATATTCTAAAGCAGTTTTATATTAAGAATAAGCATTCGAAATAATATTTACAATTTTAAAGAATACAGTCTGTGTAAACTTCGCATGCGATGTAATTTAAAAAAAAAATCATTCTTTATAACATTTGTGACATATTTAATATATAACTATGATAAAGAACATAAAGATGAATATAAATAGAGCATCACAAGACTCCGTGTTATGCATAATCGAACCCTGAGCATATTGAGAAATTCTTATTACAGAAATGTCTGTGTTTTGGTGTAATTTGATGTGGAAAACTCTAAAATGAATTTTATTTTGTGTCACACATTTATATGTTCCGCAAAGTGCAAATGCACAGCTAGCAAAAAGTAATGTTGCATTTGATTTGCATATGGTTTGGTATATTTGAGTGTCATGTGACAGATGGTTTGAATAAAATGTTGAATTGTATCTAGGAAGTTTAAATCGTAGTAAAAAGTGATTATGCAAATTTTGAAAGTCTTTTTATGTCAATTTATAATCCAGTTCAATATTCTGAGAAATTTCAAGACATGGAGTTCGCATCATAGATGTTGCACAACCCGAAAATTGCACAGAGTGTGGATTTGAAAAGACGATATTGTTTTCCTACAAGTAAATGTAAAAATTCCTAAAATATAAATCTATTTTCTAAAAGATAAATATATGTGTATAATATTAGATTTTTTATTCCTATACATACGCAAAACCTATAAATATCTTGCTCTATCTCTTTATTTCGCATCTAGATTTCAATATTTGAGCTTTTTATTAATCTTAGAAATTTCTCTTATACTAAAAATAAAAAATTTAGAATCAACTTTCGAATTTTTGAACGATTTAACATTATCACAGTACTACAGTAATTTATTATACTTAAATATTTAAAACTCTATCGAAATATAAATCATCTGATTCTCTATGCAAAATCAATGAATACTTCATTCATATAACTTGTATTCCATGCTCCAGAGCTAAATAATTTTGTGTTATAAAATACAGCAATTCTTATGTAACTCACCCTACAATCGCTTGAGTTATTTGCATTCTGCATAAGTTAAAATTAGGCTTCGTTGAAGAAATAATAAAAGTTTAGGGATCATTTAAAATCACAACTATTGTAATTTCATAGGCATTGAATTTAGGTACACAGATAATACAAAGATTCACAGATAATATGTGTGTGTGTGTGTGTGCGTATTCAAAGTATTGGAATCGTGCCGAAGATCGGAACTCAAATTTTCGAATGATCTACACGTTTTGGGACTTCTAAAACACGAATAAACTATTTTCAGGAAGACATCTGTGTGTGTAAGTGTGTATCTGATTATGTTTCTGTGTGTCTGTGAGGATATTACATCTACTCTAATTGAAAAACTAATGGACCGAATTTCATAAAATTTGGTAGGTATGTTTTTTGTGGGAGATCCTGATGTTCATTAGATTATAGTGCGATTCCTAATAAAAAAATATGCCTTCTTTGTGAAATGACCGGCAGAAATTGCCTTTATCCACTCTAGCTAAAAACCAATGGAACAAAATTTGTTGTATATTATTTCAATAACCTACAGGTGATTTATTTACTAAATTTAACAAAATTTGGTATATAAATCATATGTAGGTTATTCTAGTACGATTCGGGAAAAAGGCACGGGCTCTTTTTGCGAAATGACCCGCAAAAATCGTTAAATATAAAAATAAAAGACAACGTGTGCTTACTTATATCAATTAAATTCCTATTTTATACGTGATTTTTGACAACAAAAAGAATAAGACTAACCCCATTACTCTAGGACAAGTCGTTCTTGAGATATTCTAGTTTTTTCGCGTTTTCGCTGCGCCACCTTTGACAATAAGTCCAGCTATCAAATGACAACCAAATTTAAGTTTATCGTGCAAATTCAATGTCATGTAAAATACTTATGGCTGTTATTTTGTGCAGGTAAACTCCAATTATTATTGAAGAAATAAAGAGAACGTGAATATGTGTCTGCAGGGAAAGACATGTGCTGCCCACATTTGAATTTTTAACAGTATTACAACAATGATTTATAGAAATGAACGGGGATTACATGCACTCCATTTCGAAAAAATGTATGATCTATATTTAAAGATTCACCAAATTTTTGTGGAATAAAATGATCAACAAATTTAAGCTGTGTACCAAATTTTAACTCTCTAGGACGTAGGAAAGTGCATTAAAAATGCCATCAAATAAGTATATCATGAAGAGTTATATGAAAGTAAAAAAAAAATTTAAAACATGGAATTTCCATGTAGCCACTGATAAAGAGCGAATTTAAGCTCGAAAGCTCTCTGGCCTTTTTAAGTTTTGTACGTCTTTAAAAAGTGAAATGAAGACCTTCTATTATAGTTGTGTTCTTGTTGTTTCTGCAGGTTGAAATCAGACGTGATGCCAATTTTATTTATTTATTTGTTTCGTTATTTCATTTTTTGTGGGGAGGTAAAATAAAATTATAAGCTAAACTAAGGACGATGGTAGAATTACTACAAATATGAAATCCACACCGAAAAATCTTATCAATTTCCATATTTTTCCCTGGTCATTGTAGTTTATAAAATAGTGATTTGGACGATAATCATCTATTTAAAATGTTAACCCTGCCATTCATATAGCTTGCAAATAAACACTGTTTCAGTGCCTCCCTAAAAATCCAAATGCTAAACATGGGACTCTTTAATGTGGACGTGGCCTGGCTGTATACACAACTGATGCTTCGCCTATTCAAAACTGAATCAGGAAGACCTTTCCAAAATGATGCTAATTTTACACAATAAAGGGAAATGTGTGTGTGTGCAGTCTGTAGCGGGGAATCTAAGCGTTGTACGACTATGAAATTTGCTACACATGTACTTCAGGACCTGAATAGGGCTACAGAGCTTATATGAACTTTTGAGCAAGCCCATACAGTGGATTTTCTTACCGCAGAACACGTTTTGTTCGTAGCCAGCTAAAAAGTTCTGGAGAAGGCAGGTAATCTGTTGTCGCGGATTCTATCCATTTCAATTTGCTGCGGCCGTATCTGGCGCAGTTTTCTGGATGAACTTCTCTTAGTCATTTATTTCGCATGAAATCTTTCTTTAAAGTCATTTATTATATGAAATATAATTTGAAAATATAACCGGTATATATTGGCAGTATGCAAAAATATTTTTATTTTAAATTTTCGCAATCTTATTTTTTGCGAGGAGATAATATAAAATTATAGGTTAAACTAGCAGCTATCCAAATAACTGCAGTAGAAAAATTATATATGACCTGTTAATCTATGAATGAAATAAAATGAAATTGAAACATAAAATGGCAGAATTATTGCAAATATGAAAGCAACACCGAAATATAATCTCAATTTCCATATTTTTCCTTGGTCCTTTTAAGCTTGCAACAGTATTGTAAGCATTACCTGAAAAAAAAATCATGTTCCACGATAATAACTTCCAATGTTAGCAACTAAGATTTTAAACGGCTGCAAACAAAAGACTTTTTGGGGCACGATCTTTCCAGGAGAAGGGAATTTTGAAAATCTTCAGCATTTTAACAACATAAAATTGATTTTATAAACACGAGCAACGCCGGTAATTTGCTCTAGTTTTATATATTATTGCATAATAAAGAAAGTTTTATATAATATTACATTATAAAGGAAGTTTTATATAATATTGCATAATAAAGCACTTAAAAGCTCTACTAGTTTCACAAAACTGCTAATTCTATTCTCAAAACATTGACATATCTCATTTCACAAAACAGCCGCTACTGTTCTCAAAATATTTACGAATATCACAGTTCAATGTAACTCGAATCACTTCAACTGTTCTACAACTGAGTGATAACTCCTTTTATATAGACTTTAGAGAAACTTCTAGAAATCTCTCATACCTCGTAGAATATTCATTATTCCGGATCTTCGAAAACTCGCCAAATTGGCGATAAATTGGAAAATCTTACGACCCCTTTCCGAACTTAGCATTTGGCAACCTTAGATACACGTCATAGGAAAGGTTGCCTCTACGGGTGTTTTCTCCGTCTGGTTTTTAAAAGTGACTCCAGTGAAGCATTTTTGCACGCTCATAACAGTTATTGCATAGAGAAACTTTCTCATGTTTTTATAGAAAATATGATTGCGTTAGACATTTTAAAATATCCTATTTTTAAATAAAAAGCCCCAAATTTCATATTCTAAAGCAGTTTTATATTAGGAATAAGCATTTGAAATTAAATTTACAATTATAAAGTATACAGTCTGTGTAAACTTCGCAATCGATGTAATTTTTAAAAAATCATTCTTTATAACATTTGTGACTGATTTAATATATAACTATGATAAAGAACATAAAGATGAATATAATTAGAGCATCGCAAGTCTCCGTGTTATGCATAATATAACCCTGAGCATATTGAGAAATTCTTAATACAGAAATGTCTGTGTTTTGGTATAATTTGATGTGGAAAACTCTAAAATGAAGTTTACTTTGTGTCACACATTTGTATGTTCCGCAAAGTGCAAATGCACAGCTAGCGAAAAGTAATGTTTCATTTGATTTGCATATGGTTTGGTATATGAGTGTCATGTGACAGTTGGTTTGAATAAAATGTTGAATTGTATCTAGGATGTTTAAATCGTGGTAAAAAATGATTGTTCAAATTTTGAAAGTTTTTTTATGTCAATTTATAATCCAAATTATTATTCTGAGAAATTTCAAGACATGGAGTTCGAATCATACATGTTGCACAACCCGAAAATTGCACATTGAGTGTGGATATGAAAAGACGATATATTTTTCCTACAAGTAAATATAAAAATTCCTAAAAGATAAATCTATTTTCTAAAAGATAAAAATATGTGTATAATATTAGATTTTTTAATCTTATACATACGCAAAACCTATACATATTTTGCTCTATCTCTTTATTTCGCATCCAGACTTCAATATTTGAGCTTTTTATTACCTTAGAAATTTCTCTTATACTAAAAATGTGAAATTTAGAATCAACTTTCAAATTTTTGAACGATTTAACATTACCACAGTACTACAGTAATTTATTTGACTTAAATATGCAAAACTGTATCGAAATATGAATCATCTGATTCTCTATGCAAAATCACTGAATACTTCATTCATATAACTTGTATTCCAGGCTCCAGAGCTAAATAATTTTGTGTAAAAGAATACAGCAATTCTTATGTAACTCACCCTACAATCACTTGAGTTATTTGCATTCTGCATAAGTTAAAATTAGGCTTCGTTGAAGAAATAATAAAAGTTTAGGGATCATTTAAAATCACAACTTTTGTAATTTCATAGGCATTGAATTTAGGTACACAGATAATACACAGATACACAGATAATATGTGTGTGTGTGTGTATTCAAGTTATTGGAATCGTGCCGAAGATCGGAACTCAAATTTTCGAATGATTTACACGGTTTGGGACTTCTAAAACACGAAAAAACTATTTTTAGGAAGACGTTTGAGTGGGTAAGTGTGTATCTGTTTATGTGTCTGTGTGTCTGTGGGGGATATTACATCCACTCTAATTGAAAAACTACTGAACCGAATTTCATAAAATTTCGTAGGTAAGTCTTTTGTGGGAAATCCTGATGTTCATTAGTTTATAGTACGATTCGTAATAAAAGAATATGCCTTCCTTGTGAAATGACCGGCAGAAATTGCCTTTATCCAATCTAGCTAAAAACTAATGGAACAAATGTGAAAAAATTTGGTGTATAATATTTCAATAACCTACACGTGATTTATATACTAAATTTAACAAAATTTGGTATATAAATCATATGTAGGTTATTCTAGTACGATTCGGGAAAAAGGAACGGGCTCTTTTTGCGAAATGACATGCAAAAATCGTTAAATTTAAAAATAAAAGAATAAGTGTGCTTAATTATATCAATTAAATTCCTATTTTTTACGTGATTTTTGACAACAAAAGGAATAAGACTAACCCCATTACTCTAGGACTAGCCGTTCTTGAGATATTCTATTTTTTTCGCGTTTTCGCTACGCCACCTTTGACAATAAGTCCAGCTATCAAATGAGAACCAAATTTAAGTTTAACGTGCAAATTCAATGTCATGTAAAATACTTATGGCTGTTATTTTGTGCAGGTAAACTCCAATTATTATTGAAGAAATAAAGAGAACGTGAATATGTGTCTGCAGGGAAAGACATGTGCTGCCCACATCAGAATTTTTAACAATATTACAACATTGATTTATAGAAGTGAACGGGGATTATTTGCAGGCCATTTCGAAAAAAATGTATGATCTATATTTAAAGATTCACCAAATTTTTGTAGAATAAAATGTTCAACAAATTTAAGCTGTGTACCAAATTTTAACTCTCTAGGACGTAGGAAAGTGCATTAAAAATGCCATCAAATAAGTATATTAGGAAGAGTTATATAAAAGTAAAAAAAAATTTAAAACATGGAATTTCCATGTAGCCACAGATAAAGAGCGTATTTACGCTCGAAAAATCTCTAGCCTTTTTAAGTTTTGTACGTCTAAAAAAAGTGAAATAAAGACCTTCTATTATAGTTGTGTTCTTGTTGTTTCTGCAGGTTGAAATCAGACGTGATGCCAATTTTATTTATTTATTTTTTTCGTAATTTCATTTTTTGTGGGGAGATAAAATAAAATTATAAGCTAAACTAAGGGCTATTTAAATAACTGCAGCAGAAAAATTACATATGACCTGTTAATCTATGAATGAAATAAATTGAAATTTAGACTTAAAATGGTAGAATTATTGCAAATATGAAATCCACACCAAAAAATCGTATCAATTTCCATATTTTTCCTTGGTCATTGTAGTTTATAAAATAGTGATTTGGACGATAATCATCTATTTAAAATATTAACCCTGCCTTTCTTATAGCTTGCAAATAAACACTGTTTCAGTGCCTCCCCAAAAATCCAAATGCTAAACATGGGAATGTATAAATGTGGACGTGGCCTGGCTGCATACACAACTGATGCTTCGCCTATTCAAAACTGAATCAGGAAGACCTTTCCAAAATGATGCTAATTTTACACAATAAAGGGAAATGTGTGTGTGTGTTCGTATGTGTATGCTGTCTGTAGCGGGGAATCTAAGCGTTGTGCGGCTATGAAATTTGCTACACATGTACTTTAGGACCTGAATAGGGCTACAGAGCTTATATGAACTTTTGAGCAAGCCCAGGGGATTTTCATACCGCAGAACACGTTTCCTCCATAGCCAGCCAATAGCTTCTGGAGACGACAAATAATCTGTTGTCGGGGATTCTACCTATTTCAATTTTCAGCGGCCGTATTTAGCGCAGATTACTGGATGCGTGTTTTTAAGTAGTATATCAATACCAAAGTAATCAGAGCCATTCTTTACATAACATTTAATTTGAAAATATTACCGCTATATATTGAACGAACACAAAAATATTTTTAATTAAAATTTTCGTAATCTCATTTTTTGTGGGAAAATAAAATAAAATTATATTTTAAACTGAGGTTTAACCAAATAACTGCAGTAGAAAAATTACATATGACCTGTTAATCTATGAAAGAAATAAAATGAAATTTAGACTTAAAATGGTAGAATTATTGCAAATATGAAATTTACACCGAAAAATCGGCTCAATTTCCACAATTTCCCTTTGTCATTTTAGTCTATGCTAAAATAGCGGTTTGGAAGATAATGATCTATTTAAAATTTTACCCCTGCCTTTCATATCTATTGCAAATAAACACTGTTTCAGTGCCTCCAAAACAATTCAAATGCTAAACATGGGAGTGTACAAATGTGCCGTGGCCTGACTGTATACACAACTGATACATGGGTCGTCTATTCAAAACTGAATCTGGAAGATATTTCCTAAATAATGCTCATTTTACACAATAAAGGAAATTTGTGTGTGTGTGTGCGCATGTGTGTGCTGTCTGTAGCGGGCAATCTAAGCGTTGTACGACTATGAAATTTGCTACACATGTACTTCAGGACCTGAATAGGTCTACGGAGCTTATATGACCTTTTGAGCAAGCCCACACTGTGGATTTTCATACCGCAGAACACGTTTCCTTCGTAGCCATCTAATCGGTTCTGGAGAGGGCAGATAATCTGTTGTCGCGGATTCTATCCATTTCAATTTACTGCGGCCGTATTTGTCGCAGTTTACTTATACGCTTTTGTGAAATAGTATGCCATATTAAAACTATCACAGTCATTTATTATATAAAACATAATTTGGAAATATAACCGGTATATATTGGCAGTATGCAAAAATATTTTTATTTTAAATTTTTGCAATCTTATTTTTTGCGAGGAGATAAAATAAAATGATAGATTAAACTAAGAGCTATCCAAATAACTGCAGTAGAAAAATTACATATGACCTGTTAATCCATGAATGAAATAAAATGAAATTAAACTTAAAATGGCAGAATTACTGCAAATATGAAATCAACACCGAAAAATCATCTCAATTTCCATATTTTTCCTTGGTCCTTTTAGTCTCTGCTAAAATAGTGATTTGGAAGATAATCATCTATTACAAATTTTTTCCTTGCCTCTCATATCCATTGCAAATAAACACTGTTTCAGTGCCTCCCAAAAAAATCCAAATGCTAAACATAGGAGTGTACAAATGTGGGCGTGGCCTGGTTGTATCCACAACTGATACATATATCGTCTATTCAAACCTGAATTTGGAAGATATTTCCTAAATAATACTAATTTTACACAATAATAAAAAATGTGTGCGTGTATGTGCGTGCGTGTATGTATGTGTGTGCTGTCTGTAGCGGGGAATCTAAGCGTTGAATGAATCTAAGCGTTGATTCACCTCGGCGTTATTGTTTCAAATCTTGAATTAGTTTTTAGTGGTTTTATAAGCTTGAATTTTTTTGCGATCGCCAAAACACTAAAAAACACGTGGAAAAAATGCGGCTTGAATTTTATTTGAGGCACAACGGCAAGATCATAGAAAAACGTCTCCCTCGTGAAACCAGGAATTCCAGCGGATGGAGCGTCCATAGTAGGATCTAAAATTCAGAAATTTAAAATTGCAAATTTTACAGAGAGCGATTTGAATTTTGAAATATAAGCTTGCAACAGTATTGTAAACATTCCCTGAAAAAAAATATTGTTTCACGATAATAACTTCCAAATTTAGAAACTAAGATTTTAAACGGCTGCAAACCAAAAACTTTTTGGTACACGGTCTTTCCAGGAGAAGGGAATTTTGAAAATTTTCAGGATTTTAACAACATAAAATTGATTTTATAGACCCCAACAGCGCCGGTAATGTGTTCTAGTTTTATATTATATTGCATAATGAAGGAAGTTTTATATAATATTACATACTAAAGGAAGTTTTACAGAATATTGCATAATAAAACACTTAAATACTCTACTAGTTTTACAAAACAGAAAATACTATTATCAAAACATTGACATATCCCATTTCATAAAGCAGCCGCTACTGTTCTCAAAACATTTACGAATATCACAGTTCAATATTGCTCGAATCACTTCAACTGTTCTCCAAATGAGTGATAGTACCTTTTATAAACTCTTTATAGAAACATCTAGATATCTCTCATATTTCGTAGAATATTCGTTATTTCTAACCTGTGAATACACGCAAAATTAGAGATAAATTGGAAAATCTGACGACCCCTTTCCGAACTTAGCATTTGGGAACCTTAGATACACGTCACGGGAAAGGTTGCATGCACGGGTATTTTCACCGTCTGGTTTTCAAAAATGACTCCAGTGAAAGCAAGTTCATAGCATTTATTACATAGAGAAAATTTTCTCATATTTTTATGGAAAATATGATTCCGTTAGACATTTAAAAATATCCAATTTTTAAATAAAAAGCCCCACATTCCATATTCTAAAGTAGTTTTATTTTAGGAATACGCATTTGAAGTTATATTTACAATTTTAAAGAACACAAAAAAATAAATATTAAACAACCTAAAATATGTATTAAACTATCTATTTTTAAAATAATTTGAAGAATAGATAATTAAATATTTTATATCTTTACGAATTGGGATAACTTTTTAATTCCCCCACAGTACATAATGTGTGTATGGGGAAAGTATTGAGAAGGGTTTAGAATTTGGAAATTGAGTTTTCGACAGATTTTCAATATCTGGAGTAACAATATCTGGAGCAATTATTAACTCCTAGCAATATCTGGAGAACGGCGCATGTTAACGCTCCATTAATAATACTATTCTCTTTAAAATAAAAATCGCAAGCAAGAACACTAAGCCTTCAATATATTTAATATGAATTTTTATTTAATATTTGTTTTCAAAAACTTTGATATTTCCCTAGCCTAGGCAAATAGTTGGTCTCCGATGCAAACAGTTGGTCTCCCAGGCAACCATTTGATCTCCCACGCAAACAATTGATCTTTAACGGTTTTCGATTGAATCATGCCTCTTTCATTTAAATCACCTAATCTATGCAAGAGATGTCGGATCTATAGACTTATCAGCTACTCGTAGAGACAAGCATATATTTTTATATGGTTGTTTCATATTCAGACCCATGTTTCTATGTGTACTGTTGCCATGTTTCTAAGTCTATTGCTGAACATTCTTGTGATTCTAATCATGTTTCTAACTTTTGTAAACCAAGGAGCGGTTCTACTCTAAATTCAATTTTTGAAATGGACTTTCTTGAAAGTTTCTCCGTTCTCATTCAAAATCCCTTGTTAACGATAATTATCTTTCTTCGTTTCTGCTCTGGTATAAATTTTCGATTTCGTTTGCTTCCTTATTATTTCGGAAATGTTCATCCTTTACCAGGTTTTTTAATTTAGTTGGGATTTTATAAACAAATTATTTGAGACCTCTGTTGGACGTTCACTTTTTGTTTGGTATTCTATCGTTCATTCATGATGTCCCACATTTGGTTCCTGCCTCCTGGGGAAACGCATGAAAACCCATAGAAAATGAAATTTTTTTTCTATGCTCGCCGCGTCGTCAATGTCTGCTATCTCGTTTAGGACACCATTTCCTGGAGAACACCATTTCCTCCTTTCGTTGTTAGTAACACCCTTACCCCATTTCTGCCACGTTTGCTGTTCTTGCAGCAGTCACCGATCTTTCTCTGACGAGTGATGGTTGCGTTTTTGTGTATCGAGACAAAAAAGGCTGCTTTAGCCCTCGAAATAAGTTAATGATTTTAAATTTTTATATCCTGCTTCTAACGATGTTATTTGAATATTATGCTTCAGGTACGTAACTGATACATATTTCGTAGTATTCGAAAAGTTAAGATTAGCACAATTCTATAGTCCAGCAAAAAGTTGTTAGTATATCGTCACAATCTAACAAAAAAAAATTTGAATTACTGCGTTATTTTATTTTTACAAAGGCTAGCATTGCGTTCTAGTTTGAATTATGTCCAATTTTATTTACAGATTCGACATCCTTTCCTACATCTTAATGAATAGTTCAAAAGATAACTTTAAACTGACAGCCATTATCATTATGCGCCTAAGTTAATTAAAAATATTTCTACAGGTATTACCTTTTCATTACCTCATATCTGGTATTATTCTTTATATTTTAAAGCGTCAAAAAATCAAACTTAAACTATGGAGAAGTTATTATGGCTGAGATTTATAGTACACTCTAAGACAAAAAAATCGATGCACTAAGAAAAAATTATCCAAATGAGACAAAATTTGGTACGTAGAAAGCCCAGACCACACGACCAATCCGACGGCTTATGGTTGTTGTTTGTGTGGCAGGAGAAAATTTGGTACGTGTAATGGCTGATACTATTTTCAAAATATTGACGTATATCGTAATTCAATGTAGCTCGTGTCACGTCACATGATTTCCAACTGAGCGATGACTCCTTTTATATACGCTCCGTAGAAACTTCCAGAAGGTGTTACTATCTCCTAGAATATTCATTATTTCGGGAAAGCTATAGAAGTCTTCGAAAAGTCGACAAATTGGCGATAAATAGCCAAATATGGCAACCCTATATTGACGTAATAGGAATGACTGCTTGTAAAGGTATTTTCCCTTCTGGATCTCAAAAGAGCTTCAAAAACATTTTACAGGTTTGCAAAAATTTTTAAAGGTCTTTACAAAATAAAGAATAATTGCCCTAAATTAACAAATTTCGAGCAAGCCCATACAGTGGATTTTCATACCGCAGAACACGTTTCCTCCATAGCCAGACAATAGGTTCTGGAGACGACAAATAATCTTTTGTCGCGGATTCTACCCATTTCAATTTTCTGCGGCCGTATTTGGCGCAGATTACTGGATGCGCTTTTGTGAAGTAGTATATCAATACCAAAGCAATCAGAGTTATTCATTACATAAGATTTAATTTGATAATATTACCGCTATATATTGAAAGAACACAAAAATATTTTTAATTTAAATTTTCGTAATCTCATTTTTTGTGGGGAAATAAAATAAAAAATTTTTTTTGAACTAATTGCCAACCAAATAACTGCAGTAGAAAAATTACATGTGATCTGTTAATCTATGAATGAAATAAAATGAAATTTAGACTTAAAATGGTAGAAGTATTGCAAATATGAAATCCACACCGAAAAATCGTCTCAATTTCCACATTTTTCCTTGGTCATTTTAGTCTATGCTAAAATAGCGATTTGGAAAATAACGATCTATTTAAAATTTTACCCCTGCCTTTCATATCTATTGCAAATAAACACTGTTTCAGTGCCTCCCAATAAAATTCAAATGCTAAACATGGGAGTGTACAAATGTGGCCGTGTCCTGGCTGTATGCACAACTGATACATGTGTCGTCTATTCAAAACTGAATCTGGAAGATATTTCCAAAATAATGCTAATTTTACACAATAAAGGAAATTTGTGTGTGTGTGTGTGTGTGTGTGCGTGTGTGTATGTGTGTGCTGTCTGTAGCGGGGAATCTAAGCGTTGTACGTCTATGAAATTTGCTACACATGTACTTCAGGACCTGAATAGGTGCATGCACCTCTACGTTATTGTTTAAAATTTTTAATTAGTTTTTAATTGTTTTATAGGCTCGAATTTTCTGTGCAAAAGATAAAATACCATAAAACACGTGGAGGAAAATGCGGCTTCAATTCAATTTGAGGCTTAACGGCAAGATCATAGGAAAGCGTCACCCTCGCGAAGCCAGGAATTTCAGACGGATGGAGCGTCCATAGTAGGATTTAAAATTCAGAAATTTAAAATCGCAAATTTTACAGATAGCTATTTGAATTTTGAAATATAAGCTTTCAACAGTATTGCAAGCATTCCCTGAAAAAAAATTCATGTTCCACGATAATAACTTCCAATGTTAGGAACTAAGACCTTAAACGGCTGCAAACCAAAGACTTTTTGAGGCACGATCTTTCCAGGAGAAGGGAATTTTGAAAATCTTCAGCATTTTAACAACATAAAATTGATTTTATAGACACGAGCAACGCCGGTAATTTGCTCTAGTTTTATATAATAATGCATAATAAAGAATTTTTTTTATAATATTGCATAATAAAGCACTTAAATGCTCTACTAGTTTCACAAAACAGCTAATTCCATTCTCAAAACATTGACATATCTCATTTCACAAACTAGCCGCTACTGTTCTCAAAACATTTACGAATATCACAGTTCAATGTAACTCGAATCACTTCAAGTGTTCTCCAACTGAGTGTTAACTCCTTTTATAAACTCTTTACAGAAACTTCTAGAAATCTCTCATATCTCGTAGAATATTCATTATTCCAGACCTTCGAAAACTCGCCAAATTGGCGATAAATTGGAAAATCTGAAGACCCCTTTCCGAACTTAGCATTTGGCAAATTTAGATACACGTCATAGGAAAGGTTGGGGAAGGGTGTTTTCTCCGTCTGGTTTTCAAAAGTGACTCCAGTGAAAGCATTTTTGCACGTTCATAACAGTTATTACATAAAGAAGTTTTCTCATGTTTTTATAGAATATATGATTGCGTTAGACATTTTAAAATATCCAATTTTTAAATAAAAAGCCCAAAATTTCATATTCTAAAGCAGTTTTATATTAGGAAGAAGCATTTGAAATTATATTTGCAATTTTAAAGAATACAGTCTGTGTAAACTTCGCATGCGATGTAATTTTTAAAAAATTATTCTTTATAATATTTGTGTCAAATTCAATATATAACTATGATAAGGAACATAAAGATGAATATAAATAGAGCATCCCAAGACTCCGTGCTATGCATAATCTAACCCTGAGCATATTGAGAAATTCTTATTACAGAAATGTCTGTGTTTTGGTGTAATTTGATGTGGAAAATTCTAAAATGAATTCTACATTTATATGTTCCGCAAAGTGCAAATGCACAGCTAGCAAAAAGTAATGTTTCATTTGATTTGCATATGGTTTGGTATATTTGAGTGTCATGTGACAGTTGGTTTCAATAAAATGTTGAATTGTATCTAGGATGTTCAAATCGTGGAAAAATATGATTGTTCAAATTTTGAAAGTTTTTTTATGTCAATTTATAATCCAATTTAATATTCTGAGAAATTTCAAGACATGGAGTTCGAATCATAGATGTTGCACAACCCGAAAATTGCACATTGAGTGTGGATATGAAAAGATGATATTGTTTTCCTACAAGTAAATGTAAAAATTCCTAAAAGATAACTCTATTTTCTAAATGATAAATATATGTGTATAATATTAGATTTTTTATTCCTATACATACGCAAAACCTATAAATATCTTGCTCTATCTCTTTATTTCGCATCTAGACTTCAATATTTGAGCTTTTTATTAATGTTAGAAATTTCCCTTATACTAAAAATATAAAATTTGGAATCAACTTTCAAATTTTTGAACGATTTAACATTATCACAGTACTACAGTAATTTATTATACTTAAATATTTAAAACTGTATCGAAATATAAATCATCTGATTCTCTATGCAAAATCAATGAATACTTCATTCATATAACTTGTATTCCAGGCTCCAGAGCTAAATAATTTTGTGTAAGAGAATACAGTAATTCTTATGTAACTCACCCAACAATCGCTTGAGTTATATGCATTCTGCATAAGTTAAAATTAGGCTTCGTTGAAAAAATAATAAAAGTTTAGGGATCATTTAAAATCACAACTATTATAATTTCATAGGCATTTAATTTAGGTACACAGATAATACACAGATACACAGATAATATGTGTGTGTGTGTGTGCGTATTCAAAGTATTGGAATCGTGCCGAAGATCGGAACTCAAATTTTCGAATGATCTACACGTTTTGGGACTTCTAAAACACGAAAACACTATTTTTAAGAAGACGTCTGTGTGTGTAAGTGTGTATCTGTTTATGTTTCTGTGTGTCTGTGAGGATATTACATCCACTCTAATTGAAAAACTAATGGACCGAATTTCATAAAATTTGGTAGGTATATTTTTTGTGGGAAATCCTGATGTTCATTTGATTATAGTACGATTCGTAATAAAAAAATTATGCCTTCTTTGTGAAATGACCGGCAGAAATTGCCTTTATACCACTCTAGCTAAAAACTAGTGGAACAAATGTAGCAAAATTTGGTGTAAAATATTTCAATAACCTACATGAGATTTATATACTACATTTAACAAAATTTGGTATATAAATCATTTGTAGGTTATTCTAGTACGATTCGGGGAGAAAGGAACGGGCTATTTTTGCGAAATGACCCGCAAAAATCGTTAAATATAAAAATAAAAGGCTGCGTGTGCTTAATTATATCAATTAAATTCCTATTTTATACGTGATTTTTGACAACAAAAAGAATAAGACTAACCCCATTACTCTAGGACAAGTCGTTCTTGAGACATTCTAGATTTTTCGCGTTTTCGCTACGCCACCTTTGACAATAAGTCCAGCTATTAAATGACAACCAAATTTAAGTTTAACGTGCAAATTCAATGTCATTTAAAATACTTATGGCTGTTATTTTGTGCAGGTAAACTCAAATTATTTTTGAAGAAATAACGAGAACGTGAATATGAGTCTGCAGGGAAAGACATGTGCTGCCCACATCAGAATTTTTAACAATATTACAGCAATGATTTATAGAAGTGAACGGGGATTATTTGCAGGCCATTTCGAAAAAAATGTATGATCTATATTTAAAGATTCACCAAATTTTTGTAGATTAAATGTTCAACAAATTTAAGCTGTGTACCAAATTTTAACTCTTAAGGACATAGGAAAGTGCATAAAAATGCCATCAAATAACTATATCATGAAGAGTTATCTAAAATTTAAAAAAATTTTAAAACATGGAATTTCCATGTTGCCACTGATAAAGAGCGTATTTACGCTCGAAAGCTCTCTGGCCTTTTTAAGTTTTGTACGTCTTAAAAAAGGGAAATAAAGACCTTCAACTATAGTTGTGTTCTTGTTGTTTCTGCAGGTTGAAATCAGACGTGATGCCAATTTTACTTATTTATTTTTTTCGTAGTCTCATTTTTTATGGGGAGATAAAATAAAATTATAGACTAAACTTAGGGCTATCCAAATAACTGCAGCAGAAACATTACATATACCCTTTTAATCTATGAATGAAATAAAATGAAATTTAGACTTAAGATGGTAGAATTATTGCAAATTTGAAATCCACACCGAAAAATCGTCGCAATTTCCATATTTTTCCAGGGTCATTTTAGTTTATAAAGTAGTGATTTGGAAGATAATCATCTATATAAAATGTTAACCCTGCCTTTCACATAGATTGCAAATAAACACTGTTTCAGTGCCTCCCCATAAATCCAAATGCTAAACATGGGAGTGTACAAATGTGGGCGTGGCCTGGCTGTATACTCAACTGTTTCGCCTATTCAAAACTGAATCTGGAAGACAATTCCTAAATGATGCTAATTTTACACAGTAAAGGGAAATGTGTGTGTGTGCTGTCTGTAGCGGGGAATCTAAGCGTTGTACGACTATGAAATTCGCTACACATGTACTTCAGGACCTGAATAGGTCTACGGAGCTTATATGAACTTTTGAGCAAGCCCACACAGTGGATTTTCATACCGCAGAACACGTTTCCTCCATAGCCAGCCAATAGGTTCTGGAGACGACAAATAATCTGTTGTCGCAGATTCTACCTCTTTCAATTTTCTGCGGCCGTATTTGGCGCAGATTACTGGATGCGTTTTTGCGAAGTAGTATATCAGTACCAAAGCAACCAGAGCCATTCTTTACATAAAATTTAATTTGAAATTATTACCGATATATATTGAAAGAACACAAAAATATTTTTAATTTAAATTTTCGTACTCTCATTTTTTGTGGGGAAATATAATAAAATTATATTTTAAACTAAGGGCCAACCAAATAACTGCAGTAGAAAAATTACATATGACCTGTTAATCTATGAATGAAATAAAATGAAATTTAGACTTAAAATGGTAGAATTATTGCAAATATGAAATCTACACCGAAAAATCGACTCAATTTCCACATTTTTCCTTGGTCATTTTCGTCTATGCTAAAATAGCGATTTGGAAGGTAATGATCTATTTAAAATTTTACCCCTGCCTTTCATATCTATTGCAAATAAACACGGTTTCAGTGTCTCCAAAAAAATTCAAATGCTAAACATGGGAGTGAACAAATGTGGCCGTGGCCTGGCTGTATACACAACTGATACATGTGTTGTCTATTCAAAACTGAATCCGGAAGATATTTCCTAAATAATGCTAATTTTACACAATAAAGGAAATTTGTGTGTGTGTGTGTATGTGTGTGCTGTCTGTAGCGGAGAATCTAAGCGTTGCACGACTATAAAATTTGCTACACATGTACTTCAGGACTTGAATAGGTCTACGGAGCTTATATGATCTTTTGAGCAAGCCCACACAGTGGATTTTCATACCGCGGAACACGTTTCCTTTGTAGCCAGCTATTAGGTTCTGGAGAGGGCAGATAATCTGTTGTCGCGGATTCTATCCATTTCAATTTACTGCGGCAGTATTTGGCGCAGTTTACTGGATGCGCTTCTGTGAAATAGTATGTCAAAATAAAACCATCAAAAAAACTTGAAAATATAACCAGTATATACTGGCAGTATGCAAAAATATTTTTATTTTAAATTTTCGCAATCTCATTTTTTGCGAGGAGATAAAATAAAATTATAGGTTAAACTAAGAGCTATCCAAATAACTGCAGCAGAAAAATTACATAGGACCTGCTAATCTATGAATGAAATAAAATGAAATTTAAACTTAAAATGGCAGAATTACTGCAAATATGAAATCAGCACCGAAAAATCATATCAATTTCCATATTTTTCCTTGGTCCTTTTAGTCTCTGCTAAAATAGTGATTTGGAAGATAATCATCTATTACAAATTTTGTCCCTGCCTTTCATATCCATTGCAAATAAACACTCTTTCAGTGCCTCCCAAAAAAATTAAAATACTAAACATAGGAGTGTACAAATGTGGACGTGGCCTGGTTGTATCCACAACTGATACATATTTCCTCTATTCAAAACTGAATTTGGAAGATATTTCCTAAATAATAATGATTTTACACAAAAATAGAAAATGTGTGTGTGTGTGTATGTGCGTGCGTGTGTGAATGTGTGTGCTGTCTGTAGCAGGGAATCTAAGCATTTTACGGCTATGAAATTTGCTACACATGTACTTCAGGACCTGAATTGATGTATGCACCTCGACGTTATTATTTAAAAATTTGAATTGGTTTTTAATTGTTTATAGGGTCGAATATTCTTATCGAACGCTAAAATACCATAAAACACGTGGAGAAAAATGCGGCTTGAATTTAATTTGAGGCATAACGACAAGATCATAGGTAAGCGCCTCCCTCGCGAAACCAGGAATACCAGACGGATGGAGCGTCCATATAGGAGGATTTAAAATTCAGAATTTTAAAATTGCAAATTATACAGGTAGCGATTTGAATTTTGAAATATAAGCTTGCAACAGTATTGTAAGCATTCGATGAAAAAAAAATCATGTTTCCCGATAATAACTTCCAATGTTAGCAACAAAGATTTTAAACGGCTGAAAACCAAAGACTTTTTGGGGCACGATCTTTCCAGGAGAAGGGAATTTTGAAAATCTTCAGCATTTTAACAACATAAAATTGATTTTAAAGACACGAGCAACGCCGGTAATTTGTTCTAGTTTTATATAATATTGCATAATAAAGAAAGTTTTATATAATATTACATAATAAAAGAAGTTTTATATAATATTGCATAATAAAGCACTTAAATGCTCTACTAGTTTCACAAAACAGCTAATTCTATTCTCAACACATTGACATATTTCATTTCTCAAAACAGCCGCTACTTTTCTCAAAACATTTACGAATATCACTGTTCAATGTAACTCGAATCACTTCAACTGTTCTCCAACCGAGTGATAACTCCTTTTATAAACTCTTTACAGAAACTTCTAGAAATCTCTCATATCTCGTAGAATATTCATTATTCCGGACCTTCTGAAACTCGCCAAATTGGCAAATCTGACGACCCCTTTCCGAACTTAGCATTTGGGAACCTTGGATACACGTCATGGGATAGGTTGCATGCACGGGTATTTTCACCGTCTGGTTTTCAAAAGTGACTCCAATGAAAGCAAGTTCATAACAGTTATTACATAGAGAAAATTTTCTCATATTTTTATGGAAAATATGATTCCGTTAGACATTTAAAAATATCTAATTTTTAAATAAAAAGTACCAAATTCCATATTCTAAAGTTGTTTTATATTAGGAATACGCATTTGAAGTTATATTTACAATTTTAAAGAACACAGAAAAAATAAACATTAAACAACCTAAAATATGTATTAAACTATCTATTTTTAAAATAATTTGAGGAATAGATAATTAAATATTTTATATCTTTACGAATTGGGATAACTTTTTAATTCCCCCACAGTACATAATGTGTGTATGGGGGAAAGAATTGAAAAGGGTTTAGAATTTTGAAATTGAGTTTTCGACAGATTTTCAATGTCTGAAGTAACAATATCTGGAGCAATTATTAACTTCTAGCAATATCTGGAGAACGGCGCATGTTAACGCTCCATAAATAATACTATTCTCTTTAAAATAAAAATCGCAAGCAAGAACACTAAGCCTTCAACATATTTAATATGAATTTTTATTTAATATTTTTTTCAAAAACCTTGATATTTCCCTAGCCTAGGCAAATAGTTGGTCTCCGAGGCAAACAATTGGTCTCCCAGGCAACCATTTGATCTCCCAGGCAAACAATTGATCTTTAACGGTTTTTGATTGAATCATGCCTCTTTCATTTAAATCACCTAATCTATGCAAGAGATGTCGGATCTATAGACTTATCAGCTACTCGTAGAGACAAGCATATATTTTTATATGGTTGTTTCATATTCAGGCCCATGTTTCTATGTGTTCTTTTGCCATGTTTCTATGTCTATTGCTGAACATTCTTGTGATTCTAACCCGTTCAGGACCGGCGAAAGGAGAAAGAAGCGCTTCCCCGCGCGCTCAAAGAGACTACGCACGCACGGGACCGGGCATTTTTCCCCGTTAAGCCTAATTTCATTTAAAAATTCATAAAAAATCATTACTGCAGTTAAATACGTTGAAATTTGCAGATTATTATCATTGATAGTATCTGAATAAACTGTAGTAAATTTTTCACGATATGTAAAAACACAATTGCGTAATTTAAAGAAAATATTTTCATTTTGCTAAAAAAAAGTTACATAAAATAACAAAAATATAAATAACAAAAAATTATAAACTTACGAGTATTGAAAATATAGATAAAATATTATAAAACTGAATATAAGAAAATATAAGATAAATGTAAGAAAATTACTCAATAATATTTAAAACTTTTGTAACTTATGATACATTTCAAAACACTCTCCAGGACAAAGCCCTACGTTGCAAGTTTTGCATTCATAATAAGTCAACTTGCGTTTTTTTTTCTTTTACTGAACTTTTTTTGCATACAATGCATTCTCTTCGTGCCTTTTTACCTTTTGCGTCTACATATATGTTAGGAAAATGTCGCCCAGTCAATCGCAAGGGGTTTGCAACTTTTGCAGTTTGTAGTTTCGAGGGCTTATTTTCTTTATGTCTTTGGACAATTTGCTCAACAACATTTGTTCGGAATTCCAAAGATGAAATTTTTCTGCCTTTTTGCTTGCAGAACAGTATGTTTGCATTTAATAACGCCATGTCAAGAAAACCGAAAAATAATTTCCTATACCATTTTACAGTTTTTCGGAAAGCTGGGTAATGATGCATGATGGAGTCCCCTGTATCTACTCCTCCCATATACTTATTGTAATCAATAACGCAATGTGGCTTTCTTATGTCCTCTCCTGTTTTTCGATGTTTTTTTCCTGTAGGAATTAGTTCCTTACCGTGAAAAGTGGTCAACATGGTGACATCTTTCTTTTTGTCTTTGAACCCTAT
The DNA here is from genome assembly GCA_951213105.1 of Amaurobius ferox. NCBI lineage: Eukaryota > Metazoa > Arthropoda > Arachnida > Araneae > Amaurobiidae > Amaurobius > Amaurobius ferox. Next base: position 111,057,129 of record OX578137.1, on the reverse strand, counting down.
GACATTCATACCCTGCTTTTGAAACGCAACAATACGATCATTTTGGAAATGAGTCAGTAAATCTTTTGGCATGCCTTTCCTGTTTTTTTGCACAGTGCCATACATATTTGTTTTTTTCTGCAAAAGATGAGTGGCTAGTTCAGGAGAAACAAAAAATCTATCAAGGTATAGATTATAGCCTTTATTTTCTAAATCTGCCAACAGAGTCTTCACAACACGTTCTCCATAAAGTGCACCTGGCTCCGATAGTTCAGTGTCTTTGCCAGTATAGACAAGACAATTCCAAATGTATCCAGAATTGGAATCACATAATTTGTAGATTTTTATGCCATACCGTGATCGTTTGGAAGGAATATACTGACGGAAGCCGAGTCTCCCTTTCCACGGAAAAAGACTTTCATCGATAGAAATTTCTCTTCCGGGAATATAAAGAGTTCTGAAATTGTGTACCAGTTTTTCCAGAACTGGGTTTACCTTTTCAAGTTTTTTTGCATCCTGTTTTGATGTAAAATGAAGACATCTCAAAATTTCCAAAAACCTATTTCTCGACATGACAGAACCAAAAAAAGGAGTGCAAAGCATTGGATTTGTAGAAAAATACATTTTGATTGTGGGTTTCTTGATTATACTCATTAGTATAATCAAAGATATAAACACCCTAATTTCATTTCCTGTCACGTCTACAATGCATCGAGGATCTGGAGATTTCGATGAACTTGCTTCTGTTTTGGATTTTTCAAAAATAAATTTTGAAAAATTATTTGTTTCATTTACTATAATTTCAATAATTTCATCCGTGAAAAACAAATTAAAAAAATCTAATTCCTCATCAACTGGTTCTGCACTGTTTATGTAGATACCACTATTTGCAGAAAACTCCATACTTGGCAATTCTTTGATATCCGTTTGCCAGTCACTCGCACTTAAATTGTCCGCACTATTATCGGCATAATCAACTATTTCAGTGTCATCTGAATAGTCAGATTCACTGCTGCTAATATTCGAAAAATCACTTTCCTCCGTTTCACTATCAGATTCGTTCATCAATTTAAAAATCTCGCTCTCACTTAAATATTTTACTCTTTTCGCCATGATGGCTAAGATAAAACTGACCCAAAACGTACAAAATACTATCTTGCCAACTACCCCCAACCCTAAGCAATAAACATTTCATCCTTTCCCCCAATCCGCGAAGAAAAAAAACAAAACAGCGCTCTGTAAATCACAGCCCTTTAAATGCTCAAACCTTCGGAAAAGAGCGAACACGTGCAGTTGTTTACATTTTCGAATCCCCCTCATACAACAACAAACAAAAAAAAAAAGCTCGGAACCGAAAGTGCAAATTGAAGGTCAAAGCTCTCTCGAATGATATTTGAAAATGTAACGGACTTCAACCGCCATCTAGTGCCGTTTAAAAATTCAAATAAAACGTTCGAATCTGAAATCACGTCTGTGCGATGATGGGCCGGCTGGCACGGAAACAGTGATCACAAATACGATATCGCGGGCCGTGAGGGGAGAATCGTCTGATCACATATACGCGATCACGGTCCTGAACAGGCTAATAATGTTTCTAACTTTTGTAATAATCGCAAGCAAGAACACTAAGACTTCAACATATTTAATATGAATTTTTATTTAATATTTTTTTCAAAAACCTTGATATTTCCCTAGCCTAGGCAAATAGTTGGTCTCCGAGGCAAACAATTGGTCTCCCAGGCAACCATTTGATCTCCCAGGCAAACAATTGATCTTTAACGGTTTTTGATTGAATCATGCCTCTTTCATTTAAATCACCTAATCTATGCAAGAGATGTCGGATCTATAGACTTATCAGCTACTCGTAGAGACAAGCATATATTTTTATATGGTTGTTTCATATTCAGGCCCATGTTTCTATGTGTTCTCTTGCCATGTTTCAAAGTCTATTGCTGAACATTCTTGTGATTCTAATAATGTTTCTAACTTTTGTAAACCTAGGAGCGGTTCTACTCTTAATTCAATTTTTGAAAAGGACTTTCTTGAAAGTTTCTCCGTTCTCATTCAAAATCCATTCGTTAACGATGATTATCTTTCTTCGTTTCTGCTCTGGTATAAATTTTCGATTTCGTTTGCTTCCTTATTATTTCGGAAATTTTCATCCTTTACCAGGTTTTTTAATTTAGTTGGGATTTTATAAACAAATTATTTCAATCCTGTGTTGGGCGTTTACTTTTTGTTTGGTATTCTATCGTTCATTCTTGATGTCCCACATTTGGTTCCTGCCTTTTGGGGAAATGCATGAAAACCTATAGAAAATGAAATTTTTTTCTATTCTCGCCGCGTCGTCAAGGTCTGCTATCTCGTTTAGGACACCATTTCCAGGAGAACACCATTTCCTCCTTTCGTTGTGAGTAACACCCTTTCCCAATTTCTGCCACGTTTGCTGTTCTTGCAGCAGTCACCGATCTTTCTCTGACGATTCATGGTTGCGTTTTTGTGTATCGAGACAAAAAAGGCTGATTTAGCCCTCGAAATAAGTTAATGATTTTAAATTTTTATACCCTGCTTCTAACGATGTTATTTGAATTTTATGCTTTAGGTACGTAACTGATACATATTTCGAAGCATTCGAAAAGTTAAGATTAGCACAATTCTAAAGTCAAGCAAAAAGTTGTTAGTATATCGTCACAATCTAACAAAAAAAAAATTTGAATTACTGCGTTATTTTATTTTTACAAAGGTTAGCATTGAGTTCTAGTTTGAATTATGTCCAATTTATTGACAGATTCGACATCCTTTCCAACATCTCAATGAATAGTTCAAAAGCTAACTTTAAAATGACAGCCATTATCATTATGCGCCTAAGTTAATTAAAAATATTTCTACAGGTATTACCTTTTCATTACCTCATCTCTGGTATTATACTTTATATTTTAAAGCGTCAAAAAATCCAACTTAAACTATGGAGAAGTTATAATGGCTGAGATTTATAGTACACTCAAAGACAAAAAAAATCGATGCACTAAGAAAGAATTATCCAAATGAGACAAAATTTGGTACGTAGAAAGCCCAGACCACACGACCAATCCGACAGCTTTTGGTTGCTGTTTGTGTGGCCAGAGAAAATTTGGTACGTGTGACGGCTGATACTATTTTCAAAATATTGACGTATTACGTAATTCAATGTAGCTCGTGTCACGTCACATGGTTTCCAACTGAGCGAAGACTCCTTTTATATACGCTCCGTAGAAACATCCAGATGGTGTTACTATCTCCTAGAATATTCATTATTTCGGGAAAGCTGTAGAAGCCTTCGAAAAGTCGACAAATTGGCGATAAATAGCCAAATATGGCAACCCCTATATTGACGTAATAGGAATGACTACTTGTAAAGGTATTTTCCCTTCTGGATCTCAAAAGAGCCTCATAAACATTTTATACGTTCGCAAAAATTTTTAAAGGTCTTTACAAAATAAAGAATAATTGCCCTAAATTAACAAATTTTGAGAAAGCCCATACAGTGGATTTTCATACCGCAGAATACGTTTCCTCCATAGCCAGCCAATAGGTTCTGGAGACAACAAATAATCTGTTGTCGCGGATTCTACCCATTTCAATTTTCTGCGGCCGTATTTGGCGCAGATTACTGGATGCGTTTTTGTGAAGTAATATATCAAGACCAAACCAATCAGAGCCATTCATTACATAAGATTTAATTTGAAAATATTACCGCTATATATTGAAAGAACACAAAAATATTTTTAATTTAAATTTTCGTAATCTCATTTTTCGTGGGGAAATGAAATAAAATTATATTTTAAACTAAGGGCCAACCAAATTACTGCAGTAGAAAAATTACATATGATCTGTTAATCTATGAATGAAATAAAATGAAATTTAGACTTAAAATGGTAGAAGTATTGCAAATGTGAAATCTGCACCGAAAAATCGTCTCAATTTCCATATTTTTCCTTGGTCATTTTAGTCTATGCTAAAATAGCGATTTGGAAGATAACGATCCATTTAAAATTTTACCCCTGCCTTTCATATCTATTGCAAATAAACACTGTTTCAGTGCCTCCCAAAAAAATTCAAATGCTAAACATGGGAGAGTACAAATGTGGCCGTGGCCTGGCTGTATACACAACTGATACATGAGTCGTCTATTCAAAACTGAATCTGGAAGATATTTCCTAAATAATGCTAATTTTACACAATAAAGGAAATTTGTGTGTGCGTGTGAGTATGTGTATGCTGTCTGTAGCGGGAAATCTAAGCGTTGTACGACTATGAAATTTGCTGCACATGTACTTCAGGACCTGAATAGATGCATGCACCTCTATGTTATTGATTAAAATTTTGAATTATTTTTTAATTGTTTTATGGGCTCGAATTTTCTGTGCAAAAGCTAAAATACCATAAAACACGTGGAGGAAAATGCTGCTTGAATTCAATTTGAGGCTTAACGGCAAGATCATAGGAAAGCGTCTCCCTCGCGAAGCCAGGAATTCCAGACGGATGGAGCGTCCATAGTAGGATTTAAAATTCAGAAATTTAAAATCGCAAATTTTACAGATAGCGATTTGAATTTTGAGATATAAGCTTGCAACAATATTGTAAGCATTCCCTGAAAAACAAATCATGTTCCACGATAATAACTTCCAATGTTAGCAACTAAGATTTTAAACGGCTGCAAACCAAAGACTTTTTGAGGCACGATCTTTCCAGGAGAAGGGAATTTTGAAAATCTTCAGCATTTTAACAACATAAAATTGATTTTATAGACACGAGCAACGCCGGTAATTTGCTCTAGTTTTATATAATAATGCATAATAAAGAAATTTTTATATAATATTGCATATTAAAGCACTTAAATGCTGTACTAGTTTCACAAAACTGCTAATTCTATTCTCAAAACATTGACATATCTCATTTCACAAACTAGCCGCTACTAATCTCAAAATATTAACGAATATTACAGTTCAATGTAACTGGAATCACTTCAAGTGTTCTCCAACTGAGTGTTAACTCCTTTTATAAACTATTTACAGAAACTTCTAGAAATCTCTCATATCTCGTAGAATATTCATTATTCCGGACCTTCGAAAACTCGCCAAATTGGCGATAAATTGGAAAATCTGACGACCCCTTTCCGAACTTAGCATTTGGCAACTTTAGATACACGTCATAGGAAAGGTTGCCTGTACGGGTGTTTTCTCCGTCTGGTTTTCAAAAGTGACTCCAGTGAAAGCATTTTTGCACGTTCATAACAGTTATTACATAGAGAAGTTTTCTCATGTTTTTATGGAAAATATGATTGCGTTAGACATTTTAAAATATCCAATTTTTAAATAAAAAGCCCCAAATTTCATATTCTAAAGCAGTTTTATATTAAGAAGAAGCACTTGAAATTATATTTACAATTTTAAAGAATACAGTCTGTGTAAACTTCGCATGCGATGTAATTTTAAAAAAAATCATTCTTTATAATATTTGTGACAAATTCAATATATAACTATGATAAAGACCATAAAGATGAATATAAATAGAGCATCGCAAGACTCCGTGTTATGCATAATCTAACCCTGAGCATATTGAGAAATTCTTATTACAGAAATGTCTGTGTTTTGGTGTAATTTGATGTCGAAAACTCTAAAATGAAGTTTACTTTGTGTCACACATTTATATGTTCCGCAAAGTGCAAATGCACAGCTAGCAAAAAGTAATGTTTCATTTGATTTGCATATGGCTTGGTATATTTGAGTGTCATGTGACAGTTGGTTTGAATAAAATGTTGAATTGTATCTAGGATGTTTAAATCGTGGAAAAATATGATTGTTCAAACTTTGAAAGTTTTTTATGTCAATTTATAATCCAATTTAATATTCTGAGAAATTTCAAGACATGGAGTTCGAATCATAGATGTTGCACAACCCGAAAATTGCACATTGAGTGTGGATATGAAAAGACGATATTGATTTCCTACAAGTAAATGTAAAAATTCCTAAAAGATAAATCTATTTTCTAAATGATAAAAATATGTGTATAATATTAGATTTTTTATTCCTATACATACGCAAAACCTATAAATATCTTGCTCTATCTCTTTATTTCGCATCTAGATTTCAATATTTGAGCTTTTTATTAATCTTAGAAATTTCTCTTATACTAAAAATGTAAAATTTAGAATCAACTTTCACATTTTTGAACGATTTAACATTATCACAGTACTACAGTAATTTATTATACTTAAATATTTAAAACCGTATCGAAATATAAATCATCTGATTCTCTATGCAAAATCAATGAATACTTCATTCATATAACTTGTATTCCAGGCTCCAGAGCTAAATAATTTTGTGTAAAAGAATACAGTAATTCTTATGTAACTCACCCTGCAATCGCTTGAATTATTTGCATTCTGCATAAGTTAAAATTAGGCTTCGTTGAAGAAATAATAAAAGTTTAGGGATCATTTAAAATCGCAACTATTGTAATTTCATAGGAATTGAATTTAGATACACAGATAATACACAGATACACAGATAATATGTGTGATTGTGTGTGTATTCAAAGTATTGGAATCATGCCGAAGATCGGAACTCAAATTTTCGAATGATCTACACGGTTTGGGACTTCTAAAACACAAAAAAACTATATTTAGGAAGACGTCTGAGTGTGTAAGTGTGTATCTGTTTATGTTTCTGAGTGTCTGTGGGGATATTACTTCCACTCTAATTGAAAAACAAATGAATAAAATTTCATAAAATTTGGTAGGTATGTTTTTTGTGGGAAATCCTGATGTTCATTAGATTATAGTACGATTCGCAATAAAAGAACATGCCTTCTTTGTGAAATGACCGGCAGAAATTGCCTTTATTCACTCTAGATAAAAACTAATGGAAAAAATTTAATAAAATTTGGTGTATAACATTCCAATAACCCACAGGTGATTTATGTACCAAATTTAACAAAATTTGGTACATAAAGCATTTGTAGGTAATTCTAGTACGTTTCGGGCCAAAGGAATGGGCTATTTTTGCGAAATGACCCGCAAAAATCTTTAAATATGAAAATAAAAGACTACGTGTGCTTAAATATATCAATTAAATTCCTATTTTATACGTGATTTTTGACAACAAAAAGAAAAAGACTAACCCCATTACTCTAGGACTAGCCGTTCTTGAGATATTCTAGTTTTTTCGCGTTTTCGCTACGCCACCTTTGACAATAAGTCCAGCTATCAATTGAGAACCAAATTTAAGTTTAACGTGCAAATTCAATGTCATTTAAAATACTTATAGCTGTTATTTTGTGCAGTTAAACTCCAAATATTATTGAAGAAATAAAGAGAAAGTGAATATGAGTCTGCAGGGAAAGACATGTGCTGCCCACATCAGAATTTTTAACCATATTACAACAATGATTTATAGAAGTGAACGGGGATTATTTGCATGCCATTTCGAAAAAATGTATGATCTATATTTAAAGATTGACCAAATTTTTGTAGAATAAAATGTTCAACAAATTTAAGCTGTGTACCAAATTTTAACTCTCTAGGACGTAGGAAAGTGCATTAAAAATGCCATCAAATAAGTATATCATGAAGAGTTATATAAAATTAAAAAAAAAATTTAAACATGGAATTTCCATGTAGCCACTGATAAAGAGCGTATTTACGCTCGAAAGCTCTCTGACCTTTTTAAGTTTTGTACGTCTTAAAGAAGTGAAATAAAGACCTTCTATTATAGTTGTGTGCTTGTTGTTTCTGCAGGCTGAAATCAGACGTGATTCCAATTTTATTTATTTATTTTTTTCGTAATCTCATTTTTTGTGGGGAGATAAAATAAAATTATAGGTTAAACTAAGGGCTATCCAAATAACTGCAGCAGAAAAATTACATATGACCTGTTAATCTATGAATGAAATAAAATGAAATTTAGACTTCAGATGGTAGAATTATTGCAAATATGAAATCCACACCGAAAAATCATCTCAATTTCCATATTTTTCCTTGGTCATTTTAGTTTATAAAATAGTGATTTGGAAGATCCATTTAAAATATTAACCCTGCCTTTCATATAGATTGGAAATAAACACTGTTTCAGTGCCTCTCCAAAAATCCAAATGCTAAACATGGGAGTGTACAAATGTGGGCGTGGCCTGGCTGTATACACAACTGAAGTTTCGCCTATTCAAAACTGAATCTGGAAGATATTTCCTAAATGATGCTAATTTTACACAATAAAGGGAAATGTGTGTGTGTGTTCGTATGTGTATGTGTGTGCTGTCTGTAGCGGGGAATCTCAGCGTTGTACGACTATGAAATTTGCTACACATGTACTTCAGGAACTGAATAGGGCTACAGAGCTTATATGAACTTTTGAGCAAGCCCATACAGTGGATTTTCATAACTTAGAACACGTTTCCTTCGTAGCCAGCTAAGAGGTTCATGAAATCTGCTGTCGCGGATTCTATCCTTTTTAATTGACTGCGGCCGTATCTAGCGCAGTTTTCTGGATGAGCTTTTGCGAAATTGTACCTGAAATCGAAAACAACCTTCAAACTCATTTATTATATGGAATATAATATGAAAATATAACCGGTATATATTGGCAGTATGCAAAAATATTTTTATTTTAAATTTTCGCAATCTTATTTTTTGCGAGGAGATAATATAAAATTATAGGTTAAACTAGGAGATATCCAAATAACTGCAGTAAAAAAATTGCATATGACCTGTTAATCTATGAATGAAATAAAATGAAATTGAAACTTAAAATGGCAGAATTATTGCAAATATGAAATCAACACCGAAAAATCATCTCAATTTCCATATTTTTCCTTGGTCCTTTTAGTCTCTGCTAAAATAGTGATTTGGAAGATAATCATCTATTACAAATTTTTTCCCTGCCTTTCATATCCATTGCAAATAAACACTGTTTCAGTGCCTCCCAAAAAAATTCAAATACTAAACATAGGAGTGTACAAATGTGGGCGTGGCCTGGTTGTATCCACAACTGATACATATTTCCTCTATTCAAAACTGAATTTGGAAGATATTACCTAAATAATACTAATTTTACACAAAAATAGAAAATGTGTGTGTGTGTGTATGTGCGTGCGTGTGTGTATGTGTGTGCTGTCTGTAGCGGGGAATCTAAGCATTTTACGGCTATGAAATTTGCTACACATGTACTTCAGGACCTGATTAGATGTATGCACCTCGACGTTATTATTTAAAATTTTGAATTAGTTTTTAATTGTTTATAGGGTCGAATATTGTTAGCGAACGCTAAAATACCATAAAAAGCGTGGAGAAAAATGCGGTTTGAATTTAATTTGAGGCATAATGATAAGATCATAGGAAAGCGCCTCCCTCGCGAAACCAGGAATTCCAGACGGATGGAGCGTCCATAGGAGGATTTAAAATTCAGAATTTTAAAATCGCAAATTTTATAGGTAGCGATTTGAATTTTGAAATATAAGCTTGCAACAGTATTGTAAGCATTCCCTGAAAAAAAATCATGTTCCACGATAATAACTTAAAATGTTAGCAACTAAGATTTTAAACGGCTGCAAACCAAAGACTTTTTGGGGCACGATCTTTCCAGGAGAAGGGAATTTTGAAAACCTTCAGCATTTTAACAACATAAAATTGATTTTATAGACACGAGCAACGCCGGAAATTTGCTCTAGTTTTATATAATATTGCATAATAAAGAAAGTTTTATAAAATATTACATAATAAAGGAAGTTTTATATAATATTGCATAATAAAGCACTTAAATGGTCTACTAGTTTCACAAAACAGCCAATTCTATTCTCAAAACATTGACATATCTCATTTCACAAAACAGCCGCTACTGTTCTCAAAATATTTACGAATATCACAGTTCAATGTAACTCGAATCACTTCAACTGTTCTACAACTGAGTGATAACTCCTTTTATAAACTCTTTACAGAAACTTCTAGAAATCTCTCATATCTCGTAGAATATTCATTATTCCGGACCTTCTGAAACTCGCCAAATTGGCGATAAATTGGAAAATCTGACGACCCCTTTCCGAACTTAGCATTTGGGAACCCTGGATACACGTCATGGGATAGGTTGCATGCACGGGTATTTTCACCGTCTGGTTTTCAAAAGTGACTCCAATGAAAGCAAGTTCATAACAGTTATTACATAGAGAAAATTTTCTCATATTTTTATGGATAATATGATTCCGTTAGACATTTAAAAATATCTAATTTTTAAATAAAAAGTACCAATATCCATATTCTAAAGTTGTTTTATATTAGGAATACGCATTTGAAGTTATATTTACAATTTTAAAGAACACAGAAAAAATAAACATTAAACAACCTAAAATATATATTAAACTATCTATTTTTAAAATAATTTGAGGAATAGATAATTAAATATTTTATATCTTTACGAATTGGGATAACTTTTTAATTCCCCCACAGTACATAATGTGTGTATGGGGAAAGAATTGAAAAGGGTTTAGAATTTTGAAATTGAGTTTTCGACAGATTTTCAATGTCTGAAGTAACAATATCTGGAGCAATTATTAACTTCTAGCAATATCTGGAGAACGGCGCATGTTAACGCTCCATAAATAATACTATTCTCTTTAAAATAAAAATCGCAAGCAAGAACACTAAGCCTTCAACATATTTAATATGAATTTTTATTTAATATTTTTTTCAAAAACCTTGATATTTCCCTAGCCTAGGCAAATAGTTGGTCTCCGAGGCAAACAATTGGTCTCCCAGGCAACCATTTGATCTCCCAGGCAAACAATTGATCTTTAACGGTTTTTGATTGAATCATGCCTCTTTCATTTAAATCACCTAATCTATGCAAGAGATGTCGGATCTATAGACTTATCAGCTACTCGTAGAGACAAGCATATATTTTTATATGGTTGTTTCATATTCAGGCCCATGTTTCTATGTGTTCTCTTGCCATGTTTCAAAGTCTATTGCTGAACATTCTTGTGATTCTAATAATGTTTCTAACTTTTGTAAACCTAGGAGCGGTTCTACTCTTAATTCAATTTTTGAAAAGGACTTTCTTGAAAGTTTCTCCGTTCTCATTCAAAATCCATTCGTTAACGATGATTATCTTTCTTCGTTTCTGCTCTGGTATAAATTTTCGATTTCGTTTGCTTCCTTATTATTTCGGAAATTTTCATCCTTTACCAGGTTTTTTAATTTAGTTGGGATTTTATAAACAAATTATTTCAATCCTGTGTTGGGCGTTTACTTTTTGTTTGGTATTCTATCGTTCATTCTTGATGTCCCACATTTGGTTCCTGCCTTTTGGGGAAATGCATGAAAACCTATAGAAAATGAAATTTTTTTCTATTCTCGCCGCGTCGTCAAGGTCTGCTATCTCGTTTAGGACACCATTTCCAGGAGAACACCATTTCCTCCTTTCGTTGTGAGTAACACCCTTTCCCAATTTCTGCCACGTTTGCTGTTCTTGCAGCAGTCACCGATCTTTCTCTGACGATTCATGGTTGCGTTTTTGTGTATCGAGACAAAAAAGGCTGATTTAGCCCTCGAAATAAGTTAATGATTTTAAATTTTTATACCCTGCTTCTAACGATGTTATTTGAATTTTATGCTTTAGGTACGTAACTGATACATATTTCGAAGCATTCGAAAAGTTAAGATTAGCACAATTCTAAAGTCAAGCAAAAAGTTGTTAGTATATCGTCACAATCTAACAAAAAAAAAATTTGAATTACTGCGTTATTTTATTTTTACAAAGGTTAGCATTGAGTTCTAGTTTGAATTATGTCCAATTTATTGACAGATTCGACATCCTTTCCAACATCTCAATGAATAGTTCAAAAGCTAACTTTAAAATGACAGCCATTATCATTATGCGCCTAAGTTAATTAAAAATATTTCTACAGGTATTACCTTTTCATTACCTCATCTCTGGTATTATACTTTATATTTTAAAGCGTCAAAAAATCCAACTTAAACTATGGAGAAGTTATAATGGCTGAGATTTATAGTACACTCAAAGACAAAAAAAATCGATGCACTAAGAAAGAATTATCCAAATGAGACAAAATTTGGTACGTAGAAAGCCCAGACCACACGACCAATCCGACAGCTTTTGGTTGCTGTTTGTGTGGCCAGAGAAAATTTGGTACGTGTGACGGCTGATACTAATTTCAAAATATTGACGTATTACGTAATTCAATGTAGCTCGTGTCACGTCACATGGTTTCCAACTGAGCGAAGACTCCTTTTATATACGCTCCGTAGAAACATCCAGATGGTGTTACTATCTCCTAGAATATTCATTATTTCGGGAAAGCTGTAGAAGCCTTCGAAAAGTCGACAAATTGGCGATAAATAGCCAAATATGGCAACCCCTATATTGACGTAATAGGAATGACTGCTTGTAAAGGTATTTTCCCTTCTGGATCTCAAAAGAGCCTCATAAACATTTTATACGTTCGCAAAAATTTTTAAAGGTCTTTACAAAATAAAGAATAATTGCCCTAAATTAACAAATTTTGAGAAAGCCCATACAGTGGATTTTCATACCGCAGAATACGTTTCCTCCATAGCCAGCCAATAGGTTCTGGAGACAACAAATAATCTGTTGTCGCGGATTCTACCCATTTCAATTTTCTGCGGCCGTATTTGGCGCAGATTACTGGATGCGTTTTTGTGAAGTAATATATCAAGACCAAAGCATCAGAGCCATTCATTACATAACATTTAATTTGAAAATATTACCGCTATATATTGAAAGAACACAAAAATATTTTTTATTTAAATTTTCGTAATCTCATTTTTCGTGGGGAAATGAAATAAAATTATATTTTAAACTAAGGGCCAACCAAATTACTGCAGTAGAAAAATTACATATAATCTGTTAATCTATGAATGAAATAAAATGAAATTTAGACTTAAAATGGTAGAAGTATTGCAAATGTGAAATCTGCACAGAAAAATCGTCTCAATTTCCACATTTTTCCTTGGTCATTTTAGTCTATGCTAAAATAGCGATTTGGAAGATAACGATCCATTTAAAATTTTACCCCTGCCTTTCATATCTATTGCAAATAAACACTGTTTCAGTGCCTCCCAAAAAAATTCAAATGCTAAACATGGGAGAGTACAAATGTGGCCGTGGCCTGGCTGTATACACAACTGATACATGTGTCGTCTATTCAAAACTGAATCTGGAAGATATTTCCTAAATAATGCTAATTTTACACAATAAAGGGAATTTGTGTGTGCGTGTGAGTATGTGTATGCTGTCTGTAGCGGGAAATCTAAGCGTTGTACGACTATGAAATTTGCTGCACATGTACTTCAGGACCTGAATAGATGCATGCACCTCTATGTTATTGATTAAAATTTTGAATTATTTTTTAATTGTTTTATGGGCTCGAATTTTCTGTGCAAAAGCTAAAATACCATAAAACACGTGGAGGAAAATGCTGCTTGAATTCAATTTGAGGCTTAACGGCAAGATCATAAGAAAGCGTCTCCCTCGCGAAGCCAGGAATTCCAGACGGATGGAGCGTCCATAGTAGGATTTAAAATTCAGAAATTTAAAATCGCAAATTTTACAGATAGCGATTTGAATTTTGAGATATAAGCTTGCAACAATATTGTAAGCATAGCCTGAAAAACAAATCATGTTCCACGATAATAACTTCCAATGTTAGCAACTAAGATTTTAAACGGCTGCAAACCAAAGACTTTTTGAGGCACGATCTTTCCAGGAGAAGGGAATTTTGAAAATCTTCAGCATTTTAACAACATAAAATTGATTTTATAGACACGAGCAACGCCGGTAATTTGCTCTAGTTTTATATAATAATGCATAATAAAGAAATTTTTATATAATATTGCATATTAAAGCACTTAAATGCTGTACTAGTTTCACAAAACTGCTAATTCTATTCTCAAAACATTGACATATCTCATTTCACAAACTAGCCGCTACTAATCTCAAAATATTAACGAATATTACAGTTAAATGTAACTGGAATCACTTCAAGTGTTCTCCAACTGAGTGTTAACTCCTTTTATAAACTATTTACAGAAACTTCTAGAAATCTCTCATATCTCGTAGAATATTCATTATTCCGGACCTTCGAAAACTCGCCAAATTGGCGATAAATTGGAAAATCTGACGACCCCTTTCCGAACTTAGCATTTGGCAACTTTAGATACACGTCATAGGAAAGGTTGCCTGTACGGGTGTTTTCTCCGTCTGGTTTTCAAAAGTGACTCCAGTGAAAGTATTTTTGCACGTTCATAACAGTTATTACATAGAGAAGTTTTCTCATGTTTTTATGGAAAATATGATTGCGTTAGACATTTTAAAATATCCAATTTTTAAATAAAAAGCCCCAAATTTCATATTCTAAAGCAGTTTTATATTAAGAAGAAGCACTTGAAATTATATTTACAATTTTAAAGAATACAGTCTGTGTAAACTTCGCATGCGATGTAATTTTTAAAAAAATCATTCTTTATAATATTTGTGACAAATTCAATATATAACTATGATAAAGACCATAAAGATGAATATAAATAGAGCATCGCAAGACTCCGTGTTATGCATAATCTAACCCTGAGCATATTGAGAAATTCTTATTACAGAAATGTCTGTGTTTTGGTGTAATTTGATGTGGAAAACTCTAAAATGAAGTTTACTTTGTGTCACACATTTATATGTTCCGCAAAGTGCAAATGCACAGCTAGCAAAAAGTAATGTTTCATTTGATTTGCATATGGCTTGGTATATTTGAGTGTCATGTGACAGTTGGTTTGAATAAAATGTTGAATTGTATCTAGGATGTTTAAATCGTGGAAAAATATGATTGTTCAAACTTTGAAAGTTTTTTTATATCAATTTATAATCCAATTTAATATTCTGAGAAATTTCAAGACATGGAGTTCGAATCATAGATGTTGCACAACCCGAAAATTTCACATTGAGTGTGGATATGAAAAGACGATATTGATTTCCTACAAGTAAATGTAAAAATTCCTAAAAGATAAATCTATTTTCTAAATGATAAAAATATGTGTATAATATTAGATTTTTTATTCCTATACATACGCAAAACCTATAAATATCTTGCTCTATCTCTTTATTTCGCATCTAGATTTCAATATTTGAGCTTTTTATTAATCTTAGAAATTTCTCTTATACTAAAAATGTAAAATTTAGAATCAACTTTCACATTTTTGAACGATTTAATATTATCACAGTACTACAGTAATTTATTATACTTAAATATTTAAAACCGTATCGAAATATAAATCATCTGATTCTCTATGCAAAATCAATGAATACTTCATTCATATAACGTGTATTCCAGGCTCCAGAGCTAAATAATTTGGTGTAAAAGAATACAGTAATTCTTATGTAACTCACCCTGCAATCGCTTGAATTATTTGCATTCTGCATAAGTTAAAATTAGGCTTCGTTGAAGAAAAAATAAAAGTTTAGGGATCATTTAAAATCACAACTATTGTAATTGCATAAGCACGGAATTTAGGTACACAGATAATACACAGATAATATGTGTGAGTGTGTGTGTGTATTCAAAGTATTGGAACCGTGCCGAAGATCGGAACTCAAATTTTCGAATGATCTACACGTTTTGGGACTTCTAAAACACGAAAAAACTATTTTTAGGAAGACGTCTGAGTGTGTAAATGTGTATCTGTTTATGTTTCTGTGTGTCTGTGAGGATATGACATCCACTCTAATTGAAAAGCTAATGAACAGAATTTCATAAAATTTGGTAGGTATGTTTTTTGTGGGAAATAATGATGTTCATTAGATTATAGTACGATTCGTAATAAAAGAATATGCCTTCTTTGTGAAATGACCGGCTGAAATTGCCTTTATCCAGTCTAGCTAAAAACTAATGGAACAAATTTAAAAAAAATTGGTGTATATTATTCCAATAACGTACATGTGATTTATATACCAAATTTAACAAAATTTGGTATATAAATCATTTGTAGGTGATTCTAGTACGATTCGGGAAAAAGGAACGGGCTCTTTTTGCGAAATGACCCGCAAAAATCGTTAAATATCAAAATAAAAGACTACGTGTGCTTAATTATATCAATTAAATTCCTATTTTATACGTGATTTTTGACAACAAAAAGAATAAGACTAACCCCATTACTCTAGGACTAGCCGTTCTTGAGATATTCTAGTTTTTTCGCGTTTTCGCTACGCCACCTTTGACAATAAGTCCAGCTATCAAATGTGAACCAAATTTAAGTTTAACGTGCAAATTCAGTGTCATTTAAAATACTTCTGGCTGTTATTTTGTGCAGGTAAACTCCAATTATTATTGAAGAAATAAAAAGGACGTGAATATGAGTCTGCAGGGAAAGACATGTGCTGCCCACATCAGAATTTTTAACAATATTACAACAATGACTTATAGAAGTGAACGGTGATTATTTGCAGGCCATTTCGAAAAAAATGTATGATCTATATTTGAAGATTCACCAAATTTTTGTAGAATAAAATGTTCTACAAATTTAAGCTGTGTACCAAATTTTAACTCTTTAGGACGTAGGAACGTGCATTAAAAATGCCATCAAATAAGTATATCATGAAGAGTTATATAAAATTTAAAAAAAATTTAAAACATGGAATTTCCCTGTAGCCACTGATAAAGAGCGTATTTACGCTCGAAAGCTCTCTGATCTTTTTAAGTTTTGTACGTCTTAAAGAAGTGAAATAAAGAGCTTCTATTATAGTTGTGTGCTTGTTGTTTCTGCAGGCTGAAATCAGCCGTGATGCCAATTTTATTTATTTGTTTTTTTCGTAATCTCATTTTTTGTGGGGAGATAAAATAAAATTATAGGCTAAACTAAGGGCTATCCAAATAACTGCAGCAGAAAAATTACATATGACCTGTTTATCTATGAATAAAATAAAATGAAATTTAGACTTAAGATGGTAGAATTATTGCAAATATCAAACCCACACCGAAAAATCGTCTCAATTTCCATATTTTTCCTTGGTCATTTTAGTTTATAAAATAGTGATTTGGAAGATAATCATCTATTTAAAATGTTAACCCTGCCTTTCATATAGATTGCAAATAAACTCTGTTTCAGTGTCTCCCCAAAAATCCAAATGCTAAACATGGGAGTGTACAAATGTGGCCGTGGCCTTGCTGTATACACAACTGATGTTTCACCTATTCAAAACTTAATCTGGAAGACATTTCCTAAATGATGCTAATTTTACACAAAAAAGGGAAATGTGTGTGTGTGTTCGTATGTGTGTGCTGTCTGTAGCGGGGAATCTAAGCGTTGTACGACTATGTAATTTGCTACACATGTACTTCAGGACCTGAATATGTCTACGGAGTTTATATGAACTTTTGAGCAAGCCCACGCAGTGAATTTTCATTCCGCAGAACACGTTTCCTTTGTACCCAGCTAATAGGTTCTGGAGAGGGCGGATTCTATCCATTTCAATTTACTGCGGCCGTATTTGGCGCTGTTTACTGGATGCGCTTCTGTGAAATAGTATGTCAAAGTAAAACCATCAAAGTCATTTATTACATAAAATATAATTTGAAAATATAACCGGTATTTATTGGCAGTATGCGAAAATATTTTAATTTTAAATTTTCGCAATCTCATTTTTTGCGAGGAGATAAAATAAAATTATAGGTTAAACTAAAAGGTATCCAAATAACTGCAGCAGAAAAATTACATATGACCTGTTAATCTATGAATGAAATAAAATGAAATTTAAACTTAAAAAGGCAGAATAATTGCAAATATGAAATCAACACCGAAAAATCATCTCAATTTCCAGATCTTTCCTTGGTCCTTTTTGTCTCTGCTAAAATAGTGATTTGGAAGATAATCATCTATTACAAATTTTTTCCCTGCCTTTCATATCCATTGCAAATAAACACTGTGTCAGTGCCTCCCAAAAAAAATCAAATGCTAAACATAGGAGTGTACAAATGTGGGCGTGACCTGGTTGTATCCACAACTGATACATATTTCGTCTATTCGAAACTGAATTTGGAAGATATTTCCTTAATAATACTAAATTTACACAAACATAGAAAATGTGTGTGTGTTTGTGCGTGCGTGTGTGTGTATGTGCGTGCGTGTGTGTATGTGTGTGCTGTCTGTAGCATGGAATCTAAGCGTTTTACGGCTATGAAATTTGCTACACATGTACTTCAGGACCTGAGTAGGTGTATGCACCTCGAATTAGTTTTTAATTGTTTTATAGGCTCGAATTTTCTTAGCGATCGCTAAAATACCATAAAACACTTGGAGAAAAATGCAGCTTGAATTCAATTTGAGGCATAACGGCAAGATCATAGGAAAGCGTCTCCTTCGCGAATCCAGGAATTCCAGACGGATGGAGCGTCCATAGTAGGATTTAAAATTCAGAAATTTAAAATCGCAAATTTTACAGATAGCGATTTGAATTTTGAAATATAAGCTTGCAACAGTATTGTAAGCATTCCCTGAAAAAAAATCATGTTCCACGATAATAACTTCCAATGTTAGCAACTAAGATTTTAAACGGCTGCAAACCAAAGACTCTTTGGACCACGATCTTTCCAGGAGAAGGGAATTTTGAAAATCTTCAGCATTTTAACAACATGAAATTGATTTTATAGACACGAGCAACGCCGGTAATTTGCTCTAGTTTTGTATAATATTGCATAATAAAGAAAGTTTTATATAATATTACATAATAAAAGAAGTTTTATATAATATTGCATAATAAAGCACTTAAATGCTCTACTAGTTTCACAAAACAGCTAATTATATTCTCAACACATTGACATATCTCATTTCACAAAACAGCCGCTACTGTTCTCAAAACATTTACGAATGTCGCAGTTCAATGTAACTCGAATCACTTCAACTGTTCTCCAACTGAGTGATAACTCCTTTTATAAACTCTTCACAGAAACTTCTAGAAATCTCTCATATCTCGTAGAATATTCATTCTTCCGGACCTTCGAAAACTCGCCAAATTGGCGATAAATTGGAAAATCTGACGACCCCTTTCCGAACTTAGCATTTGGCAACCTTAAATACACGTCATAGGAAAGGTTGCACGTACAGGTATTTTCTCCGTCTTGTTTTCAAAAGTGACTCCAGTGAAAGCATTTTTGCACGTTCTTAACAGTTATTACATAGGGAAACTTTCTCATTTTTTCATGGAAAATATGATTGCGTTAGACATTTTAAAATATCCAATTTTTAAATTAAAAGGCCCAAATTTCATATTCTAAAGTAATTTTATATTGGGAGTAAGCATTTGAAGTTATATTTAAAATTTTAAAGAATACAGTCTACATAAACTTCACATGCGATGTAATTTTAAAAAAACATCATTCTTTATAATATTTGTGCCAAATTTAATAAATAACTATGATAAAGAACATAAAGATGAATATAAATAGAGCATCGCAAGACTAAATGCATAAACTAACCCTAAGCATATTGAGAAATTCTTTTTACAGAAATGTGTGTTTTTTGGTGTAATTTGATGTGGAAAACTCTAAAATGCAGTAGATTTTGTCTTACGCATTTACGTGTTCCGCAAAGTACAAATGCACAGCTAGCAAAAAGTAATGTTTCATTCGATTTGCATATGGTTTGGTATATTTGAGTGTTACGTAACAGTTGGTTTGAATAAAATGTTGAATTGTATGTATGATGTTTAAATGGTGGTAAAAAATGCTTATGCAAATTTTGAAAGTTCTTTTTATGTCAGTTTATAATTCAATTTGTTATTCTGAGAAATTTCAAGACATGGAGTTCAAATCGTAGATGTTGCACAACCCGAAAATTGTACATTGAGTGTGGATATGAAAAAACAATATTGTTTTCCCACAAGTCAAAATGCGGAAACGATAAATCTATTTTCTAAAAGATAAATATATTGGTATAATATTAGCTTTCGTATTCCTATACATGCACAAAACCTATAAATATCCTGCTCTATCTCTTTATTTCGAATCTAGATTTCAATATTTGAGCTTTTTATTAATCTTAGAAATTTCTCTTATACGTAAAATGTATAATTTATTTTAACTTTCAAATTTTTGAACGATAAGAGATATATTTTGTACACTACCAATAAATTATTATTATTTTATTATTTATTATATTGAGTTTACATCGGTCGTTTAAAACATTTTCTCATTACTAAGCTTATTCCAACTGGCACCTTACAGCATCTGTTTTATATACTCGATGATTAACCGAACATGACATTCTGAGAACTCTATGATAATAGTGAAACGTTAAAGTTTTTCATCTACAAGTAAGTTATGAGCGCATGCGATTTTCATGTAGGCTAGCTTATGAAGACATGCCAGTATGAAATCTTTTTAAGTAACATCCGTGACAATATATATTTTACAATATTCTGTGACCTTCCGTGACAGATTTATGCATACCAGAAAGAATAGCCCATGGCAAATGTCACCATTAGAAAATATATCAAAACAGCATCCAACAAAAGTACTTTGAAATGTATATAATAACATAAATATTCTATGTAAAAATAGTAACTTCAACAATATTAATTTAAATAATAATTATATTTTTTATTTAAAAGCATATTGAAATTTAAAAAAAATAAATAATAAATAACGTAAAATATCTATCTATTTTAAAAATAATTTGAAGAATAGATAATTAAATATTTTATATCTTTACGAAATGGGGTAACTTTTTAATTCCCCCACACCAATGTGTGGAAGACCCAGACCGTCCGACTCGTCCAGAGGACTTAGAGTAACTAGTTGGACGGCCGGGAAGGTCCCACACCAATGTGTGTATGGGGAAAGTATTGAAAAAGTTTTAGAATTTGGAAATTGAGTTTTCGACAGATTTTCTCGTTTCTAAGAGTCAACTCAACTATTGACCGTAGCAATATCTGGAGAACGGCGCATGTTAACACTCCGTAAATAATACTATTATCTTTAAAATAAAAATCGCACGCAAGAACACTAAGCCTTTATCATATTTAATATGAATTTTTATTTAATATTTTATCTAATATTTTTTTTTCAAAAACTTTGATATTTTCCTAGCCCAGGCAAACAGTGGATCTTTATCGGTTTTTTCTATTGAAATAATCACGTCGCTTTTATTTGAATCAAAATTTATGCAAGAGATATCGGATCCACAGAACAGACTTATCAGCTACCCATAGAGACACGCATATATTTTTTAAAAAAAATGGTTGTTTCGTATCCAGGCCCATGTTTCTGTGTGTAATGTTGCCATGTTCCTAAACAAGTTTCTAAGTCCATTGCTGAACATTCTTGGGAATCTAATCATGTTTCTAACTTTTCCAAAGCTAAGAGCTTTTCTACACTTAATTCCATCTTTGAAATGGACTTTCTTGAAAGTTTCTTGAAAGTTTCTTGATAGTTTCTCCGTGCTTCCTCAGTCAAAATCCTTTGTTAACGATAATTATCCTTTCTTCGTTTCTGCTCTGGTATTAATTTTCGATTTCGTTTGCTTCTTGCTTCCTTCTTATTTCGGTAATATCCATCTTTTTCCTGGTTTTTCAATTTAGTTGGGATTTTATGAACAAGTTATTTAAATCCTCTGTTGGGCTTTCACTTTTCTGTTTGGTATTTTATCGTTCATTCATGATGTCTCACCTCTGGTTCCTGTCTCCTGGGTTTTTGAACACCCTTTTCTTCCGGGGCGCGGTAGCCCATCGGTTAGCGCGCTGGAGTTGCACTCGGTAGGCCCGGGTTCGATTCCAGCCACTGCCAAAACTGCCGCCGTGTTCATGCGGAGTACGATCACATTAAACATGTGGGTCCGAAAGTCCTTCCGAGAGGTTGGTGGTAGGGGAAGGAGGGTACGGTCCCTGTGGATGCCTCCCCCACTGGGTTCCGGTCTAAATTGGGTGGCACTTCCCGACCGTCCAAACAGTTACCTTACACCTTTCTGGTAGGTCGGACGGTCTGGGTTTCAACAACAACACCCTTTTCTTCTTTCGTTATTAGCAACACCCTTTTCCCGTTTCTGCCACGTTTGCTGTTCTTGCAGCAGTCACCGATCTTTCTCTGACGAGTGATGGTTGCGTTTTTGTGTATCGAGACAAAGAAGGTTGCTTTAGCCCTCGAAATAAGTCAATGATTTTAATTTTTTTTTTATGCTGCTTTTAACGATGTTATTTGAATATTATGCTTTAGGTACGTATCTGATATATATTTCGTAGGATTTGAAAAGGTAAGATTAGCGCAATTCTATAGTCAAGCAAAAAGTTGTGCATATATCTTCACAATCTAATAATAAAAAAAAAATTTTTGAATTACTACATTATTTTATTTTTTATGATTTTTTAAGCAAACGCATAGAAAATGAGAAGCTTTTCGATTCTCGCCGCGTCGCCAAGGGCTCCTATCTTGGTAGGCGGTGGTCTATTCTGCGCTTGCTTGCCTTGGAATTTAGTTTGAGTTTTAAGCCATGTATTATCTTCTGTAGAAATGATTAGTTGTTGTTTTTTTTGTTTGTTTGTTTGCAGAGAGCATACGTGAGAATTTGGTTTGAAACCCGGGAATGATTTGGTAACGGTTTGAAGAAGCGATTCTGTAAATATATTAAGAAGCGGGCGCTTGTTTAGGACCTGGACAACGGCTAGCAATTCGTTCTAGTTTGAATTAATTCCAAATTTTATTTACAAAGTCGACATCCTTTCCAACACCTTAATGAACAGTTCAAAAGTTAACTTTATAATGACAGCCATTATCATTATGCGCCTAAGCTAATTTCAAATATTTCTACAGGTATTATCTTTTCATTGCCTCATCTCTTGTATTATTCTTTAAATTTTAAAGCGTCAAAAAATCCAACTTAAACTATGGAGAACTTATTGTGGCTGAGATTTATTGTATATTTGATCCCACAGAGTGTGTCAAGCAAGTAAGATAAGTATACAACGTTCTAAAAGGTAGGATAAAAAAATTCGGAGTCTGTGCCGATATCTCCAACCCAGATTGGAGGAGAGGGAAACTATTTTACCGTGGCGTAGAGGCACATGTGACGCCAGATGTGAAAAGGTAGAAGCAGGTCCGCAGTGCAGGGTTTATCCAGACAATGCGTGTCAGTGAACTGTAGTCGTTCGCGTTCGTCGAAAACGAAAATGGCGTTTTCGACGACACACTTTTTTTAGTATATTTGATAAAAGAAAAAATTTTAAGTTCAAAATTAATTATATTACACCATGAATTATAAATTTACATAAAAATGTATTCAAAAATATTATAATTAACCAATTGATAAGAAGCAAACGCTTAAATAGTAGAGATGCAGTTAAAGTTAAAAGCGATAGGAATTTTTTAAATGAGGCTATGAAACAGGGTTACCCCAAGAGTTTTTTGATCAAGATTGTATCGGAATTCAATGGTTTAACTGTAACTGCAAGTATAAGAAGATATTTGAATGGTTGAAACAGGAATATAATGGATATGGGAAGACAGAAGTTGTACATGGTTATGGAGAATTTGTTTAAGCTAAAGGATAGAGATCAAGTCTTATATGGATTTAAAAAATTCAAGACAAGGTAACACGTACTGGTAGTAAGGATTTTACAGTTCATGTATTCATGTGAGAAATGATATTGATTACTAGGAATTGAGAAGTAGAATACACATTGAGGTATGGTGTTTGGTTAATAGATAATCCATTGAGTAAATAGGTATTAGGTTTTTCATGTGCATCTTTCAATGGGTTTTGTTGTTTTCAATTGGTGATTGTTGTTGGTAATAAGGCCATCCATAGTAAAAGTATCTGCTTCTGGGAGTGTTGCCATAGCATAAAGCATGCTCAACTGGAGAGTGGGGGTCACAAATCCCCCCCGCCAATTGGTGGTACTTTTCATTGTTTGGATTCAATTTTTACTGTCATGTGTTTTACATTTTCTATTTAGATATTATATATATATATATATATATATATACACACACATATATATATATATATATATATATATATATATAAAGCATCCATAATAAACAAAAGTATTCATATACCAAACAGAAAACTCAAGAGAACGTCAGTCATGAACACGAAAAACATTTTTTAACATGACAAACATGAAAATTTAAAACATGAACATTATATATATATATATATATATATATATATATATATATATATATATATATATATATATATATATATATATATTCTATCCCTATATATTAATATATTCTATATTTATGTATTTATATCTTTTGTCTCACTATTATCTCTATCTTCTGTATCTTTTTATCTCTTTATGTCTCTAGTCTGCCCTCTTATGTCTCTCTAGTCTGTATCTGTTATGTATATGTTATGTATCTCTAGTCTGCCCTCTTATATATGTCTATATATCAATTTGTATCTTTATCGCTCTCTCTTTCTTTTTTATTCTCTCTCTCTCTCTATCCCTCTCTTCATTTATGCATATCTCTTTATCTGACTCCCTATATATGTTTAACTTTTGTCTCTATATTTCTATTCATCGCTTCATCTTTCTCTCTAGTCCATCTTCCTATCCGTCTATCTGTCTGTATATCAATTTGTATCTTCATCGCTTCTTTCCTCTTTCTCCTTAAACTAATATCTCAAAATATAAAGTATTAACAATCCATTAAAATGCATACTTAAAGTTACTTTAACTCGAATTACGTGTTTTCTGCAGCTTTTCAAAATATTACTAAACACACAATAACCAAAGGCAATCTGCTTTTCCTTTATTAGCTCAAATTTAAAAATTATAGTTAAATAAGACATTTAAAATTATAAAAATGCTACTCACTATCCAAATATACGAAGTAAAAGGTTCCTCTTGACTTTCTCCTCTTATGATATTCCATGTTGCCTTTACTTATACGTTAAAATACACAAATGCTAATAATATTCGGGTAAGTTTGTTTCAAGAGTTTTATCTTATCTGCGTGAAATTATTTCCCAAATTTAATTTGCTAAATTTACACATCAAAGAATTTTAGCAAGATAAACATGGATTGTACTATTAAGAAAAATTATCAAACCAATAAAAACAGTTTAATCTGCTGCATCTTCTACAAATATTAAATATTCTACATCATGAGATTTTGTTTGGAAGTTATTTTTTAAAAACTCGGAAATATTATTTAAAAAGATGTATTTCTAATTGCCAACAGATCGGTCAAGATACATGGATGCAACTTACATGGATAAAGTGCCATCGAATTACGTATTTGTCTGCAAAAAATACTAAGTAGACACTTTACGCAAATGTTACGAAAATGAAAGTATGTATGAAGAGATCAATACCACCGATAAAGCCATGGAAAACCGTATCACAGCACTTTATAAACTTATAGGACATGATTTGAAATCTGTAAGATTTCTTTATCTTGTACTAATCCCAAAAATGCATAAAAATCCGATCAAATTTAGACCTGTGACAGTTGGATGCGGATCGTACCTTACTATAGCTAATATTAAGTTACTTTCTATTCTGACTCCATTACTAAAAGAAATCAAAAAGGAAGGGACCTGTATGGTGTCAAATTCTTTTGAACTTATTGAGAAATTAAGCAGAATAAAGGATAAAATGTTTTTCAGATGCTTTGATTTTAAAGACCTTTTTAATCATGTAAATTTAAAAGATTTATCCGAAATTTTATTGGAGCTTCATGAGCATCACAATCTCCACTCTACCATCTCCCTCTACCAATATAAAATGCTGATAAATATTGTTTTGTTTGAAAACATACTGCACAACGGTATAGGTTTTTATCGTCAGGTGCAAGGCATCCCAATGGGGGGGGGGGTTGCTCTTCGGTACTTTCAGATATTTACCTGAACAAGTATGAACAAGGCACATATTTAGTCAATGAAATGCCATACTACCGCTTTGTTGACGATGTGATTATTGGATATAAAAATCAACAAGATCATTTTGAGTTTGGGTTTTACCCTAAGTGCCTGGAACTTTTGGAAACTAAATTTACAAATCCAGGAACTGTTGATTTTCTGGATATCAGTATTTACTACAATGAGAAAAACAAGATATGTTTTAAAGTTTATGACAAGAGGGATAATTTTGATTTCAACATTAATTACATTATAGATTGGAAATCTAATTTGAGCAGTGGTATTTTCAGGAATGTTATAATAAATCATCTAAATCGATATAGACGTTTCAACACTGAAAAAGAAGAACAGCAACACAGCGTCAATAAATTACTCAGGGAAGCAGCAAAAAGCAATTACCCACATCGTTATCTAAGGCACTATGTAGACTTGATATTTGACAGAAAGACAAACAGTTTTATTTGATGATAGCAGGTCGGTGAGATATGGTTGTGCGGCATGGCTTGTGGACTTCAAGAATTCTGTTGAGTAATTAGGTTAGGTTTATTCCAATCTTAAGCCCCCTTTTTTGCTTCATGGTCTATATACTTCGGGATGTTTCATAGATTTCATCGGACGGAGGAGTGCTTCAGGGAGACAGAGGCACCGGGAGTGTTTCTAGAGTAAAAGTGCTTTAACCGGGAACGGGGGGTCACTATCCCCCCCGGCCTTTTTTCTGTCGTTCCTGTAAACACTCTCCTTTCTTTTCCCCCTTTCCTTTGTACCTCCCCCCCCCTTTTTCAATTTGATGATGTATTTACTATTATATACCTGCTAAACATGTAAGAGCGGTAATGCGCCTTAATGTTATGAAGTGTTATGATTGTGTTTTTTGTATATCTTATTTTTAGATATTTTTCTAATATATATATATATATATATATATATATACACATATATATATATATATATATAAAGCATCCATAATAGTCATCCATAATAGCAAAAATATTCATATACCAAACAGAAAACTCAAAAGAACGTCAGTCATGAACACGAAAAACATTTTTTAACATGACAAACATGAAAATTTAAAACATGAACATTATATATATATATATTCTATCCCTATATATTAATATATTCTATATTTATATCTTTTGTCTCACTATTATCTCTATCTTCTGTATCTTTTTATCTCTTTATGTCTCTAGTCTGCCCTCTTATGTCTCTCTAGTCTGTATCTGTTATGTATATGTTATGTATCTCTAGTCTGCCCTCTTATATATGTCTATATATCAATTTGTATCTTTATCGCTCTCTCTTTCTTTTTTATTCTCTCTCTCTATCCCTCGCTTCATTTATGCATATCTCTTTATCTGAATCCCTATATATGTTTAACTTTTGTCTCTATATTTCTATTCATCGCTTCATTTTTCTCTTTAGTCCATCTTCCTATCCGTCTATCTGTCTGTATATCAATTTGTATCTTCATCGATTCTTTCCTCTTTCTCCTTAAACTAATATCTCAAAATATAAAGTATTAACAATCCATTAAAATGCATACTTAAAGTTACTTTAACTCGAATTGCGTGTTTTCTGCAGCTTTTCAAAATATTACTAAACACACAATAACCAAAGACAATCTGCTTTTCCTTTATTAGCTCAAATTTAAAAATTATAGTTAAATAAGACGTTTAAAATTATAAAAATGCTACTCACTATCCAAATATACGAAGTAAAAGGTTCCTCTTGACTTTCTCCTCTTATGATATTCCATGTTGCCTTTACTTATACGTTAAAATACACAAATGCTAATAATATTCGGGTAAGTTTGTTTCAAGAGTTTTATCTTATCTGCGTGAAATTATTTCCCAAATTTAATTTGCTAAATTTACACATCAAAGAATTTTAGCAAGATAAACATGGATTGTACCATTAAGAAAAATTATCAAACCAATAAAAACAGTTTAATCTGCTGTATCTTCTATAAATATTAAATATTCTACATCATGAGATTTTGTTTGGAAGTTATTTTTTAAAAACTCGGAAATATTATTTAAAAAGATGTATTTCTAATTGCCAACAGATCGGTCAAGACGGTGAATTTAATGAATTAAAGGGACGGTGAACGTTGAAATTTTTTTTATTTATTTATTGACTTAGAAACGTGAAAATTTGTATAAATATTCCTCTTAACATTACTATATACCATACCATTAAATTTTTTTTTCAATTTTGTTATAACTTTGTATTTTTTTAAATTTAATTTTTTTTAACGAAAATTTGAAAATGCTCCTTGCGTGCCATTTGTTCACATTTTTGATTAATTTTACATTATGATCACTCAAAAACACATTATGAACAAATTTAGGTATTTATTTTTAAATTCCTTAAAAAGTTAAATTTTAAAAATTATTTTTCTACATTAAGACCTAATTTTCATCATTTAATTAAGTTTTTATTCACTTTTACTCACCTTAATAAAGTATAAGTATAAAATGCATACCCAGGTTCATTAAAATGTATGAGAGGTGTCTTCTTGCCAAATTTCATACATCTCAGACAGAAATTAAGACGCATGAAGCATTTTAAAAATATAAAACCTTTGAACATTCCGTTTCGAAAAAAATGCATTCAACCTTTTGCTCTCGGGTGGGACAGCGTCCATCTCAAGCAAAGAACTTCCCAAAAACACAGGTATTTGACATACGCTATCCCAAACAGTTCGATTCCCTTTTGCAGGCATTGGCGTCCATGGAAATCGCTGACAGAAACATTGCACCTGCAGCAGCAGGTGCAATGTTTTCCTTATATAATGCATATAATGTTTTCCTTATATAATCTTTTCCTTATATAATGACTTTCCTTATATAATGCAATGAATTTACTACTTTTACAGCAAAAAAAATAGGTTATTCTTATAGTAGATACTTATATTATTTCCAAGATATTGAATTTTCGTTAATTAGTTGTCATTTTCTTCGATTTAGCCTCATTTTTATCCATTTGGCGAGATTTCCATTAATTTGGAAACATTTAAAAAAGTCGCTATGTTGGCGACATTCCGCCAAATTCGTCGCCAAAATCTCGCCAATCGTTATGGACTGAGAAATGAATTATTCTTATAGCAGATCCAAAGTATCTTTTCTTATGAATGGAACGAGCTAGATCCACAAGAATGATGTCACCAAATTTATCGCATGATATTACATATGAAAAGTGAACATGTTTCTCAACAGTTAATATATATTTTTTAATTTATGGGATTTTTTTTATAAATTTATTTGGAAAATGTGCAATATCTCGCGAACGGTTCATGCTAGCGTTCTAAAGTTTATGTCAATCGTTTTCTAAGGAAAAATTACATAAGAAATGTCTATTTACGTAACTTTATTAAAGGTTTTGATTTTTTGATGATTGTTTCAAAATTTCATTCGAAAATTTAGGGGGTTTATTCGATTGCGTTAAAAAACAATAGGCTTCCAGTATTCACGGATTGTGATTTTTGTACCAAATTTCATTCGAATCGCTCCATTCGTTCGTGAGATATCGTCTCCACAGACTCACTGACACACCGCACACACACATCACCTCAAAAATGTTTGATTCGTGATCAGGGATGCTTGCACACACACACACACACATACTTTCACACACACACAGACATCACCTCAAAAATGTTTAATTCGTAATCAGGGATGCTTGCAACGTGCTCTCCCGTCGAAAACTCGAATTCGAAATTTCGATCCAGTCACAATACTTTCCTTATGCATTATGTATATAAGGAAAGTAAAAATATTCAATTTTTAGCAGTGATATGAAATTTCATCCAACATGTTATCCACATTTTGCAAGAAAAATAGCATTTTGAGATTTTTCATAAATTACTTCATTTTGTATAGAATAGTTTAGCTGAAGTTTTATAGTTTGGCTGAATTTGTGGTTATACTGATGATCATTAATTTATTCCCATATTTAATTTAGAAATATCTAAAAGTTTTTAAATTAAATTAAGAGTATAATATTTTGAGTACTTTTGTATTCTTGCGGGGTTCACTCTTATACATTATAGAGAGAAAATCAACTTATGATTAGTTATAGAGTTTATATTATACGCTAACTTGTATTAACTTTTGAAAAATGTATTCGATTAATTAGCAGCCTGGCTACTAGTTAATGCCTGCAATAAAATTATTTATAATTATTATACAGGGTCTTTATAATTAAAGTTCCACTTTGAAATGGCCATAAAAGGAAAACTACTGGACAGAATGTTATCAAACTTGGTAAACGTTTACAGGAGGTCATGGGATTTTATTTTCCGCAAAAAAAAAGTTCAAAACTCACCGTCAGCGGAGGATGGCGCTGTATGCAATATTCTTAAACGAAATAAGACATGAAGACATTGGTTTAAAAAGTTTTTAATCGTTTCTAAAACGTGTTGCAAATCATGTTCAATGTGGCTTCCACCATTTTCTGAAAGCAAGTTAAATCGCATTACTGCGCTCTCAACAGTAGCTCTTATCATATCAGGAGAAATGTTACGGACATGTCGATATATCACATTTTTCAATTCCGCCAAATTGTTTGTGTTATCACCATAAGCAGTGGCTTAGATACCACGATTTTTATGCAGGACGGGGTTCCACCCCTCACATTGGCACACATTTCACGGATGACCGGATTGAAAGCCGACACTTCCCCATTTCTTGTCCATCCCGGTCACCAAACCAAACCTCAACTCCTGTGACCTCTGGCTATGGGGTTACCTCAAAGCCACTGTTTAAGATGATAACACAAACAATTTGACGGAATTGAAAAATGTGATACACCAACATGTCCGTAACATTCCTCCTGATATGCTAAAAGAGCAACTGTTGAGAAAGCAGTAATGCGATTTAACTTGCTTTCAGAAAATGGTGGAAGCCACATTGAACATGATTTGTAACACATTTTAGAAACGATTAAAAACTTTTTAAACCGATGTCTTCATGTCTTATTTCGTTAAACAATATTGCATACAGCGCCATTCCCAGCTGACGGTGAGCTTTTGAACTTTATTTATTTATTTTTTATTTATTTATTTTTTTTTTTTTTTTTGCGGAAAATAAAATCTCATGACCTCCTGTAAACTATTACCAAGTTTGTTAACATTCTGTCCAGTACTTTTCCTTTTATGGCCATTTCAAAGTGGAACTTTAATTATAAAGACCCTGTATATTAATATTGATGTATAGCATAGATTTCAGCTTTCAGAAATCTATACTATACATCAATATAATAAATAGCAGATAAATAATTAAAAATTTATCTGTATTATTAACAAATAGTTAATGGTACAGATAAATTTTTAACTATTAGCTTAGAAATGTATCTGTACCATTAACTATTTGTTAATAATTTATATAGTATAATTTATATGGAATGAAATATACACATGCTACTCAGCTTTGTAGTACATAAACTTTGACTCAATAACATATTTAAATAATAAAACTAAAACTTCCCCAATAAAACAGTACCGTATTTAGTTATAATTAATTAAAATATTCTTAATAGATAAATGCCTTTCATGACTGAAATCTAATATTTTAGTGCATTCCCCTCCGCCCCCACCAAAGTAAGCCCTTCTTGAAGAACTGTTGACCTCCTCCCCCTCTTTAAATTTTATTCCAGTCCCTCTGGGATTTCCGTCTCTGGTTACGGCCCTGACCTAAAAACTTGTAATTTAGTAAATCTCGATTTCAAACATTTTTGAGAAAACGATTGCTACTTTATATAAAAATAAAGTAAAAATAAAAATTAACATTTATAAAGTAAACATCGACTTTGATGAATGTGTATGGAATATAAATTCTCATACATATTTAAGTATAGAATTATTAGTATATTTTCACAATAAACACCAGACAATGACTTTCTAGCAACCAAAAAACTATTCACCATTTATGTTCTAAATTTGTTTAAAATTTGTCTTTTGTCATCAAATAAATTAAATATCTGCAAAAATACTTTATTTTAAAAGTACCTTAATAATAAGTATAATGAAACAAGCATGAAAGATGAATGGTCTTATAATACCATTTTAAAAATAATTATCTATACTATTTTTACAAAAACCTTGTTTTGCAAAAGTTGATGTTGAGTTAAGTTTACAACCACATATAGGTTTACATATATCATTTTCGACACATTATCCAATACTGAAAATAATGTGTAGAATAAATAAATTCTTGCTTATAAATAGTTTCTAATAATCAAACAAGCACCTGTTTGATACATTTTTAAATTTAATTGTTGATATTTAATTTCTAAACCTTTTCCTTGTGGTTAATAAAACAACTCCTGTAAATATTCTATTTATTTATAATAATTAGTTAATTTAAACAATTTATATTAAAATTAGGTACAAAATAATTATAATTTCTAAGAAAAAATTTATAAGCTATACATACATTTACAAACTAGCACCTAGTGTTTATTTTTCTTACTCGAGTTACAAGCATTATTTGTTCAATATTCAATTACTTAAATAGATACCCATCACTTGGGAATGTTGCCAAAATCCTTGACGAACATAAAAACTATTGACTGAAAATTAAAATAAAAGCAACGGAACAGTATATTTAACATGATTGAAAAATATTTTCGTCTGCTTTTAAATACCTGTTCTGAGGGCGGCCTCTCATTTTCCTGGAACTCGGAAATATCCTCAGTGATAGGGTTAATGTCCACCATATTTCTTCCTTATTGAATAAAAATCTCAGGATTTCAAGGATTACATTCGAAGATTTTGATCAGTACATTGTCAAGTGCGCCCTTGTCAACGGAGAAATCGCGTGTAAGTCGGGAGAGAAAAGCAATGATCACAATTTCGAATAGGAGAACATAGCTGTTTTTTTATTGCAAATGTAAAGAGAGTAGTTTTAAAGCGCCATCTTTCGGATATTTGAGACATAACTTATCTGTTTTAATTAAAGTTATCAAGATTTCTGGAATATATTTACTTTTCTATCCTGTATATAATAATGTCATCCAGCCAGTTTCCTGAAACTGGTTGTTAAAATATGAATGGGCTCGGAAAGCGGCTGTTAATCTGCTAGAATATATGTATTGGGCACAATGTAGTTAGAATTATTATAAATTTTATGTAATTAAACTAAATCTGACACAAATAAAACAAAAATTGGGTTAATTATAAAATAATTAATTGTTTTAAATTGGGTGGAATCCGGTTATTAAACAATGGGAATGGAATCACTGCATGCATTTGCAGTGACGTAGATTGAAAATTTATTTGGAAGGTAGTTTGAAGAGGAGTTGTTTATTTGCTATTGTTTTTAATAAAATATTTATTTCTTGAGATATGCTATAGATAGAGCTTGAATGAGGGCTGATATGAATACAGCATCAAATTCGGGAGGGAGGCGCGATTCATTACGGAAAATTTTAATTTGACTTAAGCATCAATTTCTGAAGATTGGTTAAAGATAGATCTTAGATAATAACTGATATGGATTGCGTATTAAATTCTGAAGGAGGTTAGTTCACTAAACATTTTTACTTCCGGTTCCTTTTCCACTCAGAGTTCAAAAACAAAACTTTCCTTGAAACATCCATTTCTCAAGAGCTTAGATAATGACTAATATGCATTCAGCATCAAATTACAGACGGCATAAAGGAACGCACTAAGGATTTTTACTTCTACTTCTGGAGATATCACTTCCGATTCTAAAATTTGCATTTTCCTTGAAACATTTATTTTTCAAGATCGACTATGAATGGAATTTAGATGACGACGGATTTGGATTCAGCATCAAATTCCGGAGGGGTTATGGCTTAACTGGGGATTTCCCCTTGCGGTTCTTTTTTTTTTAATTCATTTTCGGCTCTAAAATTTTCCTTGAAACATTTATTTCTCAAGATTGACTATGGGTAGAACTTAGATGACGACGGATTTGGATTCAGCATCAAATTCCGGAGGGGTTATGGCTTAACTGGGGATTTCCCCTTGCGGTTCTTTTTTTTTTAATTCATTTTCGGCTCTAAAATTTTCCTTGAAACATTTATTTCTCAAGATTGACTATGGGTAGAACTTAGATGACGACGGATTTGGATTCAGCATCAAATTTCGGAGGGGCTTAGGGTTTCACTGAGGATACTTGCGGTTTTTTCCATTTCTGGCCCAAAAATTTTCCTTGAAACATCTATTTATCAGTACTGGTTATGTGACGTTTAAGGATCCATGAAATATAAGGGCTCAGAACGAGCTGATATTTGCGGCATCAAGATCAAAACAATTTTTTACTCAAAAATTTTATTGCAACGTAAATGAATTTTATTTTTATTATAACAATTATGTATTAAGTTATTTTCGACTCATTGCATTGATTTTTATGATAAATAAGAAAACAATTTTACACAAAATATCCATGTCTTGTTAAATATAAATAGAAATGCTTTTCAAAGTTTGAAAACCGCGAGGTCCTATCAAGTTCTATTAAGTCTACCTCCATCCTAAACGTGCGGTCCAGAAAAAAGAGATTCCCCAGGAATAACGAATCAACCAGACCCGCCTACCCCACAGCGCAGCTCTTATAAGAGGACGGCACCACCCGGATTGCACCAAACACACACACATATCGTTCTCGAGATATTGCGAAATTATGTGGTTTCCCTCTCCACCTGGCCCACTTCATTTTTTCATCAAGTAAAAATGAATGCACAAATCACCCATTTGACATTTCATTTAATGGATTATTTAGCATTTTAAATTCAAGATCAGGATAGTCTAATTAATTCCTGTAACAAAAATATTTAAAAACGAAAAACTCATGAGTGAGACTTTATTACTTTCCTTATATACATAATGTATAAGGAAAGTATTGTGACGAGGTCGAAAATTCGAATTCGAGTTTTCGACGGGAGAGCACGTTTAAAGCATCCCTGATCACGAATCAAACATTTTTGAGGTGATGGCTGTGTGTGTGTGTGAAAATGTGTGTGTGTGAAAGTGTGTGTGAGTGAAAGTGTGTGTGTGTGTGTCAATGAGTCTGTAGAGACGATATCTCACGAACAAGTAGAGCGATTCGAATGAAATTTAATACAAAAATCACAATCCGTGAATACTGGAAGCCTATTATTATTATACGTAATCGAATGTTCAGAACCCCCTAAATCTTCGAGTGAAATTTTGAAAAAATCATCAAAAAATAAAAACCTTTAATAAAGTTACGCAAATAGACATGTCTTATGTAATTTGTCCTTAAAAACGATTGATATAAACTTTAGAACGCTAGCATGAACCGTTCCCAAAATATTGCACATTTTTAAAATAAATTTATCAAAAAATTCATACATTTAAAAATATATATATGAACTGTTGAGAAACATGTTCACGAGAAAAGATACTTTGAGTAATACTTTTGTATTTGAACGCCAATAGTCATTTATCTGCTATAAGAATAACCTATTTCTCCGTCCGTAACGCTTGGCGTGATTTTGGAGTCGAATTTGGCGGAATGTCGCCAACTTGGCTACTTTTTTAAATGTTGCCAAATTAACGAAAATCTCGCCAAATGGATAAAAATGATACTAAATCAATGAAAATGACGACTAATTGGCGAAAATTCAATATCTTGGAAAGAATATAAATATCTACTATAAGAAAAACCTATTTTTTATTGTAAAAGTAGTAAATCCATTGCAATATATAAGGAAAGTCATGTATTGCCCACATCAGATTTTTTTTATTATAATTTCCTTGAGAAATTTTTATAATCCTTCTGTAATATATAAAAATATATAAAACAAATTGTTTGATAATACTAAATAGGCAAATACTAAATAGGAAAATATTTACATTTTTCAAGGAAAGCCTGCAGAAAAAAAGGTTGTTAATTTCTCTGATTTTAACAAGTTTTAATACTAGTATAGGTAAATAAAACTTATAAATGTAATGTCTTATGTACTGCATATGTGTATTAGCTTGGACTACCTAAAATTATTAAATACTTGAACGAATCATCCGGCGTTGCCTGAATCCTAATAAGCTCCAGCTACTTAAATAATACAGAAACGCCTTTGATACGTCATAAATAAACTGTTTTGATACGCCCTAAATAAACGCAGTTAAGAATAAGAAGGAACTGTTCGTTCAGCAGACAAACAGTTCACTCTTAGTGGTTGCTATGGTCGCATACTATTATGTGCTTTTGGCCTGAAGAAGAGGGCTTATTAAGCCTTCGAAACAATTGTCACCTAATGCCTGCTTTCTCCAAGAAAGTTTTGTAAATCACTGCCTTACAAGCATTGTAATTTTACGACCTTGTTAACTCTCCAATAAATATGTTGTATTTTCTTTTCTATGGAAGATATGTATTTTATATTTTTTTCTATATTTGGTTTCTAAAGTATTTTATACTATTTGAAAAATATATTACCTCTCCAGCCTTGCAAAATTGGTTAAGTATCGGATTTTTGTGGAAATGAAGCCTTTTAAAGTCATTCTAATTACACACAATTTTATTTTACTTTTAAAGTCATTCTAATTACACACAATTTATTTTACTTTTAAAGTCATTCTAATTACACACATTCAT
Organism: Amaurobius ferox; assembly: GCA_951213105.1. Lineage (NCBI taxonomy): Eukaryota > Metazoa > Arthropoda > Arachnida > Araneae > Amaurobiidae > Amaurobius > Amaurobius ferox. The sequence continues at coordinate 111,020,658 of OX578137.1, read as the reverse complement.
TTTACTTTTAAAGTCATTCTAATTACACACAATTTTATTTTACTTTTAAAGTCATTCAAATTATACACAATTTCATTTTACTTTTAAAGTAATTCTAATTACATACAATTATATTTTACTTTTAAAGTAATTCTAATTACACACAATTTCATTTTACTTTTAAAGTCATTCTAATTACATACAATTCTATTTTACTTTTAAAGTCATTCTAATTACACACAACTTTATTTTACTTTTAAAGTCATTCTAATTACACACAATTTCATTTTAATTTTAAAGTCATTCTAATTATACACAATTTTATTTTACTTTTAAAGTCATTCTAATTACACACAATTTATTTTACTTTTAAAGTCATTCTAATTACACACAAGTTCATTTTACTTTTAAAGTCATTCTAATTACATACAATTCTATTTTATTTTTAAAGTCATTCTAATTACACGCAATTTTATTTTACTTTTAAAGTAATTCTAATTACACACAATTTCATTTTACTTTTAAAGTCATTCTAATTATACACAATTTTATTTTACTTTTAAAGTCATTCTAATTACACATAATTTTATTTTCCCACGGCCGTCCCTAATTTGGCCGCCCTGAGCAACCTGCCCGAATACCTCCTTCCCTTTTGGACAAAGGGTGGGGTGGGGGTATGGCCGACTGGATGTGAGTTTACAGTATTATTTAATTAAAATAAATTTATTTTAGTTCATTTGCAATGGACGTAACTAAGATATTTAAGCGGTTTTGTAAGATGCATGTTCTTACTTTTTGATGTGAATAACATCCATGGCAGGGGTTTCTTTGACGAAAAATGAATGTATACACTTTGGACGCTTATACCCCTGAACCTAATAGGTAAAAATGTAAACATTTTTTCTTCTTTTGTCGGAAATAGCGTCCAGATTATGAATATATATTAAAATAATTTCAATATTTTGAATTTGCTTTTCGAAAAAAATAACTCTATAAGAGAGTATTTTTTTTTTTTTCGTATTTCTAACTTTTACTCGAAATATATAGTAAACTAAAAAAAATAGAAATAAATGGTAAACAACAAATATGTGTACCAGAAAATGTAGTATTAAAATCTATATTTATTATTAAAAACAACTTTTATAGTTTTCGAGTAAGCGTCAAGTTAAAGACATATGAAAATTTTACATTTTTAAGCTTGTAATGCTTATATATAAAAAACTAAAAATGATAGCTATAAACAATAAGAAAGTATTTATACCTCTTTGAAAGCTCTATAAATGTATATAATTGGATAGCATTTTTTTATCAATCTTAGAAAAGTTTTGTTTGGTGTTACAAATATTCACGCAAAACCATTTCGGCTCCATGAGACTGGAGACACTGCTGATTTTTTTTTGTTTTTGTTTTTCGTTTTAATTTGAATTTTGATAATATTATTTTACTTCTTGCAACGTGCACCTTTTATTTACATTTCTCCGGATTCCCTGTCATTTTACGGTCTCCGGGTCAAAGAACACTTTGATCCAATGAGAAATGTAGCCCTAAAGCTGTCGTCTTTTCAAAAGGCTTCGAAGGCCCAGGCTCCCAAAGCCACATTATTAACCATATTTAATTTTTTAAGCTATAATGCAGTTTAGATTGAAAAAGGACACCTAGAATGTTGACAGGTCACTCAATTTGCTGCTCATACCCTAGGGTGAGTCGAATGGCCTGGGTCTTTCACCTAGGATATTAAGGGTCTTAAACCCTTTAGTTCCCAAAATTTAGCACGGATCTCCCCCTTCCTTACATATTGACTACGTTTCTGACCTACTGACTATTTTAATATTAACAGGGTATAATAAGTCGATATTGAAGGGCTGCAACCAATACATAGCCTCTCCAGGCGCCAGAAAAACTTTAAAGACTGTTCTAGGACCCCTAAGTTCAGTGGACCCGATGTTGGGAAATTCACTGCCCAAGTGGTATCCATAAACCATATACAGCAAGATCTATGGTGCTATCATAAACAGTAACGTCTAGAGGTTTTCTGGTGCCCAAAGCGAACTTTCATGAAAGGCCTCATCTCAACAATAGGTAAGACTTCACAAACTCGAAAATTGGTAATCCAAAAAGTCGATTATCCAACAATTTATTTATGTTGTTTTTACAAGTTAAAAAAAAATCTGATGTTGGTAGCATATGACTTTCCTTTTACACTACGTGACAGTGAAAATGAGACACCAAGAAAGAGTGGGCAGAAAAATATGCAAATTTCAGGATAGACGTAGCTCACCGAATTATGTAAATGATGCGAAATGCGCAGATGTTTCGTGCACGTTAAGTGCACGAAATATAAGATATAAGGGAAGAAATCTGCAGAATCAGGAATATTCGCCCGCTCTGTCTGACAGGGAAATCATTTTGCAATTTTTTTTTTGTCTTAGAAGAAACGTGTAGTAGCAAAGAATACCAGGCCGCCGCCAACCGAGGCATTTCCAGCAGACATGCTATTTCACAGGGGGTATGGTGATCGCACTCAGAAGGGCATGTTGGTCCATACGTCAAATCTCAGCCACCCACACTCATCCACTGCAAGGTATTTAGAAAGACTGTGCACCGGCTAGCAAGATGTTGGAACAAGGGATATAGTTGAAACAAGGGAATATGGCACGCTTGAGGGGTGCAGGTACGGCCAGAGCGATGTTAGCACGCGTGGACCGACGCATCCGCCGGCAAGCGTTGGCGGCCCAACAAGGCCACTTCCGCCTCCCTTTTGCAGCATGTGCAGGACCCTCTTAATGCTCCCATATCGACCAGGGTCATTATCCGCCGATTGGTCGCCTGCGACATGCACTCATAGCGTCCGTTAAGAAGACTACCATTGACACAACAGCACAGACTCCTCCGTTTGCAATGGTGTCGGGATAGAGCCACCTGGACGACAGAATGGCACAGCGTCGTGTTCTCAGACGAGTCACGTTTCTGTTTTAGCAATGACAATCGCCGTGGACGAGTCTGGCGCCGAAGTGGTGACAGGCCCAATTCGGCCGCATCTGTGGAACGCCACATCGCGCGACAACGCGGCATCATAGTTTGGGGCGCCATCGACTACGGTAGCAGGTCACCTCTGGTCCGTATTTAGGGCACTATGACGGCCCAACGATACGTAGATGACGTACTGCGGACGGTGATACTGCCCTTCCTTCAAGGGGTGTACAATACCATTTGCCAGCAGGATACCGTCCGACCACACACGGCACGCATCAGCCAACATGCCCTGCAATGTATCCATGTGCTTCCCTGGCCACCAGTCTCCCCTGATCTGTCATCAATCGAACACGTCTGGGACGTGATCGGACGTCCTTGCGAGGGCTGCCACCGCAGCGTTAAGAAGATGAACCCTAGCAAATGGTTGACACGGAATGAGCAGCCATACCTCCGGACACCATCCGCACGCTCATTGACTCTGTACTTAGACGTGTTGCTCCCTGTATCGCCGGCCGCTGTGGTCCTACAGCCTACTGATCAGACGGTGTTATCGCTCAGTGTATAGGTGTATCATGTTGCAATAAACATCATTTATTGTTCGTTGCTGTCTCTCTCTGTTTGCCGAATTTCATCACTTTCTGCCCACTCCTTGGTGTCTCATTTTTACTGCTACGTAGTGTATAATGCAATAAATTTACTACTTTTATAGTAAAAAAATAATGTATAAGATCCACGGAACTGTGTTTTTATCGTTGAATTGTACATTTGGTGATTATCCGAATGACAACTTGTAAAACTATTTCTAAATACCCAATTAACTTATATTTCGCGTAACTTTAAATAAATAATTATCAGTATTAATAGAATCCTCAATAAGCGATATAGTCCATATATTAAAATATTTTAATAATTAATTCATCAATTAGACGTCATTTTCATTAATTTAGCGTCATTTTTGCAATTTTGACGATATTTTTGTTCATCTGGGGGCGAAATATCGCCAAGTTGGCGATATTTTACTAAATTACAGACAAACGAAAAAAAGAGCATTTCTTATACACTAGAAGGCTCGTCATATGACGGAAATTAGAATTTGCGAAACATTACTTCACATTTGGCGTCATTTTTATCAATTTGGCGACATTTTTGTCATTTGGGCAACTATTAAAATAGTCTCCAAGTTGACGACGTTCTGTTAAATTTCTCGCCAAGCGTTACGGACGGACGGAAGGAGAAATGTATTATTGTTTAGTCTACGCTTATGTTCTTTCCAAGATATTGAACTTTCATCAATTAGTCAACATTTTCATTGATTTAGCGTCATTTTTATCAATGTGGTGACATTTTCGTTAATTTGGCAACATTTTAAAAAGTCGGCAAGTTGGCGACATTCCGCCAAAATCTCACAAAGCGTTATGGACGGAGAAATACGTTATTCCTATAGCAAATAAATGACTATCGGCGACCAAATACAAAAGTGTTATCCAAAGCATCTTTTCTAATGAATGGAACTAGCTAGATCCACGAGAACGTTGTCACCAAATTTATCGCGTGATATTACTTATGAAAAGTGAACATATTTTACACTAATTAATATATTTATTTTATTTTATATGATTTTTTGATAATTTTTTTGAAAGTGCAATATCTCGAGAACGGTTTATTCTACCGTTCAAAAATTTATGTCAATCGTTTTCTAATGAAAAATTACATAAGAAATAACTATTTACATAACTGTATTAAATGTTTTGATTTTTTGATTTTTTCAAAATTTTTACTCGAAAATTTAGAGGGTTTTGGACATTCGATTGCGTATTAAAACGATCTGCTTCCAGTATTTACGGATTGTAATTTTTGTGCCAAATTTCGTTTGAATCACTCCAGTCGTTCGTTCGTGAGATATCGTATCCACAGACTTGCTGACACTGACACTAACACACACACATTTACACACACACAAACACACAGACATCATCTCAAAAATGTTTGATTAGTGTTGATGTATGCTTGAAACGTGCTCTCCCATCGAAAACTCGAATTCGAATTTTCAACTCCGTCACAATACTTTCCTTTTACATTATAGTATGTATATACGGAACGTAAGAAATACGGATTTAATAAAAGACTAACATGTACGATAGTCTTTTCACTTTATATACTTTCATAGAATTAGGAGCTCCCGGGTCAACAGTATTTTGGAGCCCTTTGTATATCACACTGCTCATATCTGAAATCGCAACACCATAAAGTTTAGATGCTGAAGACCCAGACCGTCCGACTCGTCCAGAGGACACGAGCAACCATTTGGACGGCCGAAAGTTTTAGGTGTAACTTTATGTAAATCAGGCAATGGAAACAGCAAGGCGAGATATGCAAATGATCACAGTTTCGTTACGCATAGTGACGTGGCACCTTGCCAAGCAGCATAAAAGAGTCATGTCAAGGAGGAGCGATATTACAGCTGAATTGTATCGTCATTGGCTTCAGGTTGTAAAAATCATCACAGTATGCTAAGAGTACGTTGCGTACCACATACATTCAGTTGTCGTCAACGGAACGGCAACAAATCATTGTTTTACGTGAGGGTTTAATGAACCTTCGAATGATCGCTGAACTATTGGGTCGTGATGTGAGCACAGTTCAACGGTGTGTGTTACGGTTCGTGAGAGCCAACGACACGAAGATCAGGTAGAGGAGCTTCCATGTGTACCACACCACGTGAAGATAGTATGCTTCTGAGAAGCGCTGCGCGGAAGCCGTTTACCACAGCAACCGTGTTACAACGACATTTATTCCACACTACAAGTAACGTGGTTTCGACGCAAACAATTCGAAACCATTTGCATCACGCAGGACTCCGAGGTAGACGATATTTTTGACACCTACCGTTTCAACGTCTTCACCGGTTACGTTGCCTCCAGTGGTGTCAAATGAGACGCAATTGGTCGACAGAATGGCGAAACATTCTGGTCACGGATGAATCACGATTCTGCTTTGGCATGCCGGATGGCCGTACTAGCGCATGGCAGCGCTTTCAACAACTACACCAGGAGGCTTTTTCTATCAGTCACCATACAGCCCCCCAAAGTTGTACCATGGTTTAAGGTGGTATAACATTTGGTGGACGAACACCTTTGGTCTACGTTTCTGGCAGTATCACGGCACAACGATACGTCTCTGACATTGTGAAACCTGTGGTACAGCCATATCTGTCAACCAGGCCTGAACTGCTTTTTCAGCAGGATAATGCCAGGCCACATACTGCACGGGTAACTATGAATAGTCTACAATGTTTTGATATCTTGCCTTAGCCAACATATTCTCCCGATTTGTCGCCAATTGAGCATATCTGGGACATCATGGATCGCTGATTAAGAGAACTCCCAATTCCAGCAAGCCATGTTCAGTTACAAGTATGTGGAATGCCATCCCTCAGCACACCATTGTCCATTTCATTGACGGGATGCCTCGTCGTATTCAATCCTGCACAGCCGCTCGCGGTGGACCTATTCCATACTGATTTAACGTCAATAATGTTCCATGCCTTCATGTTCCAGGTATGATTATTTGATCATTTGCACATCTCCATGTTACAATTATATTCTGTAAATTTCATAAAATACATCCATTTCTTCATGGTGTTGCGATTTCAGTTGAGAGCAAGCAATGTGTATAAAAATATTCCGTGGCCCGAAACTACCCTGTATCAATCGAAAATTCAGCTCTGGATATATAACAAAAAGCACGGTGAGGATTACAGTATCATGATCTCAATACTCTCAACTACAATCCAACAAAAAATTAGATGTGAGCAGCACATGACTTTAATTACATAATGCAATGAATTTATTTCTTTCACAGTTACAAAATGATGCAACGATTCACGATACAGTGTTTGTAACGTTATTTAGTACATTCGGAGCGTTTCCAGATGACAATGTGTCATTTTTTCAGCGTCGTTTCTATCAATTTGCCGACATTTTCGTCAATTTGGCAACATTTAAAAAAAAACTCGGCAAGTTGGCGGTATGCCGCCAAAATTCGTCGCCAGAATTTCGTCAAACGTTGCAAACGGAGAAATACTTTATTCTTATAGGAGATTCTTTCCAATTGGACAGAATATAAGATAAAGAAAGAATATAAGGAAGAATATAAATTCAATATCTTAAGATATTGGAATTTCATCAATTAGTCTTAATTTTCGTTGATTTAGCGTCATTTTTATCAATTTGGCGATATTTTTATCAATTTAACGATGTTTTCGTCAATTTGACAACATTTAAAACCCGCCAAGTTGGCGATTATTCCGCCAAATTCGTCGTCAAAATTTCGATAAGCGTAATGGACGGAAAAATAGGTTATTCTTATAGTAAATAAACGACTAATGGCGTCCAAATGCAAAATTATTATCCAAAGTATCTTTTTTAGTGAATGGAACAAGCTAGATTGACGAGAATGATGATAACAAATTTATCGCATAATATTTCATATGAAAAATGAACATGTTTCACAATAGTTAATACTTTTTTTTAATTTTATGTGAATTTTTGATAAATTTGTTTGAAAAATGTGCAATATCTCGAGAACGGTTCATGATGGCATTCTAAAGTTTATATCAATCGTTGTCTAATGACAAATTGCATAAGAAATGATTACTTACGTAACTTTATTAACAATTTTGATTTTTTGATGATTTTTTTCAAAATTTTATTTCAAAATTTGGGGGTTCTGAACATCTGATTGCGTTTAAAAACAAAAGGCTTCCAGTATTCACATTCACTGATCATAATTTTTATACCAAATTTCGTTCGAATCGCTTCATTCGTTCGTGAGATATCATCTCCACAGACTCACTGACACACACACATATACATACGTTTACACGCATACACACATACATAAACTCAAAAACGTTCGATTCGTGTTCAGGGATTCTTAAAACGTACTCTCACGTCGAAACACGAATCCGAATTTTCGACCCCTTCACAATACGTTCATTCCTTATACATTATACTATGCATATAAGGAAAGTAATAAATCAAAGGTAATGCATTTATCACTAGATTTACGGGAATCATTGATAATTTAAATTTGTTAAGTCATCTCTTTCATTTTGGGAAAGAGTTTTCAAACTCCTATATTGTGTTTAACCAATTAACCAATATATTGTGTTTAGCCAATTAACTCATATGTTATGTTTAGCCAATTGTTGAAAGATAAAACAATCTGATGTGGGCAGCATATGACTTTCACTGTGGACTCAAATTCATTTTTTCTTTATTTCTTTAATAATTCAATAAATTCAGTTTAATTGCACAAAATAACACTAAATTTGCACTTTTAATTCAATTTTCATTTTGATTTGGTAATTGTGCGTTTTTCCAAAGGCGGCGTAAGAAAAATGGAAAAAAATCTCAAATATTTTGAGAACGGTTAGTCCTAGAGTAATGGAATTGGTCTTAATCTTTTCTCGTCAAAAATTGCGTATGAAACAAGCATTTAATTGATAAATTTGAGCAGTCTTTTTGTTTCAGATTTTGGCGATTTTTACGGATCATTTCGTGAAAGAAAGGCAGGTTGTACTTTTCCGAATCGTACCAAAATCTAATCAACACTAGAGTATCCCACAAGTAACTTATCTCCCAAATTTTGTGAAATTTGGTCATTTAGTATTTCAGCTAGAGTGGATACATGAGATTTTTGCAGGCCATTTCGCAAAGAAAAGGCAGATTATTTTTTCCCATATCGTACCAAAAACTAATCCGCACCAGGGTCACACCCAAGTGACTTGCCTACCAAATTTTATGAAATTCAGTCCATTAGTTTTTGAGTTAGAGTGGATACATACATTGCATAGACAGACGCACTATAAAAATATTTTTACTTTCCTTATATACATAATGTATAAGGAAAGTATTGTGACGGGGTCGAAAATTCGAATTCGAGTTTTCGACGGGAGAGCACGTTTCAAGCATCCCTGATCACGAATCAAACATTTTTGAAGTGATGTCTGTGTGTGTGTGTGTGTGTGTGAAAGTATGTGTGTGTGTGTGTCAGTGAGTCTGTGGAGACGATAACTGACGAACGAATGGACCGATTTAAACCAAATTTGGTACAAAAATCACAATCCGTAAACACTGGAAGCCTATTGTTTTTATACGCAATCGAATGTTCGGAACCCCCCAAAATTTTCGAATGAAATTTTCAAAAAATCGTCAAAAAATCAAAACCACGAATAAAGTTACGCAAATAGACATTTCTTATGTAATTTTTCATTAGAAAACGATTGACGTAAATTTTAGAAGGCTGACATGAACCGTTCTCGTCTGTGTAGATTGTGTAGCCACTCAAATTAAAAAACTAATGGACAGCATTTCATAAAATTTGGTAAGTCACTTGTGGGCGAATCTGGTGTTTATTAATTTTACGTACGATTCGGGATAAAAGAACTCGCCTTTTTTTTTTTTTTTTTTTTGCGAAATGACCCACAAAAGATTGAATCCACTCCAGCTGAAAAACTAATGGATCGAATTTCACAAAATTCAGTAGATAAGTCGGTTGTGGGACACCCTGGTGCTGATTAGATTTTGGTACGATTCGGAAAAAAATAACCTGCCTTTTTTTTTTTTAAATGGCTCGCAGAAATCACCAAAATAATCTAGAATAAAAAACTACGTATGCTCAAATATATCCATTAAATGCTTGTTTAATACGTAATTTTTAAGAAAATAATTAAGGAATTAATTGAGAAAATAATTAAGAAAAGAATAAGACCAACCCCATTACACTAGGACTAGCCGTTCTCGAGATATTTTAGTTTTTTCGTATTTTCTCTACGCCACCTTTGAAAATAAGTCCAGTTATCAAATAAGAACGAAAATTGATTTAAAAGGGAATTAAATTTAATTAAAATAAAGAAAACGTGGATATAAGTCTGCAGGGAAAGTCATGTGCTACCCACATCAGATTTTTTTCAAAGGCGGCGTAGTGAAAATACAAAAAAACTCAAATATCTCGAGAACGGTTAGTTCTAGAGTAATAGTGTTGATCTTATTCTTTTCCTCGTCAAAAATTACGTATAAAACAAGCATTTAATAGATACATTTAAGCATACGTAATCTTTTATTTTAGATTTTGGAAATTTTTGAGGGATACTTCATAAAAAGAGGCGGGTTCTTCTTTTCCGAATTTTACCAAAATCTAATCAGCACCAGGATATCCCACAGGTAACTTATCTACCAAATTTTGGGAAATTGGGTCAATTAGTTTTTAAGTTAGAGTTGATGCAATAGATGTTTGCTGGCCATTTCGCAAAAGAAGGAGGGTTCTTTTATGCAGAATTGTACCAAAAACTAATCAGCACCAGGATTACACACAAGGGACTTACCTACCAAATTTTATGAAATTTGGACCTTTAGTTTTTAAATTAGAGTGCATACATACATTGCACAGACAGACAGACAGACAGACACACAGACGTCGCGCTAAAAATAGTTTATTCGTATTCTAAAGGTCCCAAAACGCGCAGATCCGTCGAAAGCTCGAGTTGCGATTTTTGGCAAGATTCCAATACTTTCCTTATACATTACCATGTATTGCAGGGAAAGTAAAACGTATTATAGGTATTTTCCAATACCATTTATCGCTTTCATTTTGTCATATATTAATCCAATTTCACACATTTTGTAAATTTGTTTACAAATAAATCTAGGGTGTTTTATTCTTCAGGTCTAGCTGAGGAGGTACTTTTGTATAACGAGAACATAGATTATTATACTTTTTTTTAGAAGAATTAAATTAAATACTAACCAAATATCCATTGAAAATCAACGTTCTCACAATAAGCAACCCCGATTAATATAAATTTTTGAATAATTGCGCGTTACACATGAATTCGGCAAATCGAACATTTTGATATACGGAACCCCCTAAAAAAGAAAATATTGGAAAACTGAAGTTGTTCACGTTCTTCCTCTCGAACTATCTGTCCGTACATCAAATTTGAAGTCCTTATCCTATCACAAAGCATGCTTTTTCTATCATTTCACTTTTCGAAAGTTTTTCTGTGTAACACCCCCTAAAATAAACATTTTCGAAAACTGTATTCGTCTTGGGTTTTTTATCAAATGATTAACACATATGCCGAATTTCAAGCCTCTATCAAATTGCAAAGAAGGCGTTTCGCATTCGTTCGACAAATTGAACATTTAAGTGTGCGGCACCCCCCTGCAGTACCAAATATTGGGAAACTGAAATTGCACGCTTTCTTCCTTTCCAACTATCTACCCGTACACTAAATTTGAAGTCTCTATCACATTGCGAAACATGCTTTTTCTATCATTTTATCTTTCGAATGTTTTTGTATGGGGTACTCACCCCCTTAAATGAGCATTTTTGAAATACTCTATTCTTGGGTTTTCTATCAGATGATTGACCAATATACCAAATATCAAGCCTCTGTCATATTTTAAAAAAGTCGTTTCTCATTTATTCCGAAAATCGAACATTTCGGTGTGCAGCACTCCCTAAAGTAGAAAATATTGGAAAACTGAAATTGCACACTTTCTTCCTTTCGAACTATCTATCCGTACACCAAATTTAAAAACTCTATCTCATCCCGAAGCATCTTTCTTATCATTTCACTATTCGAACGTTTTTCTGTGGAGTACCCCCTTAAATGAACATTTTCGAAAAACTCTATTTGTCTTGGGTTTTTGTATCACATGATTAGCCCATATACCAAATTTTAAGTCTTTATGAAATTTTTAAGGAATTGTTTCTAATTTATCCGGTAAATCGAACATCTTGGTTTGCGGTACCCCCTAAAGTAGCAAATATTAGAAACTTGAAATAACACACTTCTTCGTTTCAAACGATTTACCTATACCCCAAATTTGAAGTCTCTACCTCATTGCAATGCGTGCTTTCTATCATTTCACTTTTCGAACATTTTGGTGTGGAGCACCCTATTCGGCATATCGAACATTTTGGTATGCGAAACCCCCTAAAGAAAATATTGCGAAACTGAAATTGCTTACTGTTTTCCTTTCGAACTATCTACCCATATACTAAATTTGAAGTATCTATCTCATACTGAAACATGCAATTCTATCATTTCACCTTTCGAACGTTTTATGTGGAGTAAAGGATGTATGTGCTCCTCACCAAAATGTTCGAAACGTGAAATGATGGAAAAGCATGCTTTGCGCTGAGATAGAGACTTCAAATTTGCGATGTTCGGGTAGATAGTTCAAATGGAAGAAAGTGTACAATTTCAGTTTTCCACTATTTTCTACTTTAAGGGGTGCCGCACACCAAGATGTTCGATTTTCGGAATAAATGACAAACGCCTCCTTTAAAATGTGACAGAGGCTTAATATTTGGTATATGCGCCAATCATCTAATCGAAAACCCAAGAAGAATGGAGTTTTTCAAAAATGTTCAACTAAGGGGGTTGGTACTGCACACAAAAACATTCAAAAGGTAAAATGATAGAAAAAGAATGCTTCGCGATGAGATAGATACTTCAAATTTTATGTAAGGGGCAAACAGTTGGAATGGAAGAAAGTCTGCAATTTCACTTTTCCAATATTTGGTACTGTAGGGGGTGCCGCAGACTAAAATGTTGGATTTTCGGAATAAATGAGAAACGTCTCCTTTAAAATTTTGCCCAGGTGGTGTAGTGGATAGCGTGTTCGGCTGATGTGTGGAGGGCTCGGGTTCGAATCCCGAATAAGGCATGGAGGCTTGTGTGGCTACTGTAACTGGATTTCGATCTGTTGTTGCCACGTTAATTGAATTAAAAAAAAAAAAAAAAAAAAAAAAAAAAAAAAAAAAAAAAAAAAAAAAAAAAAAATGTGACAGAGTCGATATATGGGTCAACCATCTGATAGAAAAGCCAAGAAGAATAGAGGGTTTTTATTTTATTAATGTTCATTTAAAAGGGTGCTACACAGAAAAACGTTCGAAAGGTGAAATGATAAAATAGCATGCTTCGGGATGAGATAGAGACATCAAATTGGGTGTACGGATAAATAATTCAAAAGGAAGAAAGTGAGAAATTTCAGTTTTCCAATATTTTCTTCTTTAGGGGGTTCCGTACACCAAAATTTTCGATTTACAGAATAAATGTGAAACGCGAATTATTAAAAAATTTACGTTATTCGAGGGTTGCTTATTGTGAAACCGTGGATTTTTAACGGGTATTCAGCTAGTTTTAGTCAATTACAAAAAGTATGTTCTCAAACATCTTCTACTGATTGGAAAATTAAATAAATTTTGTTTTGTTATTTTTATTCTAAGAGAACGAGTGTTTGGTTTTCGAGACTTCCATGTATGTTCCGGTGTAATCCCTACTAAAAATCCCTATATCTGAGACCAGACGAGATGGCATTTCCCCACTAGGTGGAAATATTTCATGTCAAACAGGTGTCATTCTTGTTGTACAATGGAATGGTGGAGTGGGCGAATAAATTCGTGGGCCAATAGATAGGGACACCTCTGCAAGTTGGTTGTGGTTCCATAATGGTGTGGTGAATGTTTATACTTGGCATGGATTGGGTCCTCTAGTCAAATTGAACCGGCCATTGACAGAAAATCGCTATGTTCAGCCGCTTGGTGATCATTTGCAGTCATTTATGGATTTTACGTACCCCAGTAACGGTGGGGCCTTCCAAGATGATAATGCTCAGTGTCACTTAGTCCATATTGCTCACAATTGGTTTCAGAAGCAGGATGGACAATTCCAGCATATGATTTGGCCACCTAGATCGCCAAACATGAACCTCTTGGAGCATATCTGGATTATGATCGAAAGAGTCATTAGTGTCCAAATTCCAGCACCTACCGCAACCATGCAATTATGGGCTGCTGTCGAGACAGTATGGCTGAATATTTTTCCTGGAGACTTCCGCCGACAAGTTGAATCCATGCCACGTTGAGTTGCTGCACTTCGCAGAGCTAAAGGAGGCCCAACACGATATTAGAGAGGTATTATATGACTTTTGGAACTTGAGTGTGTTTCTGATAATAGCTCTTTAGTATGTAGTATTGTATTCTATAGTTGAAGGAACTTTAAGGGTATTGAGTCAGATTATTTTGATGTTCGCTGAAAGTTCGAATCATTTCCCTCTCATTGAGTTGAAACCATTTTGACAGATCAGTTTTCTTTCTTTTATTTATTTATTTTTCTTTTTGACAGAGTTTAAGCTCTCATAAAAAAAACATTGAAATCGGAGGATCGTCTACCCTGGCTTTCTTATGTGTTGTGTAAAAAAACCACCACCAAAATTCAGATTTGCAGCAGCTTCATGAGATTATAAGTTAAACCTGGAAATTCCTTTCTCTTCCTAAACATTTCAACAAGATCTTCGACGTTGATGTGAGATTTGTAAAGATCCGTGCTTCCTTCCTGTGTGTCAAGGCTGAGTTCAGTCAATTTATAGAGAGCATCAAAACACCAGTCCAAGATCTAAAATGAACTCAATTGAAGTTGATTTTCTTCAGCATACCCTCATACATGCCCTGATCCTTTTTGTCTCTTGTCCTGTCTTCTTTGTCATCTTCAAAGTGTAAAACTAACGCTTTAGAATTTTGCCATACTGCAGCAACACTGTTGCAGCTGGGGGATAACCCATCTTATGTACAAAATGAGTCTACTTTAGAAACCTGAGAAGTGAATTTTCAAATATATATATCACCAACTTCTTTTTGGACGGACAACTCTAATTTGTGATTTGTACAGGGCAGATCACAAACTAGAGTTAAAGAGAGCTTTAAAAAGTGTTGTAACTCCTCTGCGAGATCCTAACATATCAGCTGTTTCATCACAAAGCAAGGAAATTAAATGGTTTCTTGGCAATTCTGGTGACTGTAGATGTGACACCAAGCTTGCCAGTACTATTTCAATGACAGTTACATCTCCAGTTCAACGAAATCAATTTACAGATTCAGCTGCTTCTCCAGACTAATTCCTACAATCAGAACTCGAACATAAACTATCAACATATATTTCTGACTTGCTTGTTGTTGACTTGTATTATATCTTACATAATAAAAGAAGATGCTTGTTTCTCTCTCTGTGTATGCATATTGTCTGTAAGCGGAAAATCTAAGCTTCGGACACCAGCGAAATTCGGTGCTGGATCAACTGAACTCCCGATACGAGAGACCTCGTCGAGAGCTTTCTTTATAGTAAATTCTCTGCCCTATCCGCGCTTTGTTAACTTTCGCGGCACACGTTTTTCGCCGAAATTCTGCTGAAACAGTTGCGAAATATTTTTTGAAAGATAAAATGCAATGCTTAGATTATATTAAAACTAAATTTAATACCCAATAAAACATAGAATATATTTTTTATTTTAATCCAAAATATTTTTGGTGCTGCCATCTGTTGTCGCAATTTAATTCATACCGATTATTTTTATTTTTTAATGAACATTTTTAAATATCTATTTCTTCTAATACAGTATTAAATACAACAGATCATAATAATAATGCCACACTTACGGAAAGGTAATTTTTCATTCTATAAATTTGATAAGGGAATCTGAATGCACATCACTGAGGACTGCAGCTTTGTCTTCAAGTTCCTTTGTCTTAAAGTCCAAGTTCAATTACGTTTCCGTGATTGCGGCATTATTATATATGATCTGTTGTTGTATTTAATAGCGTATTAGAAGGAATAGACATTTATAAATGTTCATTAAAAAATAAAAATAGTCGGTATGAATTAAACTACGACAACAGATGGCAGCACCAAAAATATTTTGAATTAAAATAAAAAATACATTCTATGTTTTATTGGGTATTAAATTTAGTTTTAATATAATCTAAGCATTGCATTTTATCTATCAGAAAATACTTCGCAACTGTTTGAGCAGAATTTCGGCGAAAAACGTGTGCCGTGAAAGTTAACAAAGCGCGGATAGGGCAGAAGATTTACTGACGATCACCCTTAATTCGAAGTAATTTTTAATTATATTTTATGTTTATGCACGATCTCGAACGAGTTTCACACAAATAGGTTTCTTAGCGATTGAAAATATTGTCACAAAGTTTCTATCTCGACATCATCAGAAAGATCAAATAACGTTTTTTCCAACGATTTTAAAATCAAATCCGTAAGGCCAATTCTCTCCTATTTAATTATTTTTCTAAAATACATCGGAATATGCATGCTTTAGGTTTTCTGATTCTTTTATCACCGCATCTGAAAGAGAAAGATTAGCACAATTGTACATTTTGGTAAAAATATGAATGCATATCTTCACATTCCAATAAAAAAAAATAATCATCCTATTCGTGAATTTTCAAACAAAAATACAAAAATTGATATTTTCGATTCCGCTCGCGAAGGGCCGCCCGAAACGCCCTTCCCGTTTGGCATCATAAACTGGCCGTTGCTATGGCAAGCAATGGACGTTTTTACTTTTGCGAATCAAATTGTTACGTGTGTCTACACATGCATTAAAACTAAATGATTTGGAATTAACCGAAAAGTGGGATTGGTTTTGGTTCATAACAGTGAATATGGAAATTGAGTGGTGTTATCTGTATCTGTGCTATATAAGCATCGGGCGCTTATTTAGAATGTTGGAAAAGCCGGATAATTCATTGTAGTCTATAATAATTGAAATCTTACTTTTAAATGATTTGCTTTGGCATTTTCCTCATTTCCCCTTCTATGTGGTTCACAATATTAATGCCTCCATTTGTTGAGTGTCCTTTCCATGTTATCCCTCAAAGTTGTTGAATAACCTTTTTTTTTTTTTTTTTTTTGCCACCTTGTACGGAGCACTTTTTTCTTTTCTCTGGTTATAGCTTTTAAAGACATATTTTCCAGTATATCTTTCTTCTCCGATTTCACTGCAGCTTTACGTACGTACAGTGCTGTTTATGCACAACGAAAATTCTCTTTCTCAAATATGTTATCTGCTGTTTTCAATTTTTTCCCATTACATAAAATTTTACAAATTACACACTTTTTGCTCATCCTAAAGACATACACACGGCTGCGTACCGAGAAAAATGTAACTTGTGTGAACATTTTTTTTATTGCATATCGTTATAATTAATCGTGATTACTCATTCAATTTAATAATTGGTGTTGACTGATTTTAATAATTGATAACTATTATCTACCTTTTTATGGGGGAGGGAGGTTATTGAGGGTAAGACACCCATAACTAGGGATGTATTGATATTTTGTAAAAAGGGGCGGTATTTATGAATACTGTAATCTCCTTTGGATATTTAAGATGATAAATAGTATGAAGGTGTTAGGCTTTGTATGTATAAATCACTGGAAGTAAAGGTTATTTTACGTGTAAACCAGTTCATGAAATTCATTTTACACTTGAAATTGTACAATGAATTTGCTGGAGTATGACTTAACTTGACTTCCTCATACTATTTTTAAACAGCTTGTGATTTTTATTTTTTGTAAATTCTAAAGAAATTTTTTTTGAAAAATCTGCATTGTTGGTCCAAATGATCACAATTATAACCTGTTACCCTTCATTTTCAAGGAATTCAAGAAATCTTCTGATTGAGTTTGGCAATGTGCCCTCTAGAGGGGGGGGGGGCTAATAATGTTACGGACACAAAAATTGTATAGCGGTTATTTTTCACTACAATGCTTGAAGCTGTTAAGTTTCGTAATCACTGAGCTATAAATAACCATTTTATGCATAATTATATCAAATTTTGTCATATGTTATCATGTTGAGGAAATATAAAATTTCGAGGTTTTTGCTGAAATTAAAAAAAAAATTCTATCTAGTTCTAGATTATTCGTTAAGCCAGATAACAAGTTTCGTGAAAATCTTTTAATAATTGTGGCCGCTATAGAGTCCGCAAAAGAATTGCTATAGGCCGCAAAAAATCAACCACAGACACACGAGATTACAGACAGACAGACGGAAATCCCTCCAAAAATATTCGAAACGAGTTTAGAAAATTCTAAAACATATATCTAAATCCACCAAAAATTTTCATGAAAAAAATGCTATATTCTATAGTATGAGTCTATGCTATATTCTATAGTATGAGTCTATGCTATATTTTATAGTATGAGTCTATGCTATATTCTATAGTATGAGAAAGTAAAATATAGGTGACCTGAAAATTTATTTTCCATGTTTACAATAGATAATTCCGATTTTTTTTTTTTAAAGCTCTTAAAACCAATTGATATTTATAGTGAATTTTTTTCTGATTTCAAATATCCAAGAGAAAATCTCTTAAAATAATTATTTATTTAAATATCAAGAAATGAAAAACCGCAAAATCTACTCAAACACAAAGCGGCCCGTGATTGCCTGTGAGGTCACATGACCTGTTCGACCTGTGATGCAACATTCTATCGCGTTTTCCCTTGAGATATTTGCAGGGTAGTAGGGGTTTAATTTTGTGTACAATTGAAATTTTACTTTTATACTTGGTCTGTTTGAATATAGATCATTTGCTGATTATTTTATTCGAACAGGTCACATGAACAGGTCGAACAGGTCACATGACCTGTTCGACCTGTGATGCAACATTCTATCGCGTTTTCCCTTGAGATATTTGCAGGGTAGTAGGGGTTTAATTTTGTGTACAATTGAAATTTTACTTTTATACTTGGTCTGTTTGAATATAGATCATTTGCTGATTATTTTATTTTATTGAAAACATGGATCCTGCTTTTGATCCTAGTTTTTTAAGGGGAATCAGACAATTTGCCCAAGATCGATTTTACTGTGATGGCGCTCTATTTCAGAAATAATAAATATTTTGTGACAGGTGAAACTCGAGTTGTAAACTTGATACCCTTTTCTTGAAGGTTTTTAATAATAATTATTATTATTATTATGTGAATTACATCTACATTTAGGTGTGGTGGAAATCGGAGCATTACGAAAAATGCGACGCCAATTTCTCCGAACCTGATAGATAAAAATGTACATATTTTTTTTCTTGTTCTCTTGGTCGAGATTATGAATATATAAAATAATTTTAATACTTTGGAACTTTTTAGAAAACACTTAAAGCATCTATCCGAGCAAGTGACTGTTTAATTTTTCTTACTTTCACTCAAACTTCAAAAGATAGATATAAATAGTAAGCGACAAAAATATGTATTAGCAAATTTAGTTTCTGAATCTAATTTTTGAAAAAAAAAACTAATTTATTGAACCTTACAGACTTAGTTTTCGAGTAATTGCCTTGTCAAGTTGAAGAAAATTAAAAAAATTTCGGTTCACAAGTTTGTAATGCTTATAAAAACTAAAAGTGACTAGAACTACTAGCTATGAACAATAAACAATAATTTATAGCTCTTTTAAAGTCTTGTAAGTGTATATAATTGGGTTTTGGATCGAGTGGTTATAATTCCGATGGCTTAGTTTTTAACCTGGATTTTCCAATAGCTGGGAGAGCTGCAATATTTAAAATATCACTGATTGTTGCAGCTCAGAGTCTTTACTTACTCCTTGGTAAAACGTGGGTGCACAAGAACGACATATTTTATTTTGTTTAAAGAAATTAGAAGGTTGAATAAACTTCGGAATTCTAAAGATGTTTAGTGATTGGTAAGATTTGAACATAATACATGGAAATATACATAATCTAGTACGTAATTATGTGCCGCCAGACAAGTTTATAAATTAATTTGAATGTAAAATCTCGTCAGATATATTGTTAAATTTAATATATATACCGCAAAGCAAGTTAATAAAAACATTTCATATTTTGAGAAAATTGCATATCTAGAGTCAGAGTATCCAGATGAAATCGGGACAAAAAGTAAAAGTGCTAGCTAGCTATAAACAGTTATCAAGTAATTTGTAGCACTTTGAAAGTCTATGAACGAAACAAATGAGTCTGAAAAAAAAATCGAACAAATTGAATCTTACTGAAGTTTTATTTTACAAAATATTATTCATGCAAAACCATTTCGGCTCCATCGGACTGGACGACCCATCTCTGATTTTTTTTTTTTCTGTAATGGGCTTCGTAATTTTTTGAGTGCAAATAGCCTTTTATAGTTAAGTTTTTTATACAGTAAATTTAAACTGGAAATTTAGATTGAGCGGTGTATTTTTGGGGGGAATTAAAAATAATAATGTTTATATGTATATATATTTTTATGCATATATATTTTATTATATTTATATAATTTGTGAGGATTCTAAATATAATATCTAATAATTTATTTTTAAATTAAAAGCAGTTTTAAATTGTTTCTCATATTATATTTTAAAATCTATAATAAACAGTTAATCATTTATGATTCTAAATAGGTGAAGCAATTTTAAATTATTTTCCATTTAATTTCTATTTTTTTTTTTTTTTTTTTTTGTGCAATGTTTCAAATTTGTGATTTATTTTTTTAGATAAAATATATTTTATAACTTTTCAAAAGCACATGTACTTAATGAAAATACTAAATTGCAGCAGCTCACTGCAGTATACTGGTATAAAAAAATTTTATACACTGAATTTCTTATATTCTCTAAATTAATTGCGAACAACTCACACTGAACCGGATACAAAGTCAATAATTCACTCTAAATCTGGCTTTAAATTCATCCGTAATAGCAAAACTGAAAATAGAGTGTCGAACCAGTAGTGGACACCCATAAGGATTTTCAAAGTTTATTAAATCATAAAGAGATAACTCCTCATAAAAAGGCTTTGAAAATTGGATTATAGAGTCACTGATTTATTATCATAACGTACGTAATGACACTTTTTAATGACAGTGGTGAATTTTGTTTACAATCTAGCTTCCTGTGCTTCACACCATTTTTTACGAAAAACATCATTTTTTGGCACAGATATAAATATTTTATCTGATGATGTAAAACTAGTAGTCAGGCACATTGGAGCTATACAATACTTATAACTATTCGGCAGTTTGGGACGGAAGAAACAATTTTAATTACCGGAACTTTCCGAATGTAACCAAACTTATGCACCACTTCTCGAATATGCGAGCCGCGGACGAACCTTGTGACGTCACATTCTTTGCGCGCCAAAATAGGCCGTTTTCCCGCCACAGTCAGAAAGGCGAACTTTGACTGCTAATAAAACATGAAATACAGCTCGGAGAATAAAAATTTTTATATACTTTTGTCCGTTTTTCAACATTTCGAATCGAATAAAAAAAAGAGGCCAGAATTGTCCATTGCTCAGTTGAGCAAATGAATTAAATACGTTTTAGGTGATAGGTGTTAATATTATTTTTATGCATAAAGAACCTCAAAATTCCATTTCCCTATATAGATTATCAGTTTCTTCATGGGAAACAATACTACTAAAATCCCAAATAATTAATTCTAATTTTTTTATATAAATACCATGTGTCCTGAAAATTTATCACTTCATTTGTTTTGCTTATAACTTTTGAACAATAGAAAAATTGCAGCCTATACACAACAGTTTAATGTAGTAAGTTTTATACCTTCAAGTTCTAAAAATAGAATCTATAAAGTGTCATCTATTAAGAGGGCTGACATATTATAGCCTTTTCTATGGCATGCTGCAAGACTGTAGCCAGTATAGTGGCTTTTGTACTATTTTAGAACTTGGAGATGTAAAACTTCCAAGAAACTATTGAATCAAACTATTATTTTTCATTTACAGTTTGTGTCTTTTCCATTTGTTCAAGTTATAAGCAAAACAAATAAAGTGATTACAATAAGGCCAACAGATGCTTGTAAGAAAAGCTTGCAAAGCTTTCTTGTATAAAGCAGGCATATGTCAGTAAGGTGACAATTCTTTTTTAAATATGGTGATGCATGATTTCCTGACATCTTGTACATAAAGAACTCAAAACTGAATATATTCTATTGATTACAAAACTCTGTGTACATATACAATGCATATAGTAAAAGTAACAAAGAAAATCAAAATAACTATTGCTTTTTTTCTGCTGGAATTTCTATGTCAATATTTAAGGATATCTGTAAATGTTAGAAATCTAGTTAAAAAAATATAATTTTTTTAAATAATTATAATATTATTTCATAAAAATGTAAAGTACAAGCAAGTCAACGGTTTGAACAAATCAACTTTTATTTACAGTTAAAAATAACTATGAGATTTCATTTCAAACAAATAAAATTTGGTTACATAAGATATATTTTACATATCTATATTACTTTTGATTCTAAATTCTTTCTTGATAAAGAATATAGCATTAGAAATTTTTTCATGTAAATATTAACACTATTTCATTTAATACAAAACAAACAATATTCTATTAACTTTAACTATGAATCTGAATTTCAGCTCTGGCAAAACAGCAAATATTTGATAGAATGGGTCGATAAAGATGTTATATTAATAATGACTGAAAAGAAAATACCTCTTGAAGTAGTAAGAATATATTACTTTAACCAGTTTCTTTAAACTCCATCTTTGTAACATGAACAAGTTCATCTACCCATTCCCATATTTCATGAATGCATTACTATTTTTATAATATATGTTTAAAAACTGCATGGGAAAGTTTAAACATACTGCTACAAAAGTTAAGTATAAAAGTTCAGCTACTTATATAAAAATAGCCGAAATACACTACAAATAATATAATAGAAAATTGCTAACCCAGAGTTATTTTCCATTTTGCAGTCAAGAACAGATCCCAGTATTTCAATGCCAAAAGAACATAACAAAGCAAAATTATTTGTTTCTCTTATTTTGTTCCATCAAAACTCAACATATGCCCAGCATGGTTATATACCAACACCCAATGTATTAGACAAAAAAATAAATAAATATTTTGCAGTAATATACATCTATTTACGCTCTTTGCATTCAAAAAGTGTTGAATATTGTAGAACATAAATAATATTGAAATCAGTATTATTTACTTTCATTCAGGTTTGGGAAAACACCGGGTTCTTTTTTTAACCATGGTTTATACCAATGGTTAACCATGGTTTATAAAAACAAAAAGTAAAAAAATAAATCACTTTAAATCAATGGAGTTTAAACCAGCACTTCCATTTATAGAATATTAACTTTTATGAAATTGGATTGGTTTCTTTTGGCACTCTAGTCATTTTCTGCACAAGTAGGCAGAAAGGATAGAAATCTACAATTAAAGTAGATTCTTATCATGGGTGGACATAGAACTTTTCCAGGGGGGAGGGGAGCAAACTCAAGGATGGAACCTACAACATCGCCAAACAATTAATTAAGAGATAATAAAAAATATAATTGTAACCAAGATTTTAATATAACATTTTAAAGATTTTTTTTTCTTTTATTTAGAATATATTTAGCTTACTGTCCACCTTTGTAACCTTGAATGCTCAGGAGGAAGTGCCCCCCTATCCCTCCCCTATGTACCTACTACCTAACATCCATAGATCTGAAAGTCAAAATATTAAACATTATAGACAGGCAGAGAGAAGCCACACAATTAGGAATTCATATTCATAATTATAATAAACAAGTCCGTAAATGTTAAGATATATTAAGATGCCACCATATATTAAGAACTTCAAAAGTAAACTATTGGATCCTAACTCAATTCTCACCATAAAATTTTACAATTAGAGTAGAATCTTATTCATATGAATCAAACAACACTAGAGGTGATCTGGATAAACAATAATCTACAAAATGCAAAAATTACCTATAAAATAATAACATTAAGATACCATATTTGAAAAACATATACTTTTTATTTGAAGTAAAATTTTAAAATCTCAGAATTAAGAATTTGTGAAAAACAGCTATCAGTTTTTTTAGCTAATTTTGAGATAACAACAAAAATGATTATTTATTATTTTCTCAAATGCAAAATTAATTCGCAAAAGAAAAAAAAAACAACCAAGAAATTAGATAAATGGAAATCTAGTGTAATTGCTAACTATAGAATTATTTATAAGTGTAAAGTAACAAAAATAAGTACAAATAAATGCACACAGCTTAACTTATTTGCTAAGTACATATCATCAAAAGAATGGAACTTGCTTTAATTAATATATTAGTTGGTTTTTAATGTTTAATTATTTCTCATTCTACTTTTGCCACTGCTCAATTTATTAACAGCCCCAAGCAACATATATAGCTGCAAAACCTTTATGACAGCATATACAATCAACATTACTTTAACCTTTAAATGCATCTTGTTGCAAAACTACAACAATCCGTTTTCACATTAAAACTGTATTTATGCTAAAGAATTTACCCTACTGCATTGTGTTGCGGGATAAGCACACAGTGGCTATAAATAAACTTTCAAATTCCACCATAAGATGGCTCTGTGTCTGTATACACTAATAAATTCAGTTATAGAAGATGATCAGTAGTGTGCTGCATCAGATAGTGAAGACTATTTGTTTTATGTTGTTGCACTGTGTGGTTATTTCACGTTGCAATAAGAAAAATATCTTTTAAATGTTTTATACTAAATAAAAATATTTTAATTCTTGCCAACTGCAGTATTGTAAAACTATAATAATTAATTTTTATTTTATACTATAGAATATAGATAATATAGAGAAAGTATTGTTTTCAAAAAATTTCTGATTTTGAGGCCACTCTAAGTTTTAGGACCTCCTGAACGTATTTTGACTATTTTTTTAGCGATATCCATCTATCTGTTTGTAGTTGATTTCTTAAGTACACAATAGCAGCCACAAATATTAACAGATTTTCACATAATTTTATATTCAGCTTTGTTATCAAAAAACCTGGACCTAGATAAAAAAAATTTAAATTTGAGCAAAAACTTCGAAATTTATTCAAAATTTTATACTATCTTAACATGGCAGCATAGGACAAAATTTAGTTCTAATCATTGTAGTGAAAAATAAGCATGATACAATTTTTGTGCTCAAGTCATCATTAGCCCCCCCCCCCTCTCCCTTGAGGGGGATACATTGTCAAACTTGATATCAATCAAAAGATTTTTTCAATCACTTTAAAATGAAGGATAGCATGTTATAACTGTGACCATTTAAACCATACAGATTTTTCAAATTTTTTCTTGTAAAATTTGCAATAAAAAGTCACAACTACTTAAAAGTGGATTCCTGTATGATCAAGTCAAGTCCAGCTACACTCCAATTGAGTAATAAAATCATAATATTTTGATTTTCTTGTATGTTAATTATAAACAATAGCTTATATTTTGTATAAAAAATAATTTATTTTGCATATGTAACAAGTATTTGTTTCGACTTTTCAAAATCACATATTTAAGGGTTAAAGCATTGCAATTGTCTACAGCTGTTATATTTCATTCGCGACGAGAAGTTGGGGTATTCTCATTACAAAAAAATAAAATATATATACGCTCATACCTTGCTATATAGCCGCTCCTTATATGACTTTTTGCTATAACAGCCTTTTCTACTTAAGGTATATTTTTTATTTGCAGTCTAGTTTTTTTAGTTATGCCGTCAAAAATGTTGAAAAATTTCTCATGTATATATTTACTTCTTTATATTGCGTCTTCCTCATGGAACTGCACTGAATCCAATATACTTACAGCATTAAATCTGTAAATGAGTTCATGAGAAGTTAGTTTCTGTTTGCGTTGTGTTTCAACTTTCAAATGTAAATGTTATTGGTATGTACAAACTACTGTTGGCATGTACATACACATTTTAATTTTAATAAATGTATCAATTTGTAGTAATACTGTGAATTAATTATACATTAACACAGGGATTAACTGCTACAAAGAATTGCAAAAGGATGCAAAGAGCAAAAATGAATGCAAGAACATTGGATCAATTTTTCAAGCAGGTCCTTCAATAACAGCAGATGATGATCCTAACTGCATGGCGTCATGCGATTCTTCATGTTCCTAATCAAACTCTAATTTGAATTGTTCATTTGTTATTTGTGTTTTATTACATATTAGTTTTACATTATACTTTTGTTTTTTTATAACTATTGTAAATTATATTTTTTAAAGAAAAAAAAATGTATTTTCAACCATACACCAAGTGATTTTCTAAATTTCCTATTAAATCGGAATAGATCCTAAGGAATTCATATAGCTTTACATGGAAATAAATTATTTACAATATAGCATTTCCTTTTAGACCAACTTTCAAAGAACGTATCTCAGCCATATAGCAAGATATGAGTGTACTTTAATATATCCTTGTTTATTCTCATATAATTTCTGGTTACTTGAAAATTAAGTATTCAGGTATTCAATATAAAAACTAAGTACTATAGCACTCAGCTTTCACTAAAGGTACAGAAATCTTAAAATCAATTAAAAAAAAATAATAGTTTTTTATGAACTGTAATATACCTAGATATATGAAATTATATTTATATTTAGTACTAATAATTATATTCTAACATTATTCAAGTTTTCACTGGAGGTACAGAGATCTTAAAATCAACTTAAAAACAAATATTTTTTATAAACTACAATAAACCTAGATATATAAAATTATATTTATGTTTTGTATTAATAATTATATTCTAACATTATTAAAGTTTTTATCCATAAAACATTCGAATAACATTGGGGTCTGATACTTTAGCATTAAACAAGCACATTTACAGTTTTGTAGACAACAAACAGTTTCCAACTATAATATCTTTCATTCTATTCATACAATCAAATTGTGTTCATCATAAATTAATATTAGCTCAAAGTCTATTTGTCCATTTCACATGTTCAATATTGTTCCATCACTAACGTTTGAAAAAAAATTGGACATGCTTTGAAAAAACACAAAGTTATTGTGCACCTATCGATTGGTTGGATCCATAAACCCGACTCAAAATTTTATGCTTAATGATAAAACAGTGGCAACAGAAGTTTATATCCTCAAATGGTGTCCTGGAGATTTTCAGTTATATCTGTTTATTCAAATCCATTGAAATCAATTTTACTTTTAAATGTATAATTCATTTATCGAAATAACAAAATACTGTACAAAGAATTTTTCTAACTCTGATGCATAATTTAAAAAATATTAAATGTAAAATATATATAAGTTCATAACATGCCAAATGATTTATAGAATCAGAATTTATGTCTTTTTAAATCAAACAGCGAAAAATTGAATGAAATTTTAGCCAGATAGATTTAGATAAAGATAGGGTTACAATGTGTCCCAATTTAGGAGAGCCAGTCTTAACAGTTTGCTATGGTTACATATAAATGTGCATTTTTTTTTTAAATATGAAAATTATTGGATTTTTGTTATTTTTTGAAAGAAAATGTAAAAAGAAAATTTAAATTAAAAAAAATTACATTTTTATTAACAGGATAGGCAGCATTTTAAATGCAAGGAAAAGCAAAAATGAGTGGAAGCATGATTCCAAAGAAAAATGCTTTAAAATTTCCTAAAAATAAAAAATAAATAAATATTCAATCTTTAAAGATGTAATGCCATAGCTCATTTGTCTACAAAACTACATCTTAGTAATGTAATGGGCTATAGCATTACATCTTTTGTAAATTAATTTTAGTAACACAGTTAACGTAACATGGTTTTAGCAATGCAATGGGCCATGGCATTACATCTTTAAGAAAATCCATTAGCATCATAATTTTATAATCCTTGCAATAAATGTGTGTATACCAATGTCCTAATTCAGCTGTATGAAAATATTATGGCAACCCTAGCTTTAGACACAAATTTTGAAATTTAAAATAAATGAAGTTTAAAAATATATAGATAAATATGGTATTAAATTTTATGTATGTTTGCAATATAGTATTTTTTCACAACTCAACTTTAAAATAATTTTATTAATTGTAGATAAATATACCCTACAACATTCATTTGGAGTTATCATCTTACAAAATAAAAGATATCCATGTGTGTGTGCAGTCCGTAGTGGGAAATCTAAGTGCCATATGGCCATGAAATTTGGTACACAGGTACTTCATGGACCAGGAAAATGCACCTTAATGTTATTTTTTTTTAATTCGATTAATTTTTTAATTATAAATTTTAACAGTTTAAAATCATGATTTTATCCATTTTGTCAACTTAAATCTACTCCTTCTTCACTGCTGTTAATTCGCAAACAATTGAGCCGTTTGGCAGACATTTAATCTGGAAGAAATAATAGCAGATCACAACAAGTGCATTTATAGTTTTGGGTTTTCTAAATTTGCGAATTCAAAAGATGTCATTCTATTTCTTTTTTTATTTGGTATTATATTATCATGAGTATTTTGCTAAAATTTGACTGAAATTGGATGAAAATTCACTGAGATAGCAATAATTTTCAGGTTTAAAGGCGTTTTTTTGCGATTTTAAGTATTTTCATTTATATGTGTCACAAGAATGATTTTAGTTCAAAACAAACGATTTAGAAATTGAGAGTGGTGTTATTTGTATATGTATTATTTAAATAGTGGACACTTTTATATTGGAAATATAAAATTTACATAATTTGTACAAGATATGGCTAATATACAAATTGGTCTAATGCTGAGATTGTTGAAATTAAGTCTGAAATGTGTCTATTGGTAGATTTTAGCATAGAATAGAGTCTCTGTAAGTGATGGGTTTTGACTTTGTGATTTGGGTGAGGAGGGGGGGGGGTATCATGGCCATTTGCTGATGTACATGGATTGGATTCCATTTTCACTGTTATTTATACAAATAAAATGTATTTATTATGTTATTTTATATAACTATTCTGCTAAACCCCAGAACAACATCAGATACATTTTCTAGTATTACATATTCCGATAAGTTTTCAAAAAGATGTAGCTGAAAATCTCTTGAGCAAAATTACTATTACAGGATTAAAACTTCCAGCCCCAATGGACAATTCCGATTTTTTTTTTTTAAGTTCTTAAAACCAATTGATATTTATAGAGAATTTTTTTCTGATTTCAAATATCGAAATGAAAAGCTCTTAAAATAATTATTTATTTAAATATTAAAAAATTAAAAACCACAAAATCCACTCAAACACAAAATGGTCTGTGACTGGCTGTGACGTCACATGGCCTGTTCGACCTGTGATGCAACATTCTATCACGTTTTGCCTTGAGATATTTGCAGGGTAGTAGGGGTTTAATTTTGTATACAATTGAAATTTTACTTTTGTACTTAGTCTGTTTGAATATAGATCATTTTCTGATTATTTTATTTTATTGAAAATATAGATCCTGGTTTTGATCCTAGTTTTTGAAGAGGAATTAGACAATTTGACTAAGATCGATTTTATTGTGATGGCGAGCTATTTCAGAAACAATAAATATTTTGTGACAGCTGAAACTCGAGGTGTAAACTTGGTACCCCTTTCTTGAAGGTTATTATTACTATTATTATGTGAATTACATCTACGTTTAGGTTATCTGTGGTGGACATCAGAGTATTACGAAAAATGCAAACACTTTGGACGCCAGTTTCTCCTAACCTGATAGATAAAAATGTATAGATTTTTTTCATGTTCTGCTGGTCCAGGTTATGAATAAATAAAATAATTTTAATACTTTGGAACTTTTTTAGAAAACACTTAAAGCATCTATCCGAGCCAGTGACTTTTTAATTTTTCTTATTTTCACTCAAACTTCAAAAGATAGATATAAATAGTAAGCGACAAAAATATGTATTAGCAAATTTAGCTTCTGAATCTAATTTTTGAAAAAAGAAATGCTAATTTATTCAACCTTACTGACTTAGTTTTCGAGTAATCATCTTGTCAAGTTGAAGAAGATTAAAAAATTTTTGTTTTACAAGTTTGTAATGCGTATAAAAACTAAAAGTGCTAGCTATGAACAATAAGCAATAATCTGTAGCTCTTTTAAAGTCTTGCAAGCGTATATAATTGGGTTTTGGATCGAGTGGTTATAATTTCGATAGCTTAGTTTTTAACCTGGATTTTCCAATAGCTGGGAAAGCTGCAATATTTAGCTCTTTTAAAGTCTTGCAAGTGTATATAATTGGGTTGTGGATCGAGTGGTTATAATTTTGAAAGCTTAGTTTTTAACCTGGATTTTCTAATAGCTGGGAAAGCTGCAAAACATCTATATATAACATATCACAAAAAATCTATATATAAAATATCATCTATATTTAAAATATCATGATTGTTGCAGCTCAGTGTCTTTACTTACTCCTTGGTGAAATATGGGTGCACAACAACAATATATTTTATATTGTTTAAAGAAATTAGAAGGTTAAATAAACTTGGGGATTCTAAAGATGTTTAATGATTGCTGAGGTTTGAACATAATACATGGAAATATACATAATCAAGTACGTAATTATATGCCACCCGACAAGTTTATAAATTAATTTGAATGTAAAATCTCATCAGATATATTGTTAAGTTTAATATATATATATATATATATATATATATATATATATATATATATATATATATATCGCAAAGCAAGTTAATAAAAAAATTTCATATTTTGAGAAAATTACATAGAGTCGGAGTATCGAGTTGAAATCAGGACGAAAACTAAAGATGTTAGCTAGCTATAAACAGTTAACAAGTAATTTGTAGCACTTTGAAAGCCTGTAAATGAAACAAATGAGTCTGAAAAAAACATCGAACAAATTGAATCTTACTGAAGTTTTATTTTACAAAATATTATTTACACAAAACCATTTCGGCTCGACTGGATGACCCACCTCTGATTTTTTTTTTTTTTTTTTTGTAATGTGCTCTGTAATTTTTTGAGTGCAAATTGCCTTTTATAGTTAAATTTGTTATACAATAAATTTAAACTGAAAGTTTAGATTGAGCAGTGTATTTTTTCTAGGAATTAAAAATAATATTTATGTTTATATGTATTTATATTTTTATGCATATATTTTTTATTATATTTATATGATTTATGAGGATTCTAAATATAATTCTAAATATAATATCTAATAATTTATTTTTAAATTAAAAGCAGTTTTAAGCATTGTTTCTTATAATAATATATTTTAAAACCTATAATAAACAGTAAATCATTTATGATTCTGAATAGGAGAAGCAATTTCAAATTATTTTCCATTTAATTTCTATTCCTTTTGTGCAATATTTCAAATTTGTGATTTATTTTTTTAGATAAAATATATTTTATAACTTTTCAAAAGCACATGTACTTAATGAAAATACTAAATTGCAGCAGCTCACTGCAGTACACTGGTATAAAAATATTTTATGCACTGAATCTTTTATATTCTCTAAATTAACTGCAAACTGCACACACTAAACCGGTCCAAATAGTTGCTCTTAGTCCTCAGGACGAGTCGGACGGTCTGGGTCTTCAACACACTAAACCGGGGACAAAGTCAATAATCCACTTTGAATCTGGTTTTAAATTCATCCATAATAGCAAAACTGAAAATAGAGTGCCGAGCCAGTAGTGGACACCCATAAGGATTTAAAAGTTTATTAAATCATAAAAAAATAACATCTCATAAAAAGGCTTTAAAAATTGGATTATACAGTCACTGATTTATTATCATAACATACGTAATGAACCCTCTTTAATGACAGTGGTCAATTTTGTTTACAATCTGGCTTTCTGTGCTTCATAATATTTTTTTACGAAAAACACAATTTTTTGGCACAGATATAAATATTTTATCTGATGATATAAAACTAGTAGTCGGGTACATGTGGAGTGATACAATACGTATAACTATTCGGCAGTTTGGGATGGAAAAAACAATTATAATTATCGGAACTTTCCGAATGTCCCCAAACTTATGCACCAATTCTCAAAGACACGAGCTGCGGACAAACTTTGTGACGTCACATTCCGTCCACACCAAAATGGGTCGTTTTCCCGCCACAGTCAGAAAGTCGAACTTTGACTGCTAATAAAACATGAAATATAGCTCAGAGAATAAACATTTTTATACTTTTGTTCGTTTTTCAACATTTCAAATCGAATAAAAATATATAGAAAAGAGGCCGGAATTGTCCATTGTTAAAAAACCTAATGTGAGCAGTACATGATTTTCTCCCCATACAGCATGAGATTCACTTTTTACAATCTTAAATTTAATTTGTTACCACATGATGTTTCATCCATAGATGGGTTGATTGAATATGTTGGGATAAAAAATGCAAGACAAGCTGAGTAAGAATGATATTTTTGTACACCAATTGATTTGTTTCATTAAATATCACTCAGAAAAGTTTCATGATTGTGCGACCGAAATTTTTCTAACAGCTGGTAACAGAAGTAAAACTGTCCCAAGAGATTTTCTGTTATATTTCATAAAAATATTTACTTATTTATATAGTTCCTGCTTTAAAATATGTAGTAAGTTTATCTAAAATAAATGCCATGAAGAATATACTGAAAATAATAAAAATTCACATAAATTGTTCAAAATAAATTTCATATATTTTATTTTATACACCCATTTTTAGGGGTCAAGATTTAAAAAAAAGGAACATTTAGGGACACTTTACTTTTGTTTAGGTACTTTAAGGACCATGTATGAGCCGTGGATAGGAAACTGTAAAATAAGATAAAATTTCTGAATAGTATGCTACATGGAATATCATATAAAATTTTGAACTTATTCAATTTTTTTTTTTAATAGAATAGGAAACTAGCTCCCTGATAATTTATTGATTATCAATATAAGGCATTCATATGATGTTCATTTGAGACCCTGAGCATGTAAGTCATTTGATTATCAGGAAAACTAGAGCAACATAAATTATTAATTATAATATTGAAAACGTTAGAGAAAAACATTAATATTATATTAACTTTTACTTTATAAGCTATTTTTATTTAAATACTAGAACCATAGTATTTTGCAAATCATAAATAGCAAAATGGGATAAAATAATTCATTTGGGAGGTTCTTAGAAGTGACCCATTTGGGAGGTTCTAAAAAGTGACCTATTTGAAAGATTCTAAAAAGTGACCTATTTGAAATATTCTAAAAAGTGACCCATTTGGAAGGTTTTTAAAAGTGACCCATTTGGGAGGTTCTTAAAAGTGACCCATTTGGGAGGTTCTTAAAAGTGACCCATTTGAGAGGTTCTTAAAAGTGACCCATTTGAGAGGTTCTTAAAAGTGACCCATTTGGGAGGTTCTTAAAAGTGGCCCATTTGGGAGGTTCTTAAATGTGGCCCATTTGGGAGGTTCTTAAAAGTGGCCCATTTGAGAGGTTCTTAAAAGTGAAGTGTTAAAATATATTGAATGAAATTCATAAATATTTAGTATGCAAATACATTTATCTACAAGATTGCTTTTAAAACCATGGCACGGGACAACCTTTCACTACTGGTGTCTATGATCAAGGACAAATACTTACAAATTTATTATAAATTTACTTTTACATTTACAACCATTATCAATATTTGTCTGAATTTCAGCATGTTTCTTTCAGCTATGAAGAAATTGGTTACACTATCTGTTGGTACTTTGATAAGTCAACCTACAATTCAGATTTGTGCAAAAATCACTGATATTTGAAAAAAGTAACCAAAACTACAAACCAATTTATAAAAAAAAAAAAAAAAACTTACCTAATGAAAGAATATGTCAGTTGATCTACCTGTTAGCAATGCAGCGGCAAATTTAAGTGACCCACAGCTACAAAATTTGGTACACTGATAACACTGTTCAACAATTTTTCAGTTTTAGTTTTTTACCAAAATGAAAGTAGCCACCTTTTATAAATGTTGGGTCGCTGAACACGAAAATCACCCTTAAAATTCTCTCCTGGCTCAGAGTTTTGAGTAATTGCACGGTTTACATTTTACATATAACGCTATGGGACGTTATAACTACGATATGTGAAATAAAAAAAAAATAAGGGAAAAGAAATAAAATAGACACTGTCGTTCCCCATAAGCGACAGGCAAAAAGACAGAATGTATAAAAAAGAAAAGTTGTTAACTGTTATTCATACTATTGTATTCTCATAGCCTTATATGTAAAATGTAAACAGTGAAATTACTCAGAAACCTAAGCCAGGAGGCAATTTTAAGTGTAATTTTCGTGTTCAGCGACACGAAATCTATTAAGGACGGATATTTTAACCTCAGTAAAATTTTCACTGTTAAACAGTGTAGTGCAATTCAATTTAGGTAACGAGATACCTTAGACCAATTTCTTTTAATTTGAATTAGTTTTTTAATTATTTTGTAAAATGCAATTTTGAACAATTTTCACACAAACCAGTTTCTTAGCAATTAACAATATTATCACAGTTTTCATCTTATCACCATTAGAAAGATTAAAGAAGGCTCTTTTGAACAATGTTTGAACCAAATATGTTGGGAAATTCCTTTATATTTAAAAAGGTTTTGAATATACATCCAAATAAGCATCTTTTAGGCATATTTATTTTTACTTTCATGCATCAGAAAATTGAAGATTTATGATATCCAAATTTTTGGCATGAATATAGTGATATTTTTTTATGAATTATTAAGTGAGTCTTTAAAAGTTGCAATTTTCTATTCGAACACTTGATCCAAAAAAGTTCTATTGTGCCGTGTTCATAAAGATGATATCACAACTGGGAAGGGAGGTGCTATAGAAATCTCATACTTTAAATATGGAGCATAAGGGATTTTCAGAAAGCAGTAATGTATTTATATAGCCATTATTAACTTCCACTGTATAATTTTCTGCGCAAATAGAAAAAATGGAGACTGAAAATGATTTTTGTTCAAAACAGGCATTTTGGAAACTGAGTGGTGTTATCTGTATTTATGTAGCGGGCACTTATTTAGAATCCAGGCAATAGCAGGTACTTCGTTCTAGTTATTAATACATGTTTCAAAGCATACACTATGGATATTTTATTCTTTAGTTTAAAAAAGTTTAATGTTTTAAATATACTTTTTATATTTTTAAAATACAATATCAATGACCATGAACACTTTCAAAACCAGCACCAAAATTTCACTAAAGTTATATATTGCATATTGAGGTTGTTATAAAGTACATATTAAAAACTTAAAATTTTTATCTTATACCTTTGAGTACCAGTAGTGAAAGGTTTTTTTTAAAACAATGGGCAGAGGAAATTCAAAATAACTTATTTTTAAAAAATGGTTCAAAACTTAACACAGTAAAGTAATTTCTGTCCTATAACACGGCTTTGCATAAAAAAAAGAAAAAACTCAACTGGTCATCTATCACCACCCGTAGATCATAGTTTTGTCAGCATCACATCATTAACTATGGGTAGTGCCAAAAATGCCCCAATTGTTACTGAATTTGGAGTTACAATACTTCTACCAGAAAAATTATAAAATCTTTGCTTTGAAAAGTTTTGTATTCAATAATCATCTCATTGCCACTGCATTATGCTGCTGTGAAACCATGGAACACAGATGATGAAACATGATTAGTTGAGCAATGTCTTGCTTCCAAACTTAATACATTGCAGATATGGATATGTTTTAACTTTGCTAACAAAACAATGAGCATATATATCCTGATTTTGCGACATGACATGTACACAACTTTAAACATCAAACTTAGCTCCAGTGAAGGAAGTATGAGAAACAGACAATATTTCACTAAATATTTAAAAAAAAATAGATATTTAATAATATTTTGGGAAGCAATTTTTTTATCATTTTGATACCATCTTCTAATAACAAATATTAATTATCAAGTTAAACCTACAAATATAATTAAAATTAACAAATAAGATAATGCATAAAACAAACAATGTCATGAACAGCACAAACCAAGTTATGAAGCAGATGATCATTTTAATAGCGCTTTTGATAGATATCTATAACAAACCTACCAACATTTAAAATAAAAAAATGTATATAAAACTGTTTTATATATATAGAAATAACTGTCCTGTTGAACTCGGTTAATACCCATGGATTCAAAAGCCAGGGTGCTACAAGCGGACAATGCAAAATGAGAAAGACAGATCCTTTTATAAGTCTTAATATGCACAAAGGCAAGTTTTTTTTAAACACTTAGTAGAAAATAGATAGAAAA
Source organism: Amaurobius ferox (assembly GCA_951213105.1). Taxonomy (NCBI): domain Eukaryota; kingdom Metazoa; phylum Arthropoda; class Arachnida; order Araneae; family Amaurobiidae; genus Amaurobius; species Amaurobius ferox. Next base: position 110,984,804 of record OX578137.1, on the reverse strand, counting down.
CAGATATAAGCCAGAAAAAATGAAAAATAAATATTTACCACTCATAATTAAAATTGAAAATTTCTGAAATTTGTCTCAATGTGATTATGTTTACTTTATGATTAAAACATAATTAGAATTTATGAAATACACAAACAAATCAATAAAAACATTTTCATTTAGGAAAGCACATCACTTTAATTTCCAAAAGAGATGCAGCACATTTGAGAGTTTAGAAGCTAAATTTTATCCTATGCAGCATATCTGGTGATGTGGCTTATATTTCCATACTTTTGTTTCTTTTCCATTAGTGTGACCACTTTTACATGTAGAACGAAAGCTGGTATCAGAGTTAAGTAAATAAAAACTCAAAAGTATCTGCATACATAAATATTGAAAGAAAATTTGCTGCAATCTATAAAATATTGAAATGAAATATTTGAAGTGTGAGTCACCACTTAACTTTCTTATACATTCATATTCAATATTGCTTAGGTCTACTTCTATTATAATCAGCATCAAAATACAAAACCATATTTTTTTATTAGATTTCTTCTCAAATTGTTGTAAAAATTCCTTTAAAAATTATTATTTTTAGATTGGCAATAGGTCTGCCACGCTAATGAATTGGAATTATTTGGCTGATCTGTCTTATTATATGCTACATTAATACCTTTTACATCCATAGCATAATTCAGACTATCATTTTACAACATTGACAATACAGGATAATTCCTGGAATAGTATTTTGCATAATTATTCCAGGAGTAATCCTGTTTCTCCATAGACATTAATGCTGTAAAAATCTTAAACTTTGGATAATTGAAGTCCTAATCATGAAAATTATTAAATCCAATAGATTTCAAATAAGATAAAATAAATTCTAAGTAGATTTCCAAACAGATAATACAAGCATGTTATGATTACATTTACAGAAAGAAAGGGCAATGTTTGCATTTTATCTAAAGTATCTGCAAAATTAACTACAATTTGAAAATCCTTTGCATATAGTATATATAGATCTGGTGGCTAGTTTTGCACACCAATCAACATCCTCATTCAACACTAATGTTGTTTCACAAACATGAAATAAATGTAGAAAGGATTTAGAATCTGTAGAATCTGTGGTATGTACACCAGATATAAACTACTGTTGACTTTTGCATGTTTTTTTATGTATATTCATCACTGCAAAGATTTTGTCAATGTAGCTCTTCTTTAGCACATTACATTATTATAACTACAGATTTTTACCAAACATGCCACTCAAATGATCATGTGCCTTTATGATGTAATTTATGCTGAATTACAGTATTACTTATTTTTTCATCTCTTATCACATAAAAAATTAAGTCTACAATTGAAAAATTAGTTTGTTATATACAAAGTTCATTAAATTAAAAAAACTGGATTACTGAATAAGTATTAACTTCTAAAAGAAAGGATTTAGAATCTGTAGAATCTGTGGTATGTACACCATGTATAAACTACTGTTGACTTTTGCATGTTTTTTTATGTATATTCATCACTGCAAAGATTTTGCCAATGTAGCTCTTCTTTAGCACATTACATTATTATAACTACAGATTTTTACCAAACATGCCACTCAAATGATCATGTGCCTTTATGATGTAATTTATGCTGAATTACAGTATTACTTATTTTTTCATCTCTTATCACATAAAAAATTAAGTCTACAATTGAAAAATTAGTTTGTTATATACAAAGTTCATTAAATTAAAAAAACTGGATTACTGAATAAGTATTAACTTCTAATAATGGCAATCTCATAGTTTTGATTAATACAGCATGCATATGAAGCAAACAAATTTATAACATAACAATAACACAATAACCAAATAAGAAATATTGAGAAACAATACAATAAAAATGGGAATACACGGGAATCACAAATGCTGTTAGAAGAGACAGAAGTGAAAAAGAAAACTCAAAAGCTCTCAAATGATATATAAACATACGTATGTGCAAAAAATGTTCAGTAAAACCTCAAAATTAGAGTAAAAAAAAAAAATATATATATATATATAGATATATTTGAATGTATACATTTCAAATAATCCTATTGAACACTCAAGCCATTTAAGTGTTACCATAAAATACTTAAAACTATCAACTATTTTTATGTTGCAAGGGGACATTTTACAAATTAATATGCAATTATAATACACGGTGAACATAATCAAAGTAGAGGTGTTTAGAGTTCGATACTGAGAAAACTGTTGGGTCAAATTCAACCAAATTTGCAGTAAATACTATTTAGACCATGGGGGTTTTGACTTTTAAAAGAAAAAAAAAAGTTCAGATTTTTACCACAGCGAACCAAAGTGACACTATAAGGTCCATTTTTGGAGTAAAATAGGAATAAGAAGTACAGAAAGTTAACATTTTACATGCATTTTGACAGTGACATCACATTTTACATTCACATTTGCACTACCAACAACCGAATAATTAGTCGAACGTTTCCTATGAAGTGGCTAGCCTGTTCGCCTGATCTGACCCCTTGTGACTTTTGGTTGTGGGGTCATGTAAAGCGCTTGGTATACCAATTAGCTACTTTGAAGGACCGAATAACATTGCACATCAAGCAAATCAATAGAGATCTGTTGCATTCTGTAGTAGAGAATACTGTTCAGAGAATGCACTATTTGGAACATATGCAAGGAAAACATATTGAATCACACATGTAAATGATGCCAATATAAAAATAAATATCATACGTATGTAAATATAAAATGTACTAAATACATATAAAATGTAAATGTGATGTCCTTTTCAAAATGAATGTAAAATGCTAACTTTCTGTACTTCCTATGCCTATTTTCCTCCAAAAATGGACCTTACAGCGGGCAAAAATCCGAACTATTTCTTTTTTCTTTTAAAAATCAAAACCCCATAATCTAAATAGTATTTACTTCAAATTTGTTTGAGTTTGGCCCAACAATTTCCTCACTATTGGTCTCTAAACACCTCTACTTTAATTAGGGCCACCCTGTATATTTAATGTAGTATGTTTATTCTGTATAAAAATATATATTTACTCTATGCGAAAAGTTAACAATTTATTAAAATAAAATTGTTAAAAAGAAAAAGACTAAATTCTGAAAGTTCAGTTTGCACAAAGACTGAAATAAAATTTTAGTATTTAAAAATTTTTTAAAGAACTGTTAAATAATTTGGAAGACATCAAAAGGAGAGCTGTATTCAATTGTATGCATTTATGCTTGAGATTAAAATTAGTTTGAATTCATAAAACATTTAACTTTTGGTATATTTAATTTAAAATACAAACAAACTAAATGACAAGTTCTTTCTAAGAAAACTTATTCATTTTACAATGAGCAATGTGTTCAAATTACCATGAAAGAAATTAATAAATTTTTAATTCTACTTCATAGAATAGTTGTTTTCTTAGCTATGCTAGCAGAAACCCTATAAAAACTTATTTTGTAAGGATGTTAGATTTAAAATTTAAATTTTTTGCTTATGATGATTTTATACCAAAAGCATGAAAAAATCTATTATTGTATAATCTGTGATATATCTAAAGAATTTTACAAACTAAGTTCTTGACTTATAAAATCTAGGAAAAGAAAAAGACATAGAAAAGTAAATACGTCCAGATTCTAATATTCTCCGCAAATAAGCCTGAGGTAAATAATTATTCAAAATTTTTTATGTCTGAATAATTTAATAAGTTACATCTAGAACATAAATTAAAAATGAAATATATCCAAATGTGCAAAAAAAAAAAAAAGTAATAAAGGGTTGCTATATTTTGTTTTAAATGGCTAAGAAATTTTTAAATACTCATATTAATAGTTGAGAAAGAAAATTTTAGGGAATGCACTCCTCCCTAACACTTTTAACAGGTTCAACATTTTTGTTATTAGTGAAAAAAATTCATTTGAAACTAAATGCATTCAGTGAAAAATTTATAAGGTATCATTTAAATGTTAGAATGAACAATAGTTCTACTTTTAGGCTGAAAGGTCATTAGATGTGTTGTTCAAACAGACTAGCACTAATCAATGTTGAGGGAAAATGTATTACTGAGAATATGATACAATTATTGTTTGTCAATAAAAAATGCTTAGTCATGCCCATTAAAAGCAGAACTTTAATGTTTAAATCTGCTCTGCAATAAATACTCAGATTTATGCAATTCTTTCTATTTCAACTTAAATAATTTTTTTTTATTGCAAAATCAAGCATTTCAGAGCATTTTATAAGACTAAAAGTATTGTAAATATTTTACTAAATATTTTATGCATTTAATTTTACATTTCTGTATGCACACACTGCTTAAGTTTTAAACATTTTATGTAGTGTATGCTCGATGTGATTCATTAGAATAGCCTTAAAGTTCTGTTTTATAAGATAATCCTAGCCTTCTTTTAAAAAAGAAGGCTAGGATTATCTGTTATAAACGGATTATCCAATATTGATTTGTAAAACATTCAATATCTTTTCAAAAAAAAAAAGAAGAAAAAAATATCTCAATATTTCTAAAAACTCTTGCAATTACTTTTTTATAATTTTCACTAAATTCATTCAAAGACTCCTTAGGACATGGCTTTCGAACATCAGGAATCAGAGAACTAGATTTTGGTAACCATTGATATAAACTAAATCATAAACTTTTTAACCATACATAATTAAAACCGGTGACATGTCCGAAAGAGAAAACTACTAAAATTAAAAACTTTTTAAATGAAAGTTTATTTATAGCATATAGGATGTAAAAATTACATTAATTTTGCCTTATCGCTTTCAGATGCCCTGCTGCATCAGAGGCATATGACAAGTCGAAAGTACAGAGCTTTTAAATACAACAATCTCACAAGTTAAATTTGCATAATACTAAAGACTAATTGGCAAAAATAAATTTCATATTATGAAGAAATACAAGAGAAACAAAATCAACCTACTCACTTCACCATTGTTTCTATGTTTAGCTGTATTCAGACCGATAAATTTAAACTTAATCTTTCAAGTCAGGCTGAGTGTACATTATTAATAATACTATATTGGTAGTACTAAACAGACTGTTGGTATTAGATTAAACGAACATGTTTGTAATATTAAAAACAAAAACTATTCACTGCTTTATCCCAAACTGTTTGTTCTCAATGATCATTTTGTTCCTCTGTTCAGTAAGACTTGGCCTTGTTTAAAAATGTAGTTTTGCCTGGCATCTTATCCTTAATTCCATGAATGTTAAACCACTATCTGCATACATAAATATTTAAATATTTAATGTTTTGTTAAATATGTTTTCTTGCATGACTTTTGATATCTTATATTTGATTTTATAACTTTATGTTTGTCTTGTACTTCTTCTGATAATATGAAATTTCTTTTTACCAATTGGCCTCTTGTATTATGCAAATTTAACTTGAGAGTTCATTGTATTTAAAAGCTCTAGTATATTTTGTACTTGTCTTATGCCTCTGATAAAGGATGTCTATATGCCTGAAAGTACAAAGACACTGTAATGCTGTAAATAATTTTTTTTTAAACTTTTTAATTTTAGTAATTTTTTACCATAAGTTTCAAACTTATTACTTGATTGCACATTAGAATCTATAGTTTTTCTTCGCTGAAAGAACTTTACATTTTCCAGTGAAATAAAAAATCAATTATTCAGAAACTCTGTCCTGTGCCTGTTTTCCTTTTCATATTATATAAAACTCATACGCTATAAAAATGCAAGAGGTTTTACTGCATGAAATCCGTGGAAAGACTATTATCATATTTCAAATAATAAGGTGCACATCTGAAGAAAACTGATAAAAAATATATAAAAATATCGCTTCAAATCCCATAAAATGTACAGAAATCATCCTCAGGTTCCATCCACCTCACACTTTTTTCACTTTACAGAAGTTTGTTCACCTGAGGTAACAGTAAGAAAAACAAACAAAAGAAAACCAGTTTTGGCAGCACCAATGATTCAAATGGACATGATGTTCTCTTTTTAAATTTGTACAAACATTTGTTGACTTTGGCATGAAAAAGGCACAGAAGACACCACATCTGACAACACGATACTCTGTTTCTGTAGATATTTCTTAATGCTCAACCATTAGTGTCTCAATCTTTAAGAATCCTTGACTTATAATGGCCTCGACTTATAGTGGATTTATCATATCTCCCTGAAAGCCTTCTTCCTTCATAATTATGGTCAATTTCCTCAACATGATCTGCCTGAACTCCTTCATCTACAGCTTTTTCATCTTTATCTGCCACTTCATCTACATCCATAGAATCCTCTTGATCTGGAGATTCAAGCCCAACCAACAAAGCAGTTGCCTCAGCAAGTGTATCCTGAATAAAAAATTAGCATGCATTTAATATTACGAAGTCGATACTTGCATTTAACTTAATATGTGAAATCAGATGCACATTTTTTAACCATATACCTATCAAACAAAAAGTTCCCAAAGCACACACCATAGCTTTGGGAGATACCTTATCAATGAGTTTTATGAGAATTAAGTATTGCTTTACATTTCTTTTTGGCATTAGATAGTTTTAGTTTTACAACTGTAGTATTACCATTAATAGTACAATGTATAGGGAAAGGATTGTGAAGGGGTCAAAAATTTGTATCATATACTTGTTAACTATAACACAAATCTAACTGTCAACTGTAAATCAAACACATTATGTTTAAGTGCAACATTTAAGGCAGTGCCACTTTCACCCATATTCCATGTTATCGTGCTTCTCAAATGTCTGTTTTAATTTTAATAAATTATTAACCTGTAAATGTATAAAGTTTTTACTGCATTATGTACCTTCATTTAAGGTTGCAACATTTGTGTGGTAGGTTCCAAGATCAATCTGTGAGAAACAACTTCTTCCTGTTCCTGTTCTATCATGCGAATACAAACTTTAACCCAGTCTGGATAAATTTTTATCACACTTCATAGACGTGTTCAACTCAGAGCTTGAAACTTGATCGCATTACATGGAAAGATTTTTCTATTATACATCGATGCAAATGACATAAAAACCAAAAAGAAGACATCTATTTTTCTGACTGTTATTAAACCATCAGCATGCTGTTACAAAGATTTCTGGCACCAAATAAAATGACAAGTGAAATGTATTCAGAATGTATTAAACTATTGTCAGATCATAACAGCCCGGATCCATCTGAAATTATGGAATGATTTAAATTTAATTCAAGAGTTAGGAAACTGGAAGAAACTGTTTCAGTTTTTGTTTCAGAATTACACAGACTTTTAGAATTTTTTAATTATGGATCAACTTTGGATATGATGATTTGTGATAGACTGATGTGTGGTATTCAGGATACATAAATACAATATCAGTCATAATTGGAACTGGATCGGCCACTTACAGCAATTGAACTTGCAGTTTTGATTGAAATGGCTGCTTACAATTCTATAAACCTACAGGTTTCTACATCTATGCTGCAATTAGTAAACAAAATAGGCTTGCTGAAAACGGAAATATGTAATTCTAAATTGCAGTGCAGATTAACTTTCGTGAATGCATACATACAATGTGGCAATACTGACCATGGACCTAACAACTGTGCATTTCTGGAAACAACTTGCCATTCTTCTGGAATTATGGAGCATTTAGCAGAAAAATGTTTAACGTCAAAGAAAACAAAGGATTTGTATCAGAAAGAACCAAAAGGGATGATAAACAGGTTCATCAAATACACACTACACCAGTTCTTGTGAATGTTACAAAACAAGCCACATGTACAGCAACCAGTGATACAGAATATGACATTTCTCATAGAAATCCATAAACTTTTAAGGGTATACCTAGACCAGTTGCAGTGAACTCAAGTGTAAACAACCAACTCATTAACATGGAATAGAATACTGGTGAGGGATTGGTGTTGATTTCTGAAGATACATAAAATAAATTGAAACTGCCACCATTGCAATACTCTAAAACTGCTTTAGCTACTTTCACAGGCTAAAACTGTTTTAGCTACAGTCCAACTATTCCAGAGAAATTAAAAAATGAAAATGAAAATGTCAGCAGTTATCTTTACTGGTGGTGGATTGTAATGATCCGAATTTATATGGCAAGAATTGGATTGTATCATTGGCAACATATATTTTAGAGCAACATATTGATATCGTGAAAGAAAATGTCATAGACTTGAATAAGTTATTAAAAAAATACAAAAATGTGTTTGAGAATACAATAGGATTCTTTACAACTTACTTAATATTTATGAGCATATTATTTTAGTTCTTTAAAGATAATTTCACCATCAATAAATAGGAATGCTTATGTGAAATAAAGCAATTTTCAAAATTTATTAGTGTAATATTAAATTTTTATTTTTCTTCAAAACCAGCAAAAAAATTAAACAAATATTTTTGATGACTATATATTTACTTATTATACTATACTTGCACAAAAAATCCTGAAAGCTTATTTGTCTATCTATATGTATGCATGTCTTTTCAATTATACAAATCCTTACCATTAATCCCAGCTAAATCAAATTTGGCATGCTGACGAAATCAACCACTAGGAAGCATGCAGTGGGGTTTTACAAGTTGACATAATACTTTTAAGGATGTCCAGGAGAATTAAACATTCAAGTACAAAACATAATTTCAAATGTCTCAGAATCTGAGAGCGGAAAAATTTAGAAAAATCTGAATTGATCTAATAGCAAAGTACAATTAATAGTAAGTTATATAAATTAATCAAATTACTGCAAACAATTACTCACCTGTGCACTTACAGTACGTTGAAATGTTTTAGTATTTGAATCTTCATTGGAAACAGACACATTGGGTGGATTCCAAAATGTATGCTCTGACATCATTTTCCGTAACCAATTAACTGCCCATTGCCACTTATTTGGAGTTTGTAATAAGTAGTCTTTTGCTAATGCACACCTGTTTCATTTTATTATATAAAAAGCAGAATTAGTAAGTTGAAGCTGTAAGATAGTGATGTCACAGATTTTAAATAGTTTGTTACAAAAGTTATGCACAGAACACAAAAAATTTAATTCAGCATCAAAATTTTAAACTGTACCATATGGAAAATTATATGGTACAAAAACAGCATTGCATGAGATTGAACACATTATAGGTATAGGAAATAATTGGGACTTAGTGACACAAGGGGAAAAGTGTAAAATGGAGCAATATAAAATCACTTCACTATATAATAACTATTAATTACAGATGTTAATAAATAATAGTTTAGCGCAACAATTTTAATTCAATCACCTTTTTAAAAGTGCAGTGTCAGTATGCCAGAGCACCAAGTGCAACCCTGAGGGCTGAAAAAACTCGTACTAATTCAACCATGCTGAATCCAAATCTGAAATCCATTTGTCAAATTAACCCTTAAATCTGAAGAAATAGCCTCTCAAAGTTTGGTCATTCTTGCTATTTTTGTTTATAATCTCAGGCTGAAGGCGTTGCCACAGCATAATGCAATTGCATGGTCATGAGACTTTAATAACCTGAAGAAAGAAAAGGAAAACTGTATTCAGCTCATGGAGTCAGAGATGAGACCACATCCATGATTCAGCTGAATAGAAAAGTTAATCTTGAGAGGTCATCCCAATTTAAAAATTCAGAATACGAATATTTAAACCATGAAGTTAAAGACTTTCTTCCTGTTTTATCTTCAAATTTTATTTTTAAGCAATGCAATTGATGTGAGCTTTATTTATAGATGGATTGGTTGGAGCTGAATTGCATGACCTATAAAGCTTGTGAGAGTTAGTCCCTTTTCTTGCATAGTATGACCAGAAATTTAAAACTTGAGATATAAAGTTTGAGGTATTAAACTTGATAAATTGGTTTGTTAGGGAGTTCCCGCCAGTTCCTGTTTCCCATCCATGGCCATAGTGTACTTGATGAGTGCAGCACACAAAGCATGTGGACTTTGCTAATAATACATAATTGCGGGCATAAGATAAAATATCAATATTTCAATCTTACTTAATAAAGGAAGATGTCTGTACAGTCTATAGCTGGAAATCTAAGTGTCGTACAACCATGAAATCTGCCAGCCACACATATTGCTACCGTTAACCCTAGGGTTGGTCATGTGGTCTGGGTCTTCAACCATGAAATCTGGTACACAGGTACTTCAGAATCTGAATAAGTGCACCTTGTCATTATATTTTTAATTCAAATAACTTTTTCAGTTATTTCATATTTTAGCCACCATCAGACAAAAAAAAAAAAAAAAAAAAAAAAATTCTCTTTCAAACAAACTTAGAAAGGAATCCATATGATGAATAGACAAATTTTTAATGAATTTAGCAATTATTTAGAATTTGAAGAAAATTGAAAAATCTGTAAATGTATTATTTAAGTAGTGGGTATTTATAAGCCAGGCACTGCCAGGTAATTCATTCTATATATATATATGTTTTGGGGGCATGTTAAAATAGCTGACATGAAATTTGTAATCCTTAGACAGACAGTCTCTGAGGGCTTGGCTAACAAATGTTAAAATTCAATTGTTGTACAATATTTTTTAAATGGACTAAATAGCTATATAAAAAGAATCAACAAAAGTATATAATAGACTCTAAGTTAAACATTAAAATAAACAAAATTGCATATCTTGCAATTAATTACTTGAGAGAAAGGCTGACAAGAAACTTTACACCTTGGTAAGAACGGCGACTATCATTTGTCTGATTAGCACGAATAATAGCTGAAAATATAAAAAACACAGTTATACTTTTTAATTTCTAAATAAGGGAAAATGGCCTTGAAACCACATACTAAATATAATAAGCAAAACAGAAAAAATAATTATAAAAATACACACCAAGCATGCCATCAAAGGAAGTCTGATTTTCACTCACACCATCAATAACAAATTGAATGCGTTTGAACTGCAGTGGATCTTCTATAGCCTACAGGATATAGAATATACATATTTTGATTATGTCAAGAAAGTAATACTTAACGTGCCTCAAACTCATTCCCAATTTTATAAAAGAAATAAGAACCAAAGGTCAGAATGAGTAATACTATTTAGATGTTTCAATGTCCTAAAACACAGCTTATATATATAACATGGTCTGCAATGTAGTCAATATATATATATATATATATATATCATTTAAATAAACCTGATTGCAAATATAAAGACCTTTTGTGTATCATATTAAATATCTAAAACATACCAAATCCAAACCATATTAAACCTAGACCAAATGTTTAAAACATGAAACTCAGCATGCCCCAATATAAAAGTTTATACGGAAAATCTGATCAAAACCAAATTATGTGACAGGTATAGACCCAAGAACATACTTATGCCTATACAATCCTCAATAAAGAAACATGGCCATTATTAGAATTATTTTATAAACAGTAAGACATACAACACATTTTTAAAATTCACTTTAAGCATCATTTTAACACCAAGGTTTAGTAATATGATTATTAACAAACTTTCATTGCATTCTAACAAAGATTCAAATTCTCCATTTTAAAAACACTATCCTAAATTTGGCAAAAAAAAAAAAAAACTCAAATTAAATTTGATTTATATATACACACACACACACATATATACAGAGGATGTTCACACATTTTTGTAACGATTTTGACTTTCTCCATGAATTAAATTTAAATTAAAAAAAAAAAGAACCTGACTGGCATCAAGTCGGAATAGGGTTTAAATATCGTCTGCATTAAAAATATTCCTTGCTTTAAAATGTCGCTAGAAAAGAAACAATGGATCGAAAGCTATATTTTTGAGCTTTTCGAAGAGAAATATTCTTATTGAATTATAATACTCTTATTCAATTATTAAAAAAAAGATGTGAAAAGCATGAGTTTAATATTTCTACACGTAAATTAAGTGACATAATTAATAAAAAAGGAAAGAAATGTCAAAGTTTACATTTGACTGGGAAAAGGGTAAAAAATGCATACCCAACAAAAGTTGGTTCAGAGACAACAAGGAAAGTTTTGCTAAAGGTTTTACGGTTATTGCTGGATTTTCTTATAACGGAAAACTTAAAATAAGGAAAATAGAAAAAAATGTCAAAATTAACTTGGATTACTATCAGAAATATGTTTTAACACCTGTTTTCAAAAAAGACATTCCATCACTTTACCCAAACAATCTTCACTATGTTAAGTTCCATCAGGATAAGGCTATACTATAAATCTACAGCTATATTTTTTTGAAAAAATGAGAAATGAAACCAGAATTGAAGCTATTCCATTTAAATGCATCCCACCTATGTCCCTCAACCTGTCTCCTATGGATTACTGTGCATTTGGATTTTTAAAACAAGCTCTTTATAAGTGGTATCCCAAAACATTGAATGGACTCTGGAAGATTATGGTGGAGGAGTGGAACAAAATCAACCTTGATATTTTAAGAAAAGCTCGTTTATCTTGGAAATCAAGATGTAATATGATAGTTCAAGAAAAGGGATATCAGACTGAACATATTAGAAAATAAAATCCTTATCTTTGTTTATGTATATATTTTTTCAAAATCCTTACAAAAATGTGTAAACAAACACCCTCTGTATGTATGTATGTATGTATATATATATATATATATATATATGTGTGTGTGTGTGTGACTTTAAATTCTAGAATATTCAAGTTAAAGTCCCCTCTTATAAAATATTACAGACTACGAAAAAGTGCTCAAATTGAGGCAAATATTGAATTTTTAATGATTTCTACCCATGCAATTCATTTATACTGTAGGCCAGAGTTGGAAGGAATTTTTTTGCATGAGAATCACTAAAGAAAAATTAAATACTTCAAATTAGAAATTATTAATAACTATTTCAACTCTTTTCATGGATAGGATACAAAAAACATACAATACTCTTAAAGTTTTGTATTTTCTTTGCTTATTTCAAAGGCACTTAGGAACTAAAGGCACTAACACATAGATCTATTAACCCCCGGGTGTAATGCAGTAACACATGAAGGAGTTTTGTAAACTCATAAACTTCAAATAAAAATATAACTTAAAATGGACATAAACATATGCTGCACAACTATAATTAGCCACCAAAATATGTAAAAAAAAACACTACTAAAATTTGATTTATTTTATTACTATAATACAACATGATTTCATATATTATATTTAAAAAAAATAATTGTGTGACAATATTGAAATACTGACTATTTTGGCTTCTAGGGAAAAAGATTGCCATTGTAAGATGCATAATTAAAGCATTATTGCATTCAATGATTGTATACTTATACTTTTATTTAAACAATTAATGAAATAGTTTATACTCACTAAAATCTCTAATAACAAGTATGACAAATTCTTCAATTCATTGGAAGGCACAGAAGAATATTGATACTAGAAAAAGAGAATAAATCACAAATGTTTCATTTATTTCAAAACAAATACAGATAATTAAAAGTTTGCAATCATAGTTGAGATAAAATATCCATAGAAATACCATTCTATGGGTACTATGGTATCAATACTAACTATGGTCCCAAGGAATTCTTAAGGTATATTTATTATTATTTCCCACAAGATCAAATTTGGGCAGGGAAATATACTAACAAACAAGAGTGGCGATTGAGAGTCGCTAGGCCCGAACTCGGGACCTCGTGCTTACAAGACCGACATTATAAGGTTAGAGCAAAAGCTAGCTTCTCCTCTGAACTTATAATTCAGGTACAGGTTCCAAGCATCTTCGATAGATATCTTTTGGCAAGAGCAGAGTCGGCTGCTACACACTCCCCACCCTGATGAGAAGCCCGGGTCGAATTTCGGCGAGAAGGGGGGCCATTTCAGAAAACCCCCATGTGTCCCCATCTGAAACTCAGTTGAGGGGCTAAATGGCCGGGAGGCATGTTGCCTCAGGCGTGACATCAGTCGTGGTCAAGCAGGAAGAGAATGGTGGGTGTCTCAGCTTCAATGTGGTGCTGCCATCTCGTGTTGAGAAGTGAGATCATTAGAGACAGAAGGTTTTTTCGTGCTCTTATGTCCAGGGTAACCATTTATAGCGATTGAGAGTCACCTTGTCCCGAGCCAGGACCGAACTCGGGACCTAGTACTTACAAGACCGACATTATAGGGTTAGAGCAAAAGATAGCTTCTCCTCCGAACTTATAATTCGAGTACAGGTTCCAAGCATCTTCAATGGATATCTTTTGGCAAGAGCAGAGTCGGCTGCCACATAAGCAATTTAATATCAAACACATATGCTTTATTTTTATTGTTTATGTAATTTAAAAAAAAAATATCAGAATCTGGAGTGATCAAATAATATTTATTAAATTTACAGGTGCAGAATAGTAAATTTTAGAGATCATACACTGCAGGCATATACACACTATAGCCTAAATAATTTATGATACAATTATTTTAATTACTAAAGTCATGCGATTAAATTACCCCCCTCACACACACACACACTGAAAAATCTTATGGTTGCTACCGATCATATGAGTACATACAAGAAAAGGTTATTCATGAAGTAAGGATACTGATAATGATAATATTTATATTTTACTACTATAGGTGAATCTAAGAGGAAGCACATAAAACTACATACTCACCCTAACAAATCCAACTTTCTAAAATTTTGCCAATTTTTAAATCTAATATATAAAATTTTTGCTTTACTTATAAAAATATTAAAAGTGACTGATTTTGTACATTTTAAAGTAAAGCTATGAAAAGCGAAGAGTACCCACCCCAATAAATTTAACTTGTTAACTTTTGTCACAAATTTTTAATAATCTAGCACTTATTTTTATTGTCAAAAAATAAATGTTACTTTGTACATCAATACTTAACATGTTATGCATAATTATATAATTGGTGTGATGAGAATGCATTAAGAAAACTTGTAGTTAATGGTAAAACATCTCGGTCTCACTCCCTCCTTCCCATTAAATCACCCTTCTGGGAGTCAATGGAAAGTTACAGCTTGAAATATGTTGACTATGGAATAATATGACTCAGAATCTTATTGCTTATGGTAGTGACAAAGGAATCATTTTGATTCTTCAAAAATTTGAATGGATGAAAAAGAGTGCTTCATTAGTATTAATGTAGGGGAATGCAATCTGTATACAAAAAATAGTACTTTTGGCAATTTTTGAATCAACAATAAATTTGACATAATGTTGACAAATTTTACGTAAATCATTGCAACTGAAAATTTGTGTAGTATGGGGCATTTTATGCCAAAAATCAAACTTGTGTAGCTATTTGTAAGTTAAAGTGGCACAACTGTGAATAAAGCTAAGAATTTTTTGCGACAAATGGCATTTCTAGCAAATTTTGGGGAATTTTATGTTAATGTGCAAATGAAAAACAGCCCAATATAGTACGATTTATGCATACTGTTAAACTTTTGTAGCAGTATGTATCAACTGCTATGTAAAAATCGTGCAACAAATCAGAATTTCTATTTAGACTGTGGCCTTCAGTGACAAACTTATGTGAGGGTGAGAATTTCACCTTTACAGGCCAAAAGAAATTTTAAAGACTTTAAACTAACAAAAAATACTTTTATAGACAATTTAAATAAATAACAAGAAAGTAAAGTATGTGTTTCCCTCATCCAAAAAAAAAAAATAATAATAATAATAATGCTGTGACTCTTTAGTACCTAGTAAAAAATGGAATAGTTCACAACGGTTCATGGCGAAGCCACGGAGGAAATTTTTATCAGTACCCCTTTTTCCAGTAGTGAGCATCATAATGTGAAATATTTTTTAATACTAAACAAAGGGATAGGGTGCAATAAATTATATACCTTTTTTTGCCCACAACAGCACTGCAGTACTTAAGAGCAACACATTTTTGACCCCTACTTTAGAGTAACAAAACTATTGTAAAACTGGTTTATATGTATAAAAAAAAAAGCCAATATCATCTGTCACACTTAGGGACAATTCAGTACAATATATTCAACTTGGTAATTTGTGAGAAATGTTGCCAAGTTGGTGATCATTCAATATCTCTAAAATATTAAATTTCAATTGATAATCCCTATTGCAAAATTATTAATTCACACTATAGTGAGTTTCACTGTTTATGAGATGGATATGTTTCTTAGGAAGTCATAGAATTTGTGTTTTTAGAGGTGTTATAAAACAACCTGGTTTTGAAGTAATAATAACCAGTAGAGGTATGTGATTTGTATATGTCTGTGGAGATCTTTGGGGTGCAAGTGCAGAAAGCAGGTGGATGAGACGGAATCTTTTACACAACTTTAAGCTCCCCCATTATAAACCAGGCTTAATATTTAGTTTAACTTAAATTAAAACCAGTTTCAAACCAAATTACTAAATTTAACACAACAGTGTTTCATTATGTGAAAATGCAAAACATGAAATTGAAATTGATTTGAAAATATTCATGAAATTTTCATAGATAGTAGCATTTATGCTATACAACATAAAGTTTACAGTAACATTCAGTTTTCCATTATTTGTCAGTTTAGGGGTATTTTATACAAAAAACGTTCAATTTATCAAGAAAATGCAAAAGAATATATATACTCAAGAAAGGAAATTTGGTAGATAGATAATTTACAATTTGGAAAAGAAATATGCAGATTAATGCTTGGGATTTATTAATTATGATATCCCTGACACATGACTAATAATGACACATAACTAATAATTTAATATCTGGGGAGGATTTTAAATTAATGTCAGTTGCTGCAATATACCAGTAGAAAATTGAAAATATTCCAGGCACAAATACACTTGGAGGCCCTAAGCAATGCAAAATCAGGAATCTCTCTCAATAAGCATTTAGGCACGCACCTCTTTCAGCTACCAGGGTCTAAAGCAACAGCTTAGTCTAGTGAAAGTCTACCTCAATTTTCAATGGGTAAAGATAAAAATTGATAAAAATAACTCACCATAACTTGATGAATCACTGAGAATGAAAAGTTTTCATTGCAAAAAGAACACTGAACCAACATGTCAGTGAATACAGATATTGAGCCTGATACTTCTCGACAAGCACAAACAACCTACAAAATGAAAATAGTCTCAAATTAACAATATATAGTCAACAATATAAAATATTTTTTTCTATATTAATTAAAATCTTATCAGGAAAATTTGAACATTTACAAAAAAACATTGATTTCTTTCAACAGTCCTGCAAATTAAATTTCTTATAGAAACTTTACCAGTCAAAATTCATGACAGAAACATTCAAACATGTTCAAACTAATATTATATATATAATAGCCAATTTAGTAAATGACAAATTTTATTAAATAAAAACTCTCTCCATTTTTAAATACAGTACTAATAATGCATACCTAACAAAATAAACCATAAATACTCAATAAGAGGCTTTATAAAGCTTATGCAGCATCATGCAAGAACTTTGAATACTTAAAATTTAATACAGCTGAACCCTCAATGGAATATTATTAATTTACAAAATTGATAACATTTTGTTCAAACAGACGATCTCAATTAACTTTATTAAAATAATAATAATAATAATAACTTAATTTTCAAACTATTAAATCAATACAACTATTAAATTATAAAGTTAAATTAATAGTACTAGTATTAAATTTCTGTAATAGTACTATTTAATTAATACAAATGATGGTCCAATCTTAAGTTGCAAAATTAATATCCAACTATAACCTAATAAAAAAGCTCTTAGGTTTATAATAATGCTGCAATGAGGATAACTGTTTTCATTAAAAAATTTCTCGGACATTAAAATAAAAACAGGAGGCAAAAATATTATTTAAAATTGAATCATATGTAACATTGATTAAAATAATCTTTTACATCTAGTTTTCACCATAAAATATCAAACAGACCTCTTGTAAATACTTAGGAGACCCAGGACCAAATAAAACATCACAAATTTCTTTTGGTGTTGGCAAAAAAGTTTCACTGGCAGACCATATAGAGGTACGTTCAGAAAAATTTTCAATATCTATAAAGAGAATAAGTGTGAGATTTAGAATTAAAATTTTATTAAATGAATGTCTATTACAATAGAAAGTCACAATCTAAAATTTTTAAGCTATATGCATTAAGCAAGTAGTAAAATTAATGTAATGGATTCAATGGGGATTTTGAGGTTTTCGATGTGTTTTCTAAAGGTACTATCTTCAAAAAATTAAACTTGGAACAAATAAGGAAACTTTATAAATTTTCAATTAATATTTTTTAATATTATCAGGACACTGATTCTTACCAACAGTAGTTTATTCAAAACTTAGCTACCCATTTATTTTCCTACAAAGCTTTGCATGTGAAATCAGAAAATGCTATCAGAAAAACAGCTTCATATTGATGAATTCCCAGAATTGCTTTTGGGGCATATCTGTCAAATAATTCAAAAGTCTCATCAGCAAACATCAACAAGTCCCATTATAGCTTCAAAATCAGGGCCCTGGATAATAACTAGTGTGCATTTTAAATTTTTAAGTAACCAAAATATTTCTTCAAAATAGCAAATATAAACAAATTTTCAAGAATGAAGATTGCATTGACATGCATATGTTAGGTATCAGTAGCTCTCAATTCATTCAAGGACTGTTAAATGGATGTTCTTTCTTTACCTTTGTCTCTGGAGGATGACAGAAGTCTCGATGTTATTCCTATAGCACCCTCAAAATGGCTGATTGTTATATAGCATAAAACTTAATTAAATGTCTTGTGCTTTAATAAAGGTAACAGTTGTGATACATGTATATATTTTTTTAATTACTAAGATTGTTATTCTGTGGAAATGAAAATAGTTGTATTTGTTGGTGAAAATAGAAATATCCAATAGGCCATATAGAATTTTGATTAGTGGAAAAATTTATCTCGTGTGCTGAACTCTTGAAGCCCAAAAATATAGCTTGAAGTTCCATAATGGAAATTACTGATATTGTTTATTAGAAAGAATAAAATGAATATTTAATTAAACCATTAACATTTAAATTAGATAATTTCAAACATACTAAAATCAATATCTGTAAAGATGAAGTTATAATTTCAGTGATTACAATATCATATGCATTACAACAATCATATACAAATTAACAAAACTAAATAATAATTCTACATTAATTGGGAAAAGCTAGACATTTCCATTAGTCCAGTATAAATTTATAATCAAGTCTGTTTTCATTTCCACCATTAAAAGTGTCATTTAAAACATTTCAAATTAAGTTACCACAAGTCCTATGTGGAGATAAATCACAGCTCAAAATAAGGGACGCCATAGTTATATGAAGAGGACCAAATTCTTGTGTTTGCATTGGAGCCCACCTTCGGCGGAATGATTCCTGAAAAGAGGAAGAGTAAAAAATTATTAATTCTGTTAATTTTAAGGTATAAAATTTGCACAGTCAGTGACAGTTTTACCTCTAGATACTCATCGACAGTTGGATAAGAGCCTACCCCCCACCCCTTAAAGAAGATCCAGAAGTATCTAACATTGATACTAGTTTTATCAATAATATTTAGTTTTACCAATATCAATAACAGTTTTTGATGTGGAATTTATGATATATAACTAAGATCAAATTAAAGAATACTACACTAGAGAAATCTAGTACTTAACAAATTATTTTTAATATTGGTTTCTGTTCATATTTTACTTTTGTGTATTTAATATAAATGAGGCAAAAAAGCAAAAATTCAGATGTTGCCCACTGGTATTTTTAAATTTTAAAAGCATTTTTATGAGCTAGTTAATTGCAATCAACTAACTGTCTGTGTACAACACATAATTTTAGATTTTTACAAATTTATCGAATAACAGACTTCAAAGATTTATATATACAACAGGACTAAATATAAGGAAATATACTTTAATTTACATAGCTCACAAATAAGAGATAATGAGAAACTAACAAAAAAAAAAAGGAAACAATTTTTTTTTTTTTTTTCTTCAAAGTAAAGGAGAAATAAAAAGTAAATAAATAAAACTGAAAAAAAAAATTACAATATTTCAATCAGTTGAGTAATTTCCATGATACTGTATGCCCACATTGTGCATGAGCAAGGCAATCCTGACATTTTTCATATTCATGTAGCATTCTATATTTGTACATAATTTATCTTCAATCAGTTAAGTGGTTTCAAAGAAAAATTTGTTGTATTAGTTTCACAGACCAACAGATGAATAGAATGCTAAAAACTAATTTTTGCAATCAGAGCACCTTGAAATTGTTACATATTAAACACAAAAACAATGATTTCCGTTGATAAAAAATTTCATAAAAATTAATTTTTTATCAAACACTAATGAAAATATTTAAATTATAATACAATGTTAAAACTTTAACTTGAAATACAATAAAATCTCTCAGGTATTAAAAACATTTTACAAATAAAGAATACCCTCTACTATATTTTCTCTGCTTATAACGAACATCAGCTATGTAAGCAACCCATGTTGATTTATAGTAAGCTTTTAGAAGTAACATAATAAAAGTAACTAATAAAGATATAAACTAAAAGATGAAAAATAAATGAAATACTTTTAAAAATAATTATTTAACTCTAAAAAGAATTGTACTTCAAAATGCAAGATGCTTAAAAATAGAAACAAAATAAAAACATGCAAATAATTCTACGAAAAAAAACGAATAAAATATAAATACCGTGCTCTGCATATTCGCTCCAGCAGAA
The DNA here is from genome assembly GCA_951213105.1 of Amaurobius ferox. NCBI lineage: Eukaryota > Metazoa > Arthropoda > Arachnida > Araneae > Amaurobiidae > Amaurobius > Amaurobius ferox. The sequence continues at coordinate 110,964,171 of OX578137.1, read as the reverse complement.
CCTAGTAAGAAAACAAGAAGCTTCTGAAAAGCATTGTTCTCTAACAAATGGCTGCAAGTTTTGTGGCCCTATTGAAGAGAATAACAATTTCTAGTAAATACAGCTTTGAAGGAAATCTTTAATCAAACTAAATTTAGATGAATCATCACACTGAAATACAATATACATCACACCATTAGCAAGCCTAATCTAAGATTTATTCATTTTTCAACAATTGCACAACTTTATACAGTGTTCTATCAAGTTGCTATATTGACTAATTTTGACTGAAGAATTGAAGCTGGTGATCTTAATTTCAAGAATCCGATTTTTTCCCCTTCTGTTTAATCAATCACATTTGCATTGACATTAAAAGCAGTGGATTCTGCCAAATCCATCAGGATGGGTGAAAAGTAATCTCATAGAAGGGGGGGGGGGGAGGTAAAGAATTTTTTAATTAAATAGTATCTATGAAATAAGTGAATCTAGATTATATCTCATCAATGTCTCCTAGACATAACTCTTCCCTAACCCTATCTTGTGTTTTGACTGAATCAGCATAAATATCTCTTACTGTAAATGGGGTAATAGAACCCTAGTTCTGAATCCTATTTTTGATAACATTGGTTTTAGAACAAACATTTTTGCAGACTTTAAATTTTTTGAACATTTTACTCCCAAACTGAAACCAAACACAAAATAATTAAATTTTTTAACTTTGTTAAGAAAAAGAAATAACCATGCTTTGAAAGTAATGTATCCTGAAGAATGGGGAACGCACTGTTCAGGAATCTTCCTCATTTAGTGCTTTCTTTCCATCTAATTATTTTCAGAGGTGTGAAGATGTATGTTCTCCTTTTCTTCTTTCCTGATTTCAGCTTATTTATTATTTTTTTATACTTTATATTGTAGAGAAAAAAATGTGAGAGAAGGAAGGAAAGATAATAAAAACAATATTGCAATGAAAGTAGTTTTATTGTAACTTTTTTAGTTAAAAAAAATCAACAAATTGTGAAAAGCCACTTGCTGCTACATTCTACAGCTCTGATTCTGTAAGCTAGGGTCACCTGATCTGTAGACATGTCAATGGACATAAAGACCATTTAAAAATTTTTAAAATGTTGTATATTTCACTGAATTAATAAAAAAAAAAATAATAAAGTTCTTTTAATTTTTATCGCATCATTTTTCTAGCTCATAACCATTCCAGAAATATTTCAAACTCTGGACCACATTACCCAAATTTCTATAAATTAAAAAAAAGTAACTGACACCGCCACTGCTGTTTGACAAATTTCTCGTTACTTGAATTTCTCTGCTTTGTACCATAAAATCTATAACATACAAAAATATAAAATTTGGTACACTTACAGAGAAAAGTTTGGGGAACACACAGAATAAAACATTTTTTGATATATATTGTAGTTTAAGAAATATTTAATGTCAAAGTCAAAGACAAAAAATTTGAGCTACAAATTTGCGTCCTGGATAGACTAACAATAGCAAGACCATGAATATTTACAAGCAGGTATTTACATAGTTGAATTTTTGCAGGACGGAGCCCCTTATTACTTTCCTTATATTCATAATGTATAAGGAAAGTATTGTGACGGGGTCGAAAATTCGAATTCGAGTTTTCGACGGGAGAGCACGTTTCAAGCATCCCTGATCACGAATCAAACATTTTTGAAGTGATGTCTGTGTGTGTGTATGTGTGTGTGTGTGTGTGTGTGAAAGTATGTGTGTGTGTCAGTGAGTCTGTGGAGACGATAACTGACGAACGAATGGACGAATTCAAACCAAATTTGGTACAAAAATCACAATCCGTAAACACTGGAAGCCTATTGTTTTTATACGTAATCGAATGTTCAGAACCCCCCTAAATTTTCGAATGAAATTTTGAAAAAATCGTCAAAAAATCAAAACCGCTAATAAAGTTACGCAAATAGACATTTCTTATGTAATTTTTCATTAGAAAACGATTGGCTTAAATTTTAGAACGCTAACATGAACCGTTCTCGAGATATTGTACATTTTTCAAAAAAATTATGAAAAAGTCACATAAAAAAAAAAATTCCTATTGAGAAACATGTCCACTTTTCATATGTAATACCATGCGATAAATTGAGTGACATCATTCTCGTGGACCTAGCTCGTTCCATTCATGAATAATACGTTCCATACTTTGAATAATACTTTTGTATTTGAACGCCAATAGTCATTTATCTGCTGTAAGAATAACTTTTTTCTTAGTGCATAACGCTTGGCGAGATTTTGGAGACGAATTTGGCGGAATGTCGCCAACTTGGCGACTTTTTAGAAATGTTGCCAAATTAATGAAAATCTCGCCAAATGGATAAAAATGATGCTAAATCAATGAAAATGACGACTAATTGTCGAAAATTCAATATCTTGGAAAGAATATTAGTATCTACTATAAGAAAAACCTATTTTTTTACTGTAAAAGTAGTAAATTCATTACATTATATAAGGAAAGTCATGTGTTGCCCACATCAGATTTTTTTAAATTTCGATGTAGTTTATGAGATATTTTACTTTTTATGCACTTCTGAAGTGAACAATATTCTTTCACAGTGGCACATCCATTGATTTCCTGTCACGCACCGCAAAAACTACAGCATACAAAAATATGAAATCTGATTCATTTATAGAGAAATAATATAGTAACATGATAAAATAAACTGTTTACCAATTTGAACTTTAGTTTGGCTTGAAATAGCTCATGAAGAGAGCTCTGTAAGGGCAGTGAGTAGGAGGTGAAGCCTCCCGACTCGTGACGTGAGTTATGAGGGTTGGCAAAGTGAAGTGAGCAGGGGTCAGAGCCCCCCTAGTATCATAAAACAAAATATATAACATATGCACAAAAACAAGGAAAGTGAGAAAAAACATTAAAAGGATTCTAGTGCAAGTTGCTGTTAATATTCAAAAGTCACCTTAACAACTTTAGTGGTTTTAAAAAATGAACACTGTTGCGCCTTGGACAAACATATCAAAAACATCAATAATTTTACAATTCAATTTAGATATATAACCTTTGATTGAACTAAGAATGATTGGACTATGAATACTTACCAACTGAGCATAAGCACTGAGAAGCCAAAAGTATTGACTACAGCTTTTACAGTTGTCTGGAACATCATGGTTTAGCATTTCCAATATGTGTGAAATAATGCTTTGTAAATTCGGTGAACTCTAAGCAACAAACAAAAATTTAAAATATGAGTCATTCCACACAGTTCAAAGGAATGCATCGTAAACACAGTACAATAACATAAAATAAAGAAAGAATAATTTGAGCCCATAAAAATTTAACAATAACAAAATAAAACAAACAAAAATATTTCACAAAATTAGCAGTTTGAAGGCTAAACTATTATAAACATATATGCAAACAGGGCTCTCTCCATGATTAGAAAAACTGCTAATCAAAATAAAAATTGATTAGAAATTACACAAATTTGCATAGCAATTTTCGGATTAACAAAGGATTAAACATTGATTCCCTATAAGCTAGCTAATTTACATAAAATTATCTTTCATATGTTCTATAACTTGTTTAATCTACAGTGACAATGTTACTGATATTCCTGTAAATCAGAGGTCTGCCAGTTCCTGTAAATCAGACGTCTGCAATCACCAGTAGTCTCATAAGTGTAAAAATACATATCTACTATGGTCTACTATTTGTCTTGTGCTTGTGCAGAATTTTTTTTAATATGATTGTGCTGGGTAATGTTAAAAGTTTGCAAACCCTTGCTCTGAATATTAAACAATTAAAATAAAATATTAATAAAAGTCCAGCAAAAGGGCATGAAAAATGACAAATTTTATTACTGATTCATGCAATCAAGCTTGATTATTTTTATACGGACAAAATTTTTTTTATCAATATCACTTTTTCAATTTTGAAAAAAACGATAATTTTATCTTATTTAGATTATCTTATTAACACTCATTTTGGCATTACACATGTGAAAACACGTGTGAAAACCGTCAATCTCAATACAATTCTATGGTGATATATCTATTAGACAGACACTAATAGCACCTTTGAATTAGCAATATGTGCATGCTTTCGCTTTTCGAATTATGATGTTGTTAGAACTTTATGTGCACACTTAGATGGTTTGAGTCAAAAAACACCAATCAGGTTTGTTCTAGTAGAGTGACATCATTTACAAAGAAAGCTGCTTCAATAGGAGTGCACATTGAAAGATGAGCATGAAGTAATGTCAACATGGGACACTTGGGGGAGTAATGCCCAGACGCTGAGAGTGAAGTGTTTTATGGTAACCAAAATCAATATATATGACAAGATTCTCAATTGACATTTCGATTTCATTTTATTTTGTGTGTGTGTGGGGCGGGGGGTGGGGGATTTTTCTTGTATCTTACTTTAGCTAAGCATTTTTCTAAATAATTCACAAAAACAACAATATTGAATTGCAAATTGCGATGTATGAATTGCAAATTGCCCTGTATACAAAAGTGTAAACCCTGTACATTCAGTATGAGCCCTGTATACAAAAATTTAAACTAGATAAATAAGTAGCGAAGGGCATTGTAATACATAAGCACTTAAAATGTTCATTATGCTTAAAATGGAAATTTTGACAGAGTATTTAAGAAGGTAATTATATTAGTTTAACTGCCATATAATACATAAAAAATAAAATGACAATATATGCTTCTAAATTAAATATCTTCTAAAATAAATATCTTTTTTTTACTCCCAGGCTATGGGGTAGAATTCAGGGAACATTCTGACATAAGTTGTATGACCCTATAGCAAAGTCTGACAGAATGAAAATTAAAAACTGGTTTCTGTCTGAACACTTATTACTTAAGAAGAGCTCAATGTATTTACATACTTTTTCACTGGTTTATTAATCCTAATAAGGAATAGGTAGGTTTATGCAGGGTAAGTATACTTTCCTTTAAATAAAATTGAAACACTCTTCAAGCAATATACATTTTTTTCTTTTTTTTTTCCAAGAACATCAATCAACCCCTCATTATGAAATTACATGCAGTTCTGGGAGCAAAAATCATAGCAAGTTAATATTATTATTTATTAAGCAATATTACTGAATTAAAATATATCAATAATACCAAAATTTGTTAAAAATTAGCTATACAAACACTTATGAAACATCAAGATCAGATTAAGTAACTTTCTTATCAATGAATTATAAAAAAAAATCTGTTGGCAATTGCAAAATCGATAGGTAGATAGATTTCCTCTGATATTTTTTTACAAACTTAATGTAAAATAAAAATATATCATCATGATTTGAAAGTGATCAAAGCTAGGTGCTTGTGACTTGTCTGCATCTACTGAAGGATTAAATGGTGCATTACAGTGGTTCCTAGTAAAGCCTCTGGGGATATTTTTGGGGGAAAACGATATTGCTTAGGAAATTTTAAGAAAAAGGAGAATGGCTAGTGAAATTTTTGTGAAAAACAGAACGTCTCGAACAAACAAACAAAAAAAAAATACAAATACTGAAACATTTTCATCACTGCCTTTTTCAAACACCTTTGAGGACATAACTAAAATATTGTGAATTTTTCAGTACTGCCAAGGCCTTGCAAATGGTTATCTGAAATTCAAATACTTCCCAATCTTCATGCACCAGTATGCACCCTTTTTATGGCTAAAAACACTTCTGGTTTTGCAACACTTCTGGTACAAGATAGATAAAAATGAAAATGCCAAAATATCCTTTCAAGCTAAATAGCTTCTGAAATACACAATCTGATTTGATAAAATTTTTTTCAAGGACTAAGACTGGATATAAAGAATATTTTGATAAAAGTTTTATCCTTCTACACCTCTCTGCAGAACAATGAGAATTAAAATACCTATTTTGTCAGTCTGTAATAATCACTTATTATTAGAAATGGCTGAACCAATTTAAATACTTTTTGACTGGTTTATTAAGCTTAATAACAAGTACATTTATGGCTAAAATATTTCTCATTTTGTGTCACATTAATTCTATTTCAGTATTATCCTGGATATTGTAATGGTATGACACCATGTATTTCATTCAATTGACACCCTGCATTTCTACCAGTTAAAAATAAATAAGAATGTTTAAGATAAACAAATTATAAAAGTAACTTTAAATTATATTGTTATACTGAAAACGGGTGGCATATATAAGTACTTACCACATCTCCACCATTAAGAAGAAAATTATTAAGCCCCCTTTCTAACATTCTTGCAAAAACTTGTCGCACTTCTCTGCAAGGGCAGTCTAATAGGAAAGGTCTGCAAAACAAAATAAATTTTAAATTTTCAAAAACAAAAATAATGTTTTGTATTAAAGGCGTTTAAAATGGATGTATTGCTAATTAAATATAAATATGATGAAGCAATTTTGAAGTATTCTGGTTTATTTCATTTTACAGATACTTTATATCCAGACACAGGGAATTTATAAAATGTACATTTCAAAGGCTGTGAATATTGAATACCATTGAACTCAACAAGAATTGTGCACTTACTTCAAGTAACTCAGACCAATATCAGTACTGAAGAATTCTATGAACCACGAAGATGATTCAGGGCAATTATTGATAATTTTTTCAATGAAATCAACAAGTTCACTCATGGTATCACTGCAAATTAAATATATATTAAAAAGGGTATGTACTATTAAAAATTGTTACATAATTGCAAAAAGTAATTTATGCATGACTAAATATTACTGTTACCTAAAGTGTATGGTAATACACTGCAATAAATTTATTTTTTACTATTATAATTTTTTTTTGAACTTATCTCATCTTAAATAATAAAAGGCAATGTCTGTGTGTGTGTGTGTGTCTGTCTGTCTTATACACTATACGTTTCGCGACCGCGCGTCGGAGAGCTACGAAATTTGGCAATCGGAGACCCGGGGGGGAGGGAAGGGGACACGTGAAAACCGATTTTCAAAATTCTAATTATTTTTTTATTTATTTAATGTTTTATGTGATTTCGACCTTTTTTTGCCCTTTTTTCTCCACGATCCAGACGTCGTAGAAAAAAACAACTCACACCATCGGAAAGAGCAGACAATTGCGAGTAAAAATATATCAATTTCAAATCTCCATTTCGATTTCTAATATTTTTTAAAGATTTTAAAACAAAAGTCACTTTTGGCTCAAAAAAACGATTTTTGGTTTTTAAATTCTCGCATAGTAAAAAGTACTCATAATTTCGACTAATAATTTACATTTTTAGAAAGCTGAAATATCTGGCATTCTTACAAGTCTAATCTGGTCCAGAAATAATGAAAATTGCCTTCAGGATCGCAATTTTAAAGACGTCATGATTTTAAATTTCTCGGCGTTCCGTTCGTTTTTTCCTTCGCTGAAGCAGGGAAGGTGGTGGGTGGGGACGTCAAGGTGGAGGTGACGTCACGGTTCTGAATAGAGCGCCTTTGCTCTATATAAATTATTATATTTATATTTTAAATGATGGGACGATCTGGATTTTTTAAATGTATATTTTAACTTTTGGATATTTTAAATGGATATTTTAATTTTATGGATATTTTAAATGATGGAACAATGAAACAATGGAATGAGGATGATGGAATTAAGCATATGGTCATTTTAAATTGCAAATTAGCGCGCGGGAAGTTAGCGGTAGGCCCGGGTTCGATTCCCGCCACTGCCAAAACTGCCGCCGTGTTTACGTGGAATACGATCACGTTAAATATGTGGGTCTGTAAGTCCTTCCGAGAGGTTGGTGGTAGGGGAAGGAGGATACGGCCCCTGTGGATGCCTCCCCCACTGGGTTCCCGTCTAAATTGGTTGAATATGTAGAAAGTTATGGAGATTGTCGCGGAGGGCACGGCAGCCCAGTGGTTAGCGCGCGGGAATTGCACTCAGTAGGCCCGGGTTCGATTCCCGCCACTGCCAAAACTTATGATACGTTCACGCAGAGTACGATCACGTTAAACATGTGGGTTCGTGAGTCCTTCCGAGAGGTTGGTGGTAGGGGAAGGAGGGTACGGTCTAAATTGGGTGAATAAAAAGAAAGTTATGGAGATTGTCGCGGAGGGCGAAGTAGCCCAGTGGTTAGCGCGCGGGAATTGCACGCGGTAGGCCCGGGTTCGATTTCCGCCACTGACATGGAGTACGATCACGTTAAACATATGGGTCCGTATGTTTTTCCGAGAGGTTGGTGGTAGGGGAAGGAGGGTACGTTCCCTGTGGATGCCTCCCCCACTGGGTTCCGGTCTAAATTGGGTGGCACATCCTGGCCGTCCAACCAGTTACCAGGCCCGGGTTCGATTCCCAAAATTGCCGCCGTGTTTACGCGGAGTACGAGCACGTTAAACATGTGGGTCCGTGAGTCCTTCCGAGAAGTTGGTGGTAGGGGAAGGAGGGTACGGTCTAAATTGGATGAATAAAAAGAAAGTTATGGAGATTGTCGCGTAGGGCAAAGTAGCCCAATGGTTAGCGCGCGGAAATTGCACTCGGTAGGCCCGGGTTCGATTCCCAAAATTGCCGCCGTGTTTACGCGGAGTACGATCACGTTAAACATGTGGGTCTGTAAGTCCTTCCGAGAGGTTGGTGGTAGGGGAAGAAGGGTACGGTCCCTGTGGATGCTTCTCCCATTTGGTTCCGGTCTAAATTGGGTGAATAAAAAGAAAGTTATGAAGAATATCGCGGAGGGTGAAGTACCCCAGTGGTTAGTGCGCGGGATTTGCACTTGGTAGGCCCGGGTTCGATTCCCAAAATTGCCGAATAAAAATAAAGTTATGGAGATTGTCGCGGATGGCACGGTAGCCCAGTGGTTAGCGCGCGGGAATTTCACTCGGTAGGCCCGGGTTCGATTCCCGCCATTGCCAAAACTGCAGCCGTGTTCACGCGGAGTACGATCACGTTAAACGTGTGGGACTGCAAGTCCTTCCGAGAGGTTTGTGGTAGGGGAAGGAGGGTACGGTCTCTTTGGATGCCTCCCCCATTGGGTTCTGGTCTAAATTGTGTGGCACTTCCTGGCCTTCCAAGCAGTTACCTTATACCTTTCTGGTAGGTCGCGCCAACGAGTTTGCCACGGTCAGAATTTTCAAGGGTAGCGAACAGGCTGGTCGCCAAAGGCGGCTAGGTCACGCTTTTTGCTCAAGAAAAGTATTTTTGGTTTTTAAATTCTCGCATAGTAAAAAGTACTCATAATTTCGACTAATAATTTACATTTTTAGGAAGGTCAAACATCTGGCATTCTTACAAGACCAATCTGGTCAGGAAATATTCCGTATTGCCCACGGGATCGGGATTTTAAAAGTTTCCGAATTTCAATTTCTCGGCGTTCCGCTCGGCGTGCTGCTTCTTAACCGGCGTTTCTCCCCCGCAGAAGGAGGGAAGGTGGTGGGTGGGGACGTCAAGGTGGAGGTGACGTCACGGTTCTGAATAGAGCTCCTTTACTCCATATAAATTATTATATTTATATTTTAAATGATGGAACGATATGGATTTTTTAAAAGGCAATGTCTGTGTGTGTGTGTGTCTGTCTTATACACTATATGTTTCGCGACCGCGCGTCGGAGAGCTACGAAATTTGGCAATCGGAGACCCGGGGGGGAGGGAAGGGGACACGTGAAAACCGATTTTCAAAATTCTAATTATTTTTTTATTTATTTAATGTTTTATGCGATTTCGACCTTTTTTTGCCCTTTTTTCTCCACGATCCAGACGTCGTAGAAAAAAACAACTCACACCATCGGAAAGAGCAGACAATTGCGAGTAGAAATATATCAATTTCAAATCTCCATTTCGATTTCTAATATTTTTTAAAGATTTTAAAACAAAAGTCACTTTTGGCTCAAAAAAACGATTTTTGGTTTTTAAATTCTCGCATAGTAAAAAGTACTCATAATTTCGACTAATAATTTACATTTTTAGAAAGCTGAAATATCTGGCATTCTTACAAGTCTAATCTGGTCCAGAAATAATGAAAATTGCCTTCAGGATCGCAATTTTAAAGACGTCATGATTTTATATTTCTCGGCGTTCCGCTCGGCGTACCGCTTCGTTTCTCCCCCGCTGAAGCAGGGAAGGTGGTGGGTGGGGACGTCAAGGTGGAGGTGACGTCACGGTTCTGAATAGAGCGCCTTTGCTCTATATAAATTATTATATTTATATTTTAAATGATGGGACGATCTGGATTTTTTAAATGTATATTTTAACTTTTGGATATTTTAATTTTATGGATATTTTAAATGATGGAACAATGAAGCAATGGAATGAGGATGATGGAATTAAGCATATGGTCATTTTAAATTGCAAATTAGCGCGCGGGAAGTTAGCGGTAGGCCCTTGTTCGATTCCCGCCACTGCCAAAACTGCCGCCGTGTTTACGTGGAATACGATCACGTTAAATATGTGGGTCCGTAAGTCCTTCCGAGAGGTTGGTGGTAGGGGAAGGAGGATACGGCCCCTGTGGATGCCTCCCCCACTGGGTTCCCGTCTAAATTGGGTGAATATGTAGGAAGTTATGGAGATTGTCGCGGAGGGCGCGGCAGCCCAGTGGTTAGCGCGCGGGAATTGCACTCAGTAGGCCCGGGTTCGATTCCCGCCACTGCCAAAACTTACGCCACGTTCACGCAGAGTACGATCACGTTAAACATGTGGGTTCGTGAGTCCTTCCGAGAGGTTGGTGGTAGGGGAAGGAGGGTACGGTCTAAATTGGGTGAATAAAAAGAAAGTTATGGAGATTGTCGCGGAGGGCGAAGTAGCCCAGTGGTTAGCGCGCGGGAATTGCACGCGGTAGGCCCGGGTTCGATTTCCGCCACTGACATGGAGTACGATCACGTTAAACATATGGGTCCGTATGTTTTTCCGAGAGGTTGGTGGTAGGGAAAGGAGGGTACGTTCCCTGTGGATGCCTCCCCCACTGGGTTCCGGTCTAAATTGTGTGGCACATCCTGGCCGTCCAACCAGTTACCAGGCCCGGGTTCGATTCCCAAAATTGCCGCCGTGTTTACGCGGAGTACGAGCATGTTAAACATGTGGGTCCGTGAGTCCTTCCGAGAAGTTGGTGGTAGGGGAAGGAGGGTACGGTCTAAATTGGATGAATAAAAAGAAAGTTATGGAGATTGTCGCGTAGGGCAAAGTAGCCCAATGGTTAGCGCGCGGAAATTGCACTCGGTAGGCCCGGGTTCGATTCCCAAAATTGCCGCCGTGTTTACGCGGAGTACGATCACGTTAAACATGTGGGTCTGTAAGTCCTTCCGAGAGGTTGGTGGTAGGGGAAGAAGGGTACGGTCCCTGTGGATGCTTCTCCCACTTGGTTCCGGTCTAAATTGGGTGAATAAAAAGAAAGTTATGAAGAATATCGCGGAGGGTGAAGTACCCCAGGGTTAGTGCGCGGGATTTGCACTTGGTAGGCCCGGGTTCGATTCCCAAAATTGCCGAATAAAAATAAAGTTATGGAGATTGTCGCGGATGGCACGGTAGCCCAGTGGTTAGCGCGCGGGAATTTCACTCGGTAGGCCCGGGTTCGATTCCCGCCATTGACAAAACTGCAGCCGTGTTCACGCGGAGTACGATCACGTTAAACGTGTGGGACTGCAAGTCCTTCCGAGAGGTTTGTGGTAGGGGAAGGAGGGTACGGTCTCTTTGGATGCCTCCCCCATTGGGTTCCGGTCTAAATTGTGTGGCACTTCCTGGCCTTCCAAGCAGTTACCTTACACCTTTCTGGTAGGTCGCGCCAACGAGTTTGCCACGGTCAGAATTTTCAAGGGTAGCGAACAGGCTGGTCGCCAAAGGCGGCTAGGTCACGCTTTTTGCTCAAGAAAAGTATTTTTGGTTTTTAAATTCTCGCATAGTAAAAAGTACTCATAATTTCGACTAATAATTTACATTTTTAGAAAGGTCAAACATCTGGCATTCTTACAAGACCAATCTGGTCAGGAAATATTCCGTATTGCCCACAGGATCGGGATTTTAAAAGTTTCCGAATTTCAATTTCTCGGCGTTCCGCTCGGCGTGCCGCTTCTTAACCGGCGTTTCTCCCCCGCAGAAGGAGGGAAGGTGGTGGGTGGTTCACGTCACGGTTCTGAATAGAGCTCCTTTACTCCATATAAATTATTATATTTATATTTTAAATGATGGAACGATATGGATTTATGTATATTTTAACGATACAACGATATAATTACGATATAATTACGATATGTATATTTTAACTTTTGGATATTTTAAATGATGGAACAATGAAACAATGGAATGAGGATGATGGAATTAAGCATATGGTCATTTTAAATTGCAAATTAGCGCGCGGGAAGTTAGCGGTAGGCCCGGGTTCGATTCCCGCCACTGCCAAAACTGCCGCCGTGTTTACGTGGAATACGATCACGTTAAATATGTGGGTCCGTAAGTCCTTCCGAGAGGTTGGTGGTAGGGGAAGAAGGATACGGCCCCTGTGGATGCCTCCCCCACTGGGTTCCCGTCCAAATTGGGTGAATATATAGAAAGTTATGGAGATTGTCGCGGAGGGCGCGGCAGCCCAGTGGTTAGCGCGCGGGAATTGCACTCAGTAGGCCCGGGTTCGATTCCCGCCACTGCCAAAACTTACGCCACGTTCACGCAAAGTACGATCACGTTAAACATGTGGGTTCGTGAGTCCTTCCGAGAGGTTGATGGTAGGGGAAGGAGGGTACGGTCTAAATTGGGTGAATAAAAAGAAAGTTATGGAGATTGTCGCGGAGGGCGAAGTAGCCCAGTGGTTAGCGCGCGGGAATTGCACGCGGTAGGTCCGGGTTCGATTTCCGCCACTGACACGGAGTACGATCACGTTAAACATATGGGTCCGTATGTTTTTCCGAGAGGTTGGTGGTAGGGGAAGGAGGGTACGTTCCCTGTGGATGCCGCCCCCACTGGGTTCCGGTCTAAATTGGGTGGCACATCCTGGCCGTCCAACCAGTTACCTTACACCTTTCTGGTAGGTCGCGCCAACGAGTTTGCCACGGTTGGAATTTGCCACGATCAGCATTTTCAAGGGTTGCGAACAGGCTGGTCGCCAAAGGTGGCTAGTTTATTAATATTAGTAAAACACATTTATTTATACATTATATTGGTAATTATGAATTTTTTACAAATTTAATACATATAAACTCTAGAAACCCAATGTCTAATGTTTTAAATTAAACTTTGATAAAATTGCAATTAGATATGACTAACATCTGCTTATTATACAAAGTACAGTTTCATCCAATTAACATTTTATATAAAAAAAATGTTTCCTGAGGAATGTTATTTTGATATAGATAGATGCACTAATTAAATACAGAGTATATAAAATTCTACAAAATTTCTGTATAGAAAGTATATTTTTAAATACAGTTTGAAAACACATGCCCTATAAAATTGTGTAAGCTGAATTCAAAACATAAAAATAATTATAACTGTGGCTTTTTATTCATATAATTACATTCAACTTGAATTTTTCAATTTACCACATTTGAAAATTTTCAATTTGCCACACAATGTGCAAAGCTTTCATAACATTATTTTAATTTTCAGATTAATAGTTCAAGACTGTGGAAAAATCTCATGAACATATGATATAGGACATTTAATAATTTAATAAATGCATTGTGCAAAAATAAATACTTTTGGTTTATTGCTAACAATAAATTCTGGTTTTAGTCAAAATTGGCCTCTACTGCTGTTAGTAAAATATATGTTTATATTTAAGCACAAGATTATTTAGTTCGAATTAGATTATTTGTGAATAACATCATAGATTGTAACAGTTAATGGAGAACATAAAAGTGCCACCACTATCTTTTTCAAAAATGTATAAACTTTTCAAAACCAAAAGTAATTTTATGACAAATTTAAAAAGCATGCTGTCTTTAGCAATTCGGTTAAGTTAAAATGTTATCGATAACACATCAACAAGCAGAAATATAGTTATCAGAGTAAGTGTTGCAATTTATTTCTACACTAGATATTGAATTATTAAGCATGCCAAAATAATAATGACAAATGGTTCAACTATCAGCAAATTTTTGAGAAATAATTTTTATTACCTTCTCAAAAGTCAACTACAAGTTGCATACTATGAATTTAAAAACAAGTTGCATACTATGAATTTAAAAACAAGTCCATTTAACAAAAGCAAAATATATACACTAATTGTATTGCAATATATAGTTGTAAATTCAAATTTAAATGAATTTCTTTTATTTGTTACATATATTGCAAGGTATACATTTTACACATGATCTGGTGTTGAAATGAAAATGCATACAAAACATTTAAAAAATACATTAAATCGACCAAATTTAAAGAAATCATAACTCATATTAAGACTTTCAAGACCAATTTTACCACAATTTTAAATATAAAGAAATTTCAAGATAATTCAAGTTTCCTAATCAATGGTCCAATATAAACTAGGCCAATTATAGAAAAAATATTTAATGGTTGCAAGATAGCATACAAATAGAAACACATAAGCAAAAAGCACAAACCTGCTGCGCTTCTTATAGCGAAAATACGTATTTAGAAGAAAATTCAAGGTCAGGGGTAGAATACTATCTACAGCATACTTTGCAAACTGGGGTGACTCAAAAGAATTCTGAAAAATAATTACATATTAAAGCAAATTAAATAGAAATGTTATATTTCATACAGAAACTATAATGAAGTTTTTATATGAAACAATAAAGATCCGCTTCATATATTCAAGACTAGAACATATAATACAACATTTTAACTAGAATTTCCATTAAATTGATAGTCAAATTCCCTATGGGTTTGAATAAAGCAAAGATGAATTAAGCGAATATGGCAAAATACCACTTTAGAAAAATATATAAAATATCAATGACAAGAATTTAAAATAAGTACTTTTTGCAAAAAATAAATGTATTAATATACATTAAGGAAATTGATTCGCAGAATGCAGAAGTATGGATTTAAGGATTAAAGCACTTTGGAAGTGAAAAAATACAGTTTAGGTATATGTCCATATAATTTGGCAGGTGCTCATCAGAAAAATTTAAACAAAATAGATTCTGCTTTCTATCTCATCTATAATAATACAAAAATATGCCTATCCATGCATGCATGTGTGCATCTGCTGACAATGTAGCAGAAAATATAAGTGACATACAGTTGAAAATTGATTTTCTGTTTGGTCAATATAGTCTAACACACATTTGAGCATTCAGGTCATGGTTTGTTCACACTGAAGAAAAAAGTTCAAAGATTTCTGAAACATGAGTCTGTTTACTTAACTTTATTTATATTGCATTTTATGCTATGATCTAGTTTACTACTGATTGTGTGCAAAGTCATATTCAATACAATTTTCTATCATATTAATTATTTCAGTTATGTTCCACTCAAATTGCTTCAAGTAATATTAATTTGAACTATTTTTAAACTATTAACTTTTATATTTCAGGTAATATTTATTTTATTTTTTGAATTGTTAATCAGCAGCAATAACCATCACCCTGGTGCTATGACACTAGCCCAAATTAGCAATTTATTAATTGTTTGGAGAGTTTTGGAGCCAGAAATAGCTACATCAATGTCAAGTTCAACTGCAAAAAATGTATCAAGTGTTCTAAGTAGAAACAGTTCTGTTAAGGAACTGCAATAAAATTTACTTAAACTAAAAGGAAGAGTTATTAACAAGAACATTAAAATGCACAACATATAAATTAAAAACTTAAAGAAAGAAAAAAACTAACTTACAATGTTAGCCATAAGTAACTGCTGGATAAAATGAAAGTAAGAATCATTGTAAATATCTCTGTTATGCATAAAACGTAGATTTTCATATCTAACCATCTGCTGGATCCTTCCAGGCATCTTGTCAAGAAAAAGTCCATGTCTTTCACCCTTGTCAACCAGTTGTGTTAACTGGCTTAAACTATCTCGTTGCCTATTAGAATTGCTAAGTTTAACAGGCGACATTTTGGTAGGGGTTCTGAAAATATCACAAATTGAGAAAATATTTAAAACCCATTCTAAAATCAATAAAATAAATTAAACATTAATTAAACATGAAAAGAAAAAAATAATATTTTTTTAAATACTGCCTAAACCTGAAACCTATTGCACAAAGGTTTCCTAAAAATGTTCTGAAACCAGATAAAAAACATTATCTAATTATTTAAATATATAATTCCCACAATTTGAATTATTAAACACACACAGACACACATGCCCAGGGAAGGGCAATAATGCACATCTCAATAAAATTGCCTTTCTTTTAATATTACCACTTTCACTCAATAATACTAAAATTATCTATTAAGAAAGTACAAATATCTCTATCTCTATCTCTATATTAAAGAGTTATTACTGCTATAGTAGTAAAAAATTTCTGTCAAAGTCATCTAGATATTGCTTTTCTTAAATAATGAATTTTAGATAATAATCAGTTATTTATGTTTCGTAAAATTTTTTACAACTATTCTACTTTGCATAGCAATTTTTTACATATTTTATTTTAACTATTTTGTATTGACAAATAAAAGAAAAAATACTTTATACAATTTACTTTTTAATTTCAATATGCATTGTTCAGGGTAGAAGTGATAAAGTGAGGATATATAAAATTCTTTTAAAAATATATATTGGGCAATAAAAAACATCAACTAACTGCATACAATTGCTACCACATTGTAAAATAAATTTTTATAATTTTCAAAAGAAGTTAATATGGAGAATTTTATAGAAACAATAACCTAATTTTTTTTTCTTATTTTAATATATTCACTATTCGTTTTGTCATATTTCAAGCCTTCATTTCTTTTTTATATAAAGCAATACAGGCAGTTACAGTGTACTATCCAGATTTAAAAAAATTGAACAGGATATTTTATTTGAATTATGAATTATATTTCATTTAAAACCTTGAATGTGTTATAAAAGCAATTGTTAAAAAGTAATATTTTAAAATCTGAATTCACAGAAAATATTTTCGATTAAAATATCGATTTTCATGTTATGCATAAAAAATAGGAATTCTTCGAAAAAATGCCTGATGTATCTAATATAATAAAGAAAGATGTTTCTGTGTGTGAGTGTCTGTGGAATCTGTAGTGGGAAATCTAAGTCATACGACAGTAAAATTTGGAACACAAGAACTTCAGGAATAAGTGCACTTTGACTTTTTTTTTTAAATATTAAATTAATTTTTATTAATTCTTGTTATTTTATGTTTTATCATGATTTAGGTTGATATGTACATAAATCAATTTCTCAGCAGCCTAAAATATTGTCATATATTTTGACATCATTGGAAGGATCAAAGAAAGTCCATTCTAGCAATGTTTAAACCAAATCCATGGGACAATTCTTTCATGTTTATTTTTTTTTTAAATTCGTCAAAATTTACATTTTTTTTTCATGATCTCATATATATATATCATCACATCCAAATTCTATATTTAGCACAATTCTATATTTTGGCTAAAACAACCCCATATATATGAACATTAAAAGTAATTTTAATTTTTGCAATTTTTTAACTGATCTCATTCAGTCATTGCAATAGTACGTTTACACTTCTCCATACGTTCGACTTCTCGCATTTTAAATTGAGAGTGACTATTTTGGCGTGAGGTGAAGATAGAATTCCACAGAAACATTATCGCCTTTACATGCGGGTAACTGATGTGTAATACGTTTAATCTGATTTCAGATGTTGTGGGGATTTAGATTCAAACTAATTGTATGTAAAGGATTGTATGCTTTTTCAGTTCTGTGCAATTGTTCGTCACAATGCTCACAATTTGTTGAAAGTGAAGTGATATTTATGTTTTGCTATTTTTTTATTTCAGACATTTTAGATAGTTAATTTTAGACAGTTAATTTTTTATTTCAGTTTGGTTTCATAATCAAATCATTTATAAAATGTTCAATCAAATCATTTATAAAATAATCATTTATAAAATATTCTTTTGTTTTCAATGTGAAGAGATATTCTATAGTGTTATAAAGTGATATTATATGATGTCTCAGAATAGTTTATATAATTATAAACTATCTCATTTCAAATTTTATGTAATATGAATTATATCTCATTGTGATTTTGTGTTAGAAGATTTGTTTTTCTTTTCTCGCTTTTGTGGAGAATGTGAGATTCCATTACATGGAAATTTTATGGAGCAGAGCTCCTTGTGCTTAAACTAAGGATTTCGCATCTCGTGATGATTTGAATTGAAAGTGATTTGGCAATTTAGAAACTTAGTGGTATATTTTAAATAGTGGGTACTTATTTAGGACCTGGGCAATACTGGGTAATTCATTCTATCTTACTTAATAAAGGAAGATGTGTGTGTCTGTGCAGTCTCTAGAAGGAAATCTAAGCATTATACAATCATGAAACTTGGACACAGGTACTTCAGGATCAGCATTTTAGCAAACAAAAAAATTTGATTTCATATATAATTTTAATTTGTGTAATCTTTTAAGATATCACATTCAGTCATCACAATGGACCATTTCACACTTTAATGAAAGATTTGATCTTCCCATGCTTTACATCATATCCATTTTAAAGAGGGGCAAGCAGGGTGTGCATAATGAAAGGTTCTTGGCATTAGAATTTTTAAATAGTGGGTACTTATTTAGGACCTGGGCAATGTTGGGTAATTCATTCTATCTTACTTAATAAAGGAAGATGTGTGTGTCTGTGCAGTCTCTAGAAGGAAATCTAAGCATTATACAATCATGAAACTTGGACACAGGTACTTCAGGATTAGCATTTTAACAAACAAAAAAATTTGATTTCATAAATAATTTTAATTTGTGTAATTTTTTAAGATATCACATTCAGTCATCACAATGGACCATCTCACACTTTAATGAAGATTTGATCTTCCCATGCTTTACATCTTATCTATTTTAAAGAGGGGCAAGCAGGATGAGCATAATGAAAGGTTCTTGGCATTAGAGAGGAAAAGGTTTCCTACAGATTTTGAACCTTTTATTTTTGTCTGCTTTGCGGAGAGCACCTATTTTTGCTTTGCAAATAGCATGCTTGGGGAATTGTGCAGTAATGGGCATTTATTTATGACCCAGGCAACACCAAGTAATTCATTCTAGTTTGTCATAAGAAATTATCCAGAAAATCCAACTTGCTATTCAGCAGAATTTTGCAAACCTCTATTTTTGAAACCATCAAATCCATTAATTTCTGGAATTTAAAAATGAAAATTGAGTTCATTTATCAAACTTCAAGGTCTACATTATTTGAGATAACATTTCATTTATCTTTTTCTTGTTTAAAAACTGAAATTTTAAACAAAAATGTGCTGCTTTCTAATATTTTTCTGTGGGAGTGTTACTGGTCTAGAGTGATTTTGAATCATGGATGCATCTGTTTATAGTATAGGATCGATCTCTGATATAGTAAGAATGACAGGAAATCTCAGATTCCATCACAGCAGAAACAGAACGACAGGAAAGGAAAACTTTTCCCCCTAGTGCGACATTACCAAACTAACTTTTCACATGATGGCAAAAAGTTCAAAATGGGAAAAAATGCACATGTGTAAAAACTTTGACTACTATAAAATATAGGTAAAAACCACACAGAAATATAGGACAAATATAACATATAGAACATTTTCTTCATTTTTGAAAATATATATAGGATATATAGGAAGTACAGGATTACTTCTACCCCTAATTGTTGGATAAATGATATGAAAATAATTATACAATGTGACCAAATACATTATTTTTTATATATTATTCGATTTTGCTAAGCAACTAAAATCTCAGCTAATCAGAGACAAAAAAAACCCATACATCAAATTAAAGGATGTAGCTATTGATGTACTTGGCACATTTAGTTTTTAAGTGGCCATATACACCTAGATAGGTAAGAAAAAAATTATCTACAATATTTTAAAAATATTCTATTCAAATTTCATAAAAAAAATACTTAGAACTGGCTGAGATATAGTGATTACACTGACACAAGTGCAAGAACTTGGGACTGTGTTTTTAAAACTTTAAACATGTTATTTTTTTTAATTACTTTTTGAAAATCAGTTATCAGGGTATCTTGGGAAATTTTAGACAGATTACTTTAACATTTGGAATAATTCTTCTAGCAGTAACACACAGCTAACTATGCAGTCCATTCTCAATCAAAGCATTCCTTGCAATTTTACTGCAAAAATTAAATGTTTTATTGAGTAAAGAATTGTTAATTTCCATTCACGTGCAATTCATTTTTTTTTTTTTACACATTGAATATAAAAAAACTCTACCATGCTAATTATGTGCGGTCCTAAGATTTACTTTAATTTTTTTATTTGAGTTGAAACCTGCATGAGATAGCCATGTGAAAAAGACAGGACTGATAAAAAAATGTTCCCATCTTGTGAATTCTATGTTTCTGTCAAGAATAATACTGTAATTTGTATTTTATCATTGAATAAAAAAAAGCATTTACAAATGGTTCATCAATTTTCCACAATCCAAGTTTAAAAAAACTTTTGCAAATCTTGTGTGTATGTGGCCCCTTGAATTGACCCTATGAACTTTTATTGCCTCTGACATATTATTTACCAATGACTAAAAATGTTGAAAAGTTACATAAAGTAAAGTAAAAGCAGTAAAATAGTAACCTTGAAATGGACAAATCTTTATCAGATTTTCTGAAAGAAAATTTATTCGGTGTTTTTCTTGGAGTTCTGGGAGTTCTAATGACTTCATCAGCCTTTTCATAAAACAGCATATAAGCATTCCAGTAACGCTGCCGAGTTTCAGGATAAGAGTTACCTGTAAAAAAATTGATAGGCAAAACTCAAAACATAACTTAAGTGTTAAAAAAAATAAAAAGCATTTTTTTAATATAAATAAGTGTACATATAAATTAACTGAGATTTTAAAAATTAAAAAGCATATATTAAAATGATGTACTGACAACTCTTTCTGACATAATTAAGGAAATCATCGAAGAGAATAATTAAATAAAAGTCTTCAATTGCATATGTATTTGCAGTATTTTATCATATTCTTTATAATTTTAAAGCACTTTCATTTGTTCTTAAATTTATATACCTGCATTTTAATTTACTGATTTAGTGAGAAAAATAAAGTTTTCATTCAGCTAAATTTTTACCCAAAAAAAAAAAAAAATATAGATAATGTTATAGAAAGAGCATTTGAATCATAAGAAAACAACAAAAGAAGTGAAGGTTGAGTATTACTTGGATTCCTAACTTTAGCTTTATACGTTCCACCAAAGCATTCAGACTCCAGTGTCTGGTCATTCATTTCAAATTCTTCAACAGTAATATCATTGAACTTAAACCACTTTCCAAGTTTATCACCACCATCTGATCTAAAAATCAATATATATATATACATTATAAAATATGAAATATGTGTTAACATTTAGTGAATTATTTAATAAATTAAAAGTATAAAATAAGTCAATATACTACTTGTAAAACGCTATACTGCTATTTACATGTGTATAATCATATAAATACACAAATAGGACACATAACTATGTAATGCTAACATGTAACTCATAATAATGCTAATAAAGTAACAGAAGATCGGCCAGGGGGAGTTGCTACCCCCACCTCTCTGGTAAAAGCTTTTATTCGCCATGGCAAATGCTCCCGGTAGCCAATATTTCCTACACCATTTTCTTCATGATGCTTTTAATACCATAAAAACAAATTACATACAAACATATACATTTTCTACCAATTTAAAAACTTGTAAATCCACAAAATTATTCAACTATTCTCCTAATACAGTCCATGGAACATAATATAAAATCCACAACAATTGATCTAAAATACTAATGTTTGAAATTATTTCACTAGTGGTTATTTAATACTATAAAATCAATATATTCAAGTCCAAATGGGCCAAAGTCGTGTTACTAAAAGTTCATAACTCAGTTATGAACTTTGAGTTATGAATGTTTAGTAACATCACTTTGGCCCATTTAGATTTGGATATATTGATTTTATAGTATTAAATAACCACTAGTGAAGTAATTTCAAACATTAGTATTTTAAATTAGTTGTGGTTGATTTTAGAGTATTAAATAACCACTAGTGAAGTAATTTCAAACATTAGTATTTTAGATCAGTTGTTGTGGATTTTATATTAAGTTTCATGGACTGTATTAGGAGAATAGTTGAATAATTTTGTCGATTTACAAATTTTTAAATCGGTAGAAAATGTATATGTTTGTATGTAATTTGCTTTTATGGTATTGAAAGCATCATGAAGAAAATGG
This sequence comes from Amaurobius ferox, assembly GCA_951213105.1. Lineage (NCBI taxonomy): Eukaryota > Metazoa > Arthropoda > Arachnida > Araneae > Amaurobiidae > Amaurobius > Amaurobius ferox. The sequence goes on along the minus strand of OX578137.1, from coordinate 110,941,922 downwards.
TGTAGGAAATATCGGCTACCGGGAGCGTTTGCCATGGCAGAAAAAAGCTTTAACCAGAGAGATGGGGGTCACAACTCCCCCCTGGCCGTATCTTCTGTTACTTTACTAACATTATTATGAGTACATAGTTACTTGTCCTATTTGGGTATTTATATAAATATATATATATATATATATATATATATATATATATATATATATCAACAGAATGACAAAAATTAAAAACAAAAGTACAGATCTACACTATTAAAATGTGTACTACTATGCATGTATATGTTCAAAGTTTTTCTCAGCAAGTTTTCATTTTCAAATCATGGTTAGTGCCTATGACAGTACTGTTTTTATAGAAGGTATTTAGCGGGTAAAAAAAGATCAAAAGAATTAAAATTTTCAATTATTTGTAAAAAGCTCTATTGTTAATGACCGAACTAATGGGGATATTCACTTTGCTCTTAGCCATGCATTCTACACAGTAAACATATTTTTTTAAATGAAAGTAAGTGAAGAAATATTTTTTTACTTTTGCATGACTTTTTTTTTTCAATTTTAGAGAAAGGCTATTTAATTACCATAAAGGATCAGCAAAAATTTCAAAGGGTTATTTCAGATTTTGAATTAGCCGGTGTTATTTTTAATTTGCAATTACTAGAGGAAAGACAAAAACTATTAAAGTTTTTTTAGCATATATTTCTTGTTTTCTAAATTTATGAATGGTAACCACTTTTTTCTCTTTATCTTTATTCTATATAAGCAAGTTCTTTTATAAAATCAGCACACCACTGTATCAGCTGTAGTTAAAACAGTTGGCACTATATCTAAAATCTAAAACAAATTCAGATACTTCTCCAAAATGCAAATTTATATCAAATGCCATAAATGCATGCAAATATACTTCATTTAAACTTAAAATTGAAGAAAAGGTACATAAAAATGTTATCTTTACCTTCTTTCCTTTACATAGCTGTAATAGTGGCCAGCATTTGCTTGTCCACTGTGCACAATGACACCCACCAGCTCATACATAATACTTCCTATTTTTTGCATGCCAGGAGTCGAAGGCACAACCTGGTCTTCACTATCACTCACATTTAAAGTTTCTCGCTCCTGAATACCATCTGCAGTATAGGGCTGCATGTCTAATCGCCATGGAAACTATACAAAATAATAAAAACATCAATCATGCATAAAGCATTGATTATGAAACACTTTTCAACTGCAATGCAATTTTATTTAAACATCTCTAAAATGCGATACATTCAGCAGTAATATTTTTAAAATTATCACAATACAATAATTTATTACATTGGAAAACTTCAAACTTCATCGAAAAAAATGAACTATATTCAAATGGCATCATTGAAATATAACTCGCCTGGCTCTCTATGTAAAACTGTAAATATTTCATCCCTACACTTTTATTCCATTCCTTTCATTCATCACAATACTACAATAAGTTATTTTATTTAAAAACTTAAAACCATGGAGGTAAACGTAATTTAACTCTATGCTTAAAACTTCATAAAAAAAGTCTGCTATAAAATCGTTTGTTCTCTATGTAAAATCAATGAATGTTTCATTCATATCAGCTATATCTCAGACTCAAAAAGATAAATAATTTTGTGTAAAAGAAATTCAGCAATTCTTATACAACTCATCCTACATCTTTATGTGTTTATATTCTCCTTAAGTGAAAATTAGGCTTCGTTGTAGAAATAATCAAAATTTGAGAATCATTCAAACTCAAATATATTGTAATTGCGTTGTTTCAAAATGTAGATGCACAGAAATTAAGCAAAAATAAAACGGTTTTAGGATACATACAACGTTAAATATAAATTAAAAAGAACTTTAAAATTCACGATATGACAAAAGATGGATGCCATATTTTATTTTGAACTGGGTCACGTGATCTCTTCATATAATATGGGTGTAATTATTATTTTAATTTTTATTTAAAAAGATACTGAATATATTTTGCTGAAATTTATTTCATATTTTTTATGGGATAATTTGAATATTTCCTAAAACTTTCGAAACAATTTGTGAATTTTAAATTCGCTTAAAAAATGTTTGAAAAATTAGGTCCCATAGGGCTCAATGTATTTCATTTTTCATCCCGGGTTCAGTCCAAAACTAATTGGGTGATATTATTCATTTATATTCCCATAGGTTCCACAGACCGTCTGAACAACATACTAAAATTTCATTTTGATAAAGTCATTTTTACAACAGTTATTGTGCTAATGAACAGACAGACAGACGGAATGAACAAACTCATAAACACTTTTTAACTATGTTGTAAAGGGTTGAAAAAATAAATAAATTCAAAAACATGCTGTCTCTCCAACCTAAATGATATATTATTATCCGAAACTGTAGTTTTCCAGGTCATAATACATCAGTTAGGTTACAATACCATACCTGCTAACCTGGGAAAATTGGAATGTGTAAAATTTTGCGTGAATAACATTTATAATGATTTTTTTTAAACTACATGCGCAAACAACATTTCTAATGAATTTAACTATGTACAAGTACCTGCATTAAAAAAAATACTGCATTAAATATCAGGCATAGTACTGGTAGAATATGAAAATTTAGGAAATCAATTTTATAAAATTTCAGGACAATAAATTATAAAACAAAAAATATATAAAGGTTTTATCTGGTGAGAATTACTTTATAATGAAAACAAATATTTATGTTTGGCAAAACACAGGTTTTCACTAAAGAGAGTAACAAATATTGATCTCTAATTAATAAAGACAAAAACAAAATATAGCACTGAATTATATTACTGCCAAAATGGTTTCCTTTCTATTTACCTAAATCATTGCTTTGATACCACTTTTTGGAAAATAGCCCTTCACAGAGTTCATACCCATTTTTTAAATAGAAAAATTTATATTACGCAAATATAATTAAAAAATTAACCTTAATAATTAGCCATAATATGTAAATAAGCTAGTTTAGTCGATTTAATATGCAACATTTAAATGATGGAGATGGATGGAAAAAGATACTAACATACTCTCGTCACGTCACGCAAAGTAACTAAATTGCACAATCACACTGTTTATACGAAAATAATTAAGAAATTAACCGTAGTAATTAATCAGAATATAAAAATAAGCTAGTTTAGTCAATCAAAAATGCAATATTTAGAAGATTGAGATGGATGGAAAAAGATACTATTGTACTCTCGGCGATTCATGATAACAAACTGAATTGCGCAATCGCAGTGTTTATGCGAAATTAATGAACAAAATAACATTTTAGCGATTTATGCTGAATTAAACAACCTTTAAAGAAGTATATTTATTACTTTCATAACATAAGTGATCGAGATCTTAATTTACATTACAGGCGGCCGCAAATCTCCATTAATTTGATTGGCATTACCCTGGATTTTATTATGGATTTGCTGCGATCCTGGAAATGGTAGATATCAGTGCTAAAAAAGAGGAAAATCGGTGTTTTCAAGGAATTATACCATATCTGGTTAATTGATAAATTAAAAAAAAAAGCCGGAGAATTTCGCTGGAGATTGATTTCCTAGTAATATTAAAAAATTCAAATAAATGCGGAAATGCGTAATATATAGCAATATATGCGTAAAAGCGTAAAGAGCAGTTAAAATGCGTAAATTTTACGCATAATGTGTAAAAGTTGGCAGGTATGCAATACAAAGTTAAATAGAATATGACACAAAACCTTTTATTCCATATTATATAAGCTGAAATTATCTAAAATACTGCACTTTTTGATACAATTATTTTTTTTTGTATAACAGGAAAAAAAAAAACTCTAGTACACGGAAAAAGTTTCATTGACTCTCAGGTTTTATTAAATGCATCTATCCAAGATGGCAGATCTATTTCAGTAACTGAAAAATTAATCTCTGCCATAAAGCAAAAAAGGTTCTTTGAATAAACACATATAACAGTCAAAGCCTAATTTGTATTACTGACATCATTAGGCAAACTATATATAACAAGAAAGATAAATCATGGATAAAGCATTGTTTATGAAATACTTTTCAACTCCAATGCAATTTTATTTAAACACCTCTAAAATGCAATACATTCCTCAGTAATATTTTTAAAATTATCACAATACTACATTAACTTATTGTATTTGAAAACTTAAAACTTCATCGAAAAAAATGAACTTCATTCACATGACGGAATTGAAACATAAATTGCCTGGTTTAAATATCTCTAAAATGTGATACATTTCTCGGTAATATTTTTAAAATTATAATAATATTACAATAATTTATTATATTTGAAAACTTCATCGAAAACAAATGAACTTTTTAAAATGACATCATCGAAATATAAATCGGCTGGCTCTTTAAATAAAAGCAGCATTTCATTCATCCCAATACTATAATAATTAATTTTATTTAAAACTTAAAATCATGGAGGTACAAGTAATTTAACTCTATGCTCAAAACTTCAACAAAAAATCATTTGCTTCTCTGTAAAATCAATCATTGTTTCATTCATATCAGCTATATTGCAAACTCCATGGGATAAATAATTTTGCATTAAAGAAATGCAGGAATTCTTATAAAACTCATTCTACATCTTTTGGTATTTACTTCCTCCACAAGTGAAAAGTAAGCTTCGTTGTAGAAAAAATCAAAGTTGGATGATCATTTAAACTCAACTATATTGCAATTGCGTTGTTTCAGGATATAGATGCACAGAATTTAAGCAAAAATAAAGCGGTTTTAAGATGGATACAACAGTAAATATGAATTAAATAGAACTTTAAAAATCACGATTTTGACACAGGATGGATGCCATATATTATTTTGAAATGATTCATGTCATCTCTTCATATAAAGGATGTAATTATTATTTTAATTTTTATTTAAAAAACTACTGAATATATTTTGCTGAATTTTTTTTTATATATTTTATGGGATAATTTGAATATTTCCTAAAACTTTCGAAGCAATTTGTAAATCTTAAATCCACTTAAAAAATTTTTGAAAAATTAGGTTCCATAGGGTTCAATGTATTCAAGGAAAGTGGTAAACTGTTCTTGATTCGAAATCCTTAGTCAGGGAAATGTTATAAAATGATGAAAAGGTTTCCCAGGCAATTTTATGGGAAATTTTCCCAAGGATAGTTACTAGTGCTTTTGAAAATGAAAGTTTATAAATTAGAAATATTGATGGCTGCAAATGTTTCTGAGATTAGTATATTTAATATAGTTTGATTATAGCAATCAAAACGATGCATCTTATTGTCGACATAGATCAAAATTTAAAACCAATATAGACTAGACTTGTGAAATGATATCAAAAAAATACCTTGAAATAAATTTAGTTTCAGAAGGCCTGAGAATAGAAATTCTGATTCAAAATTTGTGTATAAGGGACAATTTTTATAGAGAAGGTTAAATTTCTATATCATATATATATATGCCCTATTATTACAAAAAATTAAGTAGTTTAAAATACATTTTATTTCTATGTGCCCAATTTTAATTGTTGCCCTTAGAGAGTGGTCAGGGTTTGCTTGCTAGCAGATCTAACTTTTGAAGGCAATTCATAAAATTTATTTATTAAATGCAATTTATGAAAGAGGAAAATAATTTATTACAGCAAAAATAGCTAATTTAAGAAGTAAATTAGTTTAGTTGTAACTCTATCAGTACATGTACATTTTCTAATTTATAAACTAAAATAAATTTAAATTTGTCAAACCTGCATGCTAAAAATTGGAAATTATTTTTATTATTCTGTAGCTGACTGTAGAGATAGCATTGTGCCTGCATCTATACAAAATGACTTACATGCAAATTCATTGTTTAGCTGCTTCTAACTACTTACTGATATCTGCAAAATATTCAGAATATCCAGAATATTTTTAGATATCTAGAACAATGTACCTAAAGGTTTCTAAATAATCATTCTGATACTGTAAAATGAAATCTACTTCACATATGCAGTAGTGTTATAATATGCTGGTATAATATTATAATAGTGGTATTGTATGCTAGTATAGTTTTGTTAATAGCAATTCCATATAAGAAAAGCCCTTCGCTACATATCTTTGTAATACTTAATGACAAATTTGGTGATAATTTGATGACTTTAGCAACAAATTTGGCAAAACATCACATGTTGTCACATTGATAAAAAAAACATCAACGTGTTGTGACATTGATAAAAATGATATCAAAATGGTGAAAATTCGATATCGAAGAATATTAAGTTCACTTTCTTTGATAGCCCGTTACTTTATTCCTGATTTAAAATATAGTGGGTTTCATTGTTTGTAGAGCAGATACGTTTTGTTAGTTGGGTCTAGAGTTTTGTAAATTAATTATGTTTCATAAGGGGCAGTATAGCAATAGTGTTTTTGAGTCATAAAAGAATTAATAATTGGAGAGGTGAACAGCTCATATACTGCTCAAGGATATTAGGAGTGTAAGTGCTGCAGGAAAGCAGATAGGCGGTAATCTTTTACAACTTATCCTGAGCTTAATTTCCAGATGAGCTTAATTTCCAGTTTCTAATATTTCATTATATTCTATTATATATAAGATTTAATATGACTCGTTAACGATTTAGAGGAAAGAAAAAATGTTAAACATTGTTATATAAGAATTAAGATTCTTAACATGATCATATTGATAGTTTGCAAATAGATAGCAATATAAAATAGATAGCAAATATTTTTATATGCTATGGCAAAATTCTCACTTTTTTTAATCTTATTAAATATCTTATTAACTGTCTACAGATCAATATCTGGTATACATAAAATAACTTTATGTAATAACTGATTCATAAATAAACATATATTCCTTTTAAAAACAATTCATTTTTCATTTTTGATAATTTAAGAACAAATTCCATATACTAATGCAATGCAGTACATTTTATAAATGGTGATAAGAAAATCAACATTTTAATGCAAATTCAAAATAAAATAAACTAACAACTAAGCCTTTCATATATATCAAATTTATAAAGAACAACACACACTAATTATGCATCATGCATAAAATAGGATATTCATGTAAAAGTAAATTATACGAGTTAAGCTTCACTCAGACCAACACTTGAAAATACAACTCCTAATCTCAGGATAAGTATTTTAAAGACTGGGTTATTAGGGCTGATATGACACCTTCACATAATTTTAGTATATGATACCTTCACATAATTTTAGTTTGTTCTACATATTTGCACTAATGTATAAAAAAGAATTAGTTTGTTTCAGAATAATTGAAAAATAAATTGAACTTTATAATGTAAAAGCACAAGAAAACACCATATGATTTATAAAAGTTTGTCTATTGCTTTCAAAATTTCATGTTCATTACAGCCCTTTAAGCCTAAAGCTATATGATCATATGTGTCTGGCATTATCTAAATATTTTGCTTCCTGGTTCGTGTGATATAATAAACTCCAAAAAAGAATGATCGTGCCACTCTACAGAAAGTATACAATATCAATTTTGCACAACAGATGGTGAGCCTAATTAGTTCTTGAGTTACAATTGACAGTCATTCTTATGTTTACAAGTACACATGAAACAGTTCAGCAATTTATCTGTCGCAATTAAATAATTATTAACATATTTTTAATTGCTTAAATATAAATTATTAAATTAATGTTTAAATAAGTGGAAAGTAAAAAATATTATAAATTATACATTCATTCTTTTGCTCGTAAGGCATAATATTTCGTCACTTGTACGATGATGCTAATTTGGCATTAAGATCATCACATTTACTGTCATAAACGTAAGATTTTTTTCCAAGAAACTTTTGATTACTGTATTATAAATATTAATTATAGCCTAAATTAGTACGAAAAATGTAAATATCCACATAAAATACAATCAATGAAACATATATTTACATGAGCATTGGCAAGGGCCAGAGAGGGGCCACACCCATCTCCTCTAGATTCTAAAATTCAGTGACAAAGTTCATCATTCCTGAAAGGCATTATAATCCACCAGCAAACCATGTGCAGATAAAATATATGAGTATTATCACTTTCCACCTTTTGTCCACATTTCAAGGACTCACATAAGCCATTACAAAAACTGCAAAAGCAGTACAAAAATACATTGTGAAAAATTCAATGTATATTTATGAATCTCGAAAACTAAGATTTTCATTGTAAATAAATAAAGTCAATAAAATTGCAATTAGTTTATTTGTAAAAGTTTTTGGTTAAATAAAATTTCTTTCTGCAATTGAACAAGAAAAAGCCTAATCTGCATAATTGTGTGGGTTAGGGTCTGTGACATTTACACTGAAAAAGCCTAACCTGCATGATTGTACAAACTCCCCCAAGTATCAGATTTTTTTAATTTTTTTTTGTATCAACGGGGTCAGTGACTAATTAAAAACTAAAAGGAGATAAAATTTTAAGGTGAAAAGATTTCTGGCTTTAAAGGAATATAAATGAGATTATTTTCTCCACGACATAAAAAACAAAATTGGCTGAAAAATTTTGCTCAGATAATTAGATTTACTTACCTTAAAATAGTCATCAAACTTTAAAGATCGATTAGCTTCCCAGTCATAATCAAATCTCTTTAACTGAATGACCAAAACAGGAGGGAGGTTTTTAATACATGTTCTTTTAATGGTGTTTCTCTAAAATGAATTATATTTCAATCAATACTTTTAAATAAGCATTTAATAAAAATTCAGTTCAAAGTTTTGCATTGAATAAAAAGTACAATGAACATGAAACTTGAATACAGTGAAGCCCAATTATGAGTTTAAATACAATGAATTATCGGCAAATATGAAGTTTTTACATTCCCTCAGATCAGTAATATCATGAACATGTTTAATAGATTGGATATTGTAAACAATATAATACTCAGATACCAATTATTAATGCTCAAATACCAAATTTTCAGTCCTGAGAAGAGAAACATATTTTTAAGGCTTTTTAATCCATGGCTATGCCATTTTAATAAGTATAGTCATTAATTTTAATAAGTGTCATTTTAACAGTAATACCATTTTAAGGCTATTTAATACTTCTACAGTAAAACCTCTGTAATATTCGCCTCTGAATAATGATACCGTCAAAAGAATGGACACTTATACTACTAAGAACGAAATGTTCTCATAAAGATAACTTTAGTCAAAACCTACAAGAAACTTTGAATAGTGGTCAGAAAAATTCTCGAATGGTCAACGCCTACTACACACTTCACATTACTGCATACAAAAGCTGCAATAAAATGCAAGTTTTTGAATAGACAAAAGACTCACAACAATCCCTTACTCCACCCCTTATCAAGCATTATTATCAACCCTTCATAACTTTCTAGTGAATGCAAAATAATGAAGCACTCGCAGTTCCGGAGAAAGAAGAGTTGAATAAGATTATCCCCACACACACCCCACCCACCAAGCATGGCAATTCAGTGATAAATTTTTAAGAGCACAATAAAACCCATGAACATTTACAGATGGAAGAAGCATTTTCATCAAATAATTCTGAAATAATTGAAGCTAAAGTTTTAAATGATGATGAATTAGAAGATCAAAAGCAATAAAAAAGAAGCTGCAGTATCAAACAGCTCAAATATAAAAACTAGATAAGAAATCTGGTGGCTTAAAATATATGAAATTTGGCAATTAAAGTAGCTAATGCAGACTATCAGATACTATAACGGCATAATAAAAGTTTACTAAACAAAATTTTACTCACAATTTGGAGCGAAACATAAATACATAGCCCTTTAGGTCTGAGGTTTTTATCTTTGCTTTTATTTTAATTTCAATTTTCAATTGAAGTAAGAATTTATACATTGAGTCTGTGACATTTGTCATAGGTTGAGTAATGACAACTACTAGTATAAAATGTTGAACTTAATAGATTCACAATACCTTAATTAATTTCAATATGTGGGATGGAATGACCCTACGCATGATAGAGCAAGTGTTAAAAGGCATTAATGAGCAAGCATTTATACATTGTATTCTTTTCTCAAGTCATTTTTTTTTTAATCATTTTTCAGTAGTCGATGATACTGAACATAGGCCAATAAGTAATCCTACTCCTACTAAAGAATTTAGTTTGGCTGGACAATGCAACAATCAGAGGAATAGCTTCATGCTTTTGCCAATGTTGAAACCAATAGGACATTGAAACCAAGGTCTTTTGTGCTTGGTACACAGAGAACAGAACATGGCTTATGGCTTATAGCCCATTACTTCAACATCAACAGCTCATGGTCACACATTCCCTTTCCACTAGAGGAAGGGGAGAAGGAATTTCCGTGATCTTGAGCCACTGATTCTAAAGTAATGGACTATAACATGGAGCAATCTATTTTTGAGAATAATTCTTAAGCAACATCACCATCTCTGATTTTCTTTTGCTATGTCTTTTAACTACTTGCAAAAAATAATTCATATCTGCCAAGTAATTTCTTACAAAAACTTCAAACATTTCAACATAGGCATTGGGTATAAGGAAGCTTCACTCCAATTATTTTAGCAGAGACAAAATTTGCTTGCAACATTGCAACTAAGCAAACTGTTATAACAAACTTTTTTAATTAAAGGAACACAAAAGATTTATTTTCATATGAATGTAGTTCATTATTAAGCTTTGGAGAAATCTTTTAGGGCATTTATCTTAGTAACATCTCCAAACAATGGTCACCACTGAACGACAACTACACAAGGTGCCCCAAAAACATTGACCTTGGCTTTTATTCCTTAAATATTGATCTTAGACACATATAATAAATTACAAAGTTACGTAAAAAAAGGTACAGAATTTTATGAAATCAATTAAAATTTTCAAGGGAATTAAATTTTAAGTACAAAATTCAAATTTTTATATGGCCCCCACACAAAAACATTTCCAATGAGTAAAATGTGCCCCATACACTAATAAGGTGATGTACAAAATTTCAGCATTTTATCATAAAAAGTCCCAGAGATATGAAAAGACAAAAATGCTGGCCTAAACCACTTTCAATGCATTGACATGGGTTCTCAGAGGGGAAAAATCATATTCGCAGATCATGTTTCAGGGGTTATACACAAATTACAAAAGAAAACAATGATTACATAAATAAATAATAATTTTGCTATTTATTGGTACAAATGTATCTACACTGTAGAAATAATAACTTTACACAAAGCTTGTTCAAAATGTTCTCCATCCATGCCAATACAGAGCTGCATTCACCTTATAATACTTCTGTGCACTCGATCAAGTTCTTGTTCGGTGATGTCACGACAACCATCTTGAATGCGTTGTTGCAACTCTGCTTTATTTAAGGGAGGTGACAGATAAACAGTTGTGTGTAAAAGACCCCACAAATAAAAAAAACATAGGCATTAAATCAGGCGGTCTAGGAGAAATTCGACTGGCCCATGCAAGCCAATCCACCTGTCTGAAAACTTGTTATTTAACCAGTGTTTCACAACTGTAGTTTGGAGAGATGGAGATCCGTCCTGTTGAAACCATACATGTGGAAGTACTGTTAGAGGCAGTTCATTCATAAAATCAGGAATAACCACATTCAGAATCTCATTAACATATCTGTCACCCGTCAACGTACAATTATACAGTATGGATCCAAACAAACGATTTCTGAAAATACTACAACATAACATTGACAGAAAATTGCTTCTGATGATGCATATCACGTACCACGAATGGATTTGTATCAGACCAGAAGTGCTCATTTTGAGGATTTATGCATCCATCTTGTTTAAAACAGCATTTGTCAGTCCAAATTACATTTTACAGGAAAGAGGGATTTGCATCTTCCTGATTCAGAGCCCAATTATCAATGTCGTCTAGATTTTTGTAATCTGTTGACTCCTGTCCTTGCACACCATGAATGTTAAAAGGATGCCATTTATTCAGTCTCAGTATTCTCCATACGGTTGCACGTGGTATGTTCATTTCTGAAGCAGTGGTATGAACACTACTATGTGGATGACTGCAAAAATAAGTCAAAATATCAATTTCTACATCAGTTGAGTGAAGTCTGGGCCTACCTAGTCCATCTACACGATGTACGCTTCCTCTTTCCTGCACTCGTTGCACCAATTGGGAAATAAATCTCCAAGAAAGATATCGAGAATTGGGAAAAGTACATTGATATTCCCATGCAGTTTCGTTAGCATTGTGATTGCAAAAACTGTACAGCACAAGCATTTCAAAAAGTTCTTCATTGCTGCATTGCGACATACTGTCGGTACAGGCTAACTACACTCTCAAAATATAACAGAATTGTGAAATACTTAAGGGTCGCTTAGACTGCAGAGCTGCGTGCACTACGCTTGTGTAAGTGAGATGATTTATCAATGGCAGAGCAAAAACAACTTTCTCATGTGATCATGCATCTGTTGCGATGGTGTGACGCACTGATCAGAGGCAGTAATTTGCATATGCATACATTTCTAAGCTGTTTTAATGTTCATTTTGATTGTGCCATTTCCAAGTTTTATTCTGTAATTAATCATGTAAAATTTTAAGGTATTGTTCAGGAAGCATATTTTTGAAAAATTGTAAATAAATCTAAAGATCATATAGGCAGATATGCATCATAGGCAGATATTATTTGCCTATGATGCATTTCTGCATTGCGTCATTTGCACGCTTGCTGTAAACATTTACATTTTAATTTGTGATTAATCCCTCACCAACTTTGTTTAAACATACCTCTGGGACTTTTTATAATAAAATGCTGAAATTTTGTACATTACCTTATTAGTGTATGGGGCATATTTTACTCATTGGAAATGTTTTTGAACGGGGGGTCGTATAAAAATTTAAATTTTGTATTTCTTCAAATTTAATCCGCTGAAAATTTTTATCGATTTCATAAAATTCTGTACCTTTTTTATGCAACTTTGTAATTTATTATATATATCTAAGATCAATATTTAAGGAATAAAAGCCGAGGTCAATATTTTGGGGACACCCTGTATATGATCGATTCCCTTGGTGATCCTTGTTTGGAAGTTGCATGGTATTTGGATTTCCTAATCTCTTTTCTGTACAGTGATTTATCTTCGAAGCTTTCCTTACATACCTCATATACTGAAAAACACACATGGGGAAATTTGGGTATGTTTAAGATTTCATGTTATTCAATTGCAGGGATAGTTAGGCGCTTTTTATTTATTTATTTTTTTTTTTGCCTTCAATATTCTTTAAAATGCAACACAGGACTAACCAATTATAATTATATGTTATAGATTCAACAGTTTGAAATAAAGTAACATATTTTTCCCTTGACAAAATAAACCACATTTAAACAATTCATTGAATTGTAAAAAAAAAAGAAAAAAAAATTATTACTTATATAATTTTACTTTGAATCAGTTATCACAAAAATCACATATAGAGAACAATTTTTCCTGTCTAAAGGACCAATAACTTTGTTTATATAAATACTATTTATTTATATTAGCTCCCCCCCCCCCATCCTGTTTCATTATAAACAGTTTCCACTGAATGCCTATTAAAAACATATAAGCACCAAGATAAGATTTCAATAAAATGCTAATATATTTTACAAGTTATAACCTAAATCAGAAACAAAATAGAAGTATATAGAGTTGCTTTTAATTATCATTAATTTGTAAATTTAAGCAAATTCATTAATTCGCAATTCAAATGAAATAAGTTTCTGTAGGTACAGTCTTAGGAAATACATGCAAACAGTTTTAATAAAAACATACTCCTAAAGCATTCTTCATTTGCAGGAAGCATACATAATACTATCAACAGCATCAGTACATTCAGAAAGTTTTTCTCCAGTAAAAGTGGTAAGTTGAATTCATTGGAATAATATAATATGTTATTTAAACATAACTTTAGTTTATATTTCGTTAACATATTTTGCTGCATTAATCATAAGCATTTTATTTTATATAATTTTGCATCTTGTTGTTAGATCTATTTGAAAATTACAGTAAAGCATTGTTTATATGCTTCTTGAGGGATCAGTAGAAAAAATCCTGTAAAACTGATAAAATGCATAATCCAAATTAATAGCATGGATAGGAGAATGTTGGTGACCAACAGAAAAAAGTTTATAAATAATAAAAGCATATAAATGGTGCTTTACAGCACAGGCCAACGTTTGCAAAAGAAAAGAAAATAATTTTAGCACATTAAATAGATTCAAAAATGTGAAATGATGAAAATAAAGAAATCTGTAAAATTTCGTTAAATTTAAATGTAAATTTAGCTTTTTAGTGAGAACACACAATCTTTATTGCAGAGACTTTCTGAATATGCATGCTACATAATACACAACCAAATAAGATTTATCAATATTGGAAACGAAAGCTGAAAATTCAATGTCCCTCAACATTAAATACAAAAAACAATGTCAAAATATTATTTTAAATATAAAATTACAAAAATTATAATTTTTGTTTATTTTTGCGCATAAAAATTATCTTTTTATTTAAAGATCTATTTTTCTGATTCTCTTTGCAGCACACAAACGAAACTTTAAAATTTGAAAAATAATTTAATGAACAAACATACTTTTTCATGGCACTTTTCACACAAATAAGCATTATGTCCTTCAAGAAGCTCCCCTTTTACAAATTGATCAAGTGAATCAATCAGGTTCTGACTTTTCACAGGCAGGTTTAAAGCCATAAATGTCTCTTCTCTTTCATATCTGCAAATATAAACTGATAATAAATACTAGGAAAAATACACATCTTTTAACATAATATAATAACCTAACAAAAGTGAACAAAATCAGCTTCAGAAAACAAAATATATTGTTTAAGCAGGTGAACAACAAAAACATCAGCTCATTTTTGTGCAAAGAATAAGTTTTAAATGCAGATAAATACACATCTTTTAACATAACATAATAACCTAACAAAAGTGAACAAAATCAGCTTCAGAAAACAAAATATATTGTTTAAACAAAAACATCAGCTCATTTTTGTGCAAAGAATAAGTTTTAAATGCAGATAAAATATCATCATCATAACCTATATAAAAATCTGATGTGGGCAGCACATGACGTTCCCTACAAATTCAAATTCATTTTCTTATTTTTTATTTCACTATGCATTAAATTGAGTTTAATTGCTGAAAATAACATGGATACTTTTCTGATATTATATCCAATTTGCAGTTTTAATGCATGTTCCTTTCATTTGGCAACTTAATGCACTTTAAAGTTTTCAGCTTTTCAAAATTCCAAAAATCTAAAATATCTCGAGAACAGTTCATCCTAGAGTCATCCTGGGGTCAGTCTTATTAGCTATTGTGTCAAAAATTACATGAAGAACAAATATTTAATTAATATATTTCAGCAATTTCAGTCATTTATTTCACATTTTCATGATCTTTACAGGCCATTTCGCAAAAAAAGGGTCAGTTATATATTTCCGAATCATGCCAAAAATATCAACAGTATCAGAATGACCTTCAAAGGGTGTAACCATAAAATTTTAATAAGTTTCATTATATAGTTTATTCACTACAGTAAAAAACGTTTTCTGTTCCCCCAAATTAAAATCTAATATCTCGAGAATGGTCCATCTCAAATTAATATAGATAGTCTGATTCTTTTCATCGTTAATTAACAGGAGTAAGGCTCAACTCGACTTTCTCATACCAGAATCCATTTTATGATATTTTTTTTCAAATTTTACAACCGTACCAGACAACATGCTATAATTGTGATCAATTGGAACAAAGATTTTTCCAGATACGGTTAGAATAACAGACTAACGATACCATACATCAATACCATGCTACCTCTTAACAAAGCACAATTAATATCTTTGATTTAAGATCATGTTTATCAATTGGCGATATTTCTGTCAATTTCACAACATTTAAAAAACTATGCCAAGTTGGCAATATCCTGCCAAATTTTTTGCCAAGCATTATGGATGGACGGATGGAGAAATAGGTTATTAAGATATTAAATTAATAATTCCCAAAAAGCAACTTTGATTATAAAGGAATTTGATCTTTATTTTGCAAAATATTGGATGTTCATCAATTATGCACCATTTTATCAAGTTAGGATCATTTTATCAATATGAAAACAATTTCATTTATTTGGTGATATTTTGTTCTACTTGGAAACATTTAAAAAAAATCGCCAAATCTGTAGCCAAGTGGGATGATTGGATTGATAGAAAAACACTACCAAAACATCATTACAGTACTATCTCCAAACAAAACACATTTAATTTAATAGTGTCACTGTTATCATTTTGGCAACATTTTTTATTGATTTGGCAGTATATTTTATTGATTTGGTGATATTTTTATCGATTTGGTGACATTTTCATCAATTTCACACCATTTTAAAAAGTTGCCAAGCTGGCGATATCCCGCCATATTTGCTGCCAAACGTTATAGAGATAGAAAAATGGGGAAATGGGTTCTTTAAGTAAATTTTAAATAGCTTGTGATATATATATACAGGGTATCCCTAAAACATTGACCTCGGCTTTTATTCCTTAAATATTGATCTTAGACATATAATAAATTACAAAGTTGCGTAAAAAAAAAGGTACAGAATTTTATGAAATCGATTAAAATTTTCAAGGGAATTAAATTTTAAGAGATACAAAATTAAAATTTTTATACGGCCCCCATACAAAAACATTTCCAATGAGTAAAATGTGCTACATACACTAATAAGGTGATGTATAAAATTTCAGCATTTTATCATGAAAAGTCCCAGAGATATGAAAAGACAAAAATGCTGACTTAAACCACTTTTCGATGCATCGACATGGGTTCTCAGAGGGGAAAAATTAAGTCCGCAGATCGCATTTCTGGGGTCATACACAAATTACAAAAGAAAACAATGATTACATAAATAAATAATAATTTTGCTATTTATTGGTACAAAAGTATCTATACTGTATAGAAATAATAACTTTGCACTAAGATTACAAAGCTTGTTCAAAATGTTTTCCATGCATGCCAATACAGAACTGCATTCGCCTGATAACAAGCCAATGATGCATTTTTGCGTTGCGTCATTTGCACTCTTGCTGTAAACATTTACATTTTAATTTGTGATTAATCTCTCACCAACTTTGTTTAAACATATCTCTGGGACTTTTTATGATAAAATGCTGAAATTTTGTACATCACCTTCTTAGTGTATGAGGCACATTTTACTCATTGGAAGTGTTTTTGTACGAGGGCTGAATAAAATTTTAATTTTGTATTTCTTCAAATTTAATCCCCTGAAAATATTTATCGATTTCAGAAAATTCTGTACCTTTTTTTACGCAACTTTGTAATTTATTACATATGTCTAAGATCAATATTTATGGAATAAAAGCCGAGGTCAATGTTTTGGGGACACCCTGTATATATATATACACTGCTGGACAATTGCTAAGGACAGATGACACTATCACCCATAGCAACCACAAAATGAAAGGAAGCAAAATGTGGAAAATTTGAATACGTGTGGGATACAGTAAGAAGAGGTGTGTGTATGCAAAAGAAGAGGTGTGTGTATGCAAATTTTTCATTTCCACGCCTGTTCGTCACATGATAGCCCTGATAAGAGATTTAAAGGATTTGATGCATGTGGACAGCTGTTGTTCCAAGTGAAAGTTTTACGGGAAAGATTTAATTGACAAACTTGAAATTTCCGGTATGTCTTCCCGATATCACTTAGATGATTTTACGTGTGGCTGTATTATTGGAAAGATCGAAAAAGGGCGAAAAATAACAGATGTTGCCAAGGGAGTTCGACATGGCCCACAGCATTGTTTCACGGCTATGGCAAGCATTTAAAACAACTGGAATGTGTAGCAAGTGTCATAGGGGAGGTCCGTGTTAGAAGTACAACGCTTGCAGGAGATGGATACATTGTCCTATCAGCAAAAACGGACCGGCGCATCACAGCTCAGAAGATGGCAAATCAGTTTCTTGCTACCACAGGACAGAAGATCTCCTGAAAAACTGTAGCCAGACGTTTGGGAGAAGGAGGTCTATACACCCACAGACCTGTTGTGTGTGTCCCATTGTCCAGACTGCACTGTACCACCCGTTTACAATGGTGTTGTGAGCATTGCAATGGGACCGAACAGGACTGGGCTTGCATACTATTCTCAGATGAGAGTAGGTTCAGTCTGTCATCGAATTGTAGACGCCAAATGATCTGGCGTAGAGTTGTAGTGCTTATTGTCCAGAAAATATCCAGGAAAGGGACAGATATCCAGCATGCAGTATCATGGTATGGGCCAGCATCATGATCAATGGCCGCACACCCCTACATGTGGTTGCAACTGGGACTATGACTGGCCAATGATATATTGATGAAGTTCTACTGCCTCATGTTCGCCTTTTCCGTGGTGCTGTCAGTGATAAATTTGCTTTCATGGATGACAACGCACCATGTCATCGAACATTCGCTGTTCAGGATTGGCTAGTTAGCGAGGGTATTCAATGCCTCGTATGGCCAGCACGTTCTCCAGATCTAAACCCCATTGAAAATGTTTGGGATGCTTTGGGGAGGTGACTTGCTGGTCGAAAATATCCCCCAACAAACAAGAACATCCGTGCACTGACAGAGGAGTGGGATAACTTGCCTCAACAGCTGCTGGATAATGCTGTGCAAAGTATGTCACAACATGTGAAATGTTGCATCGCACTCCACGGTGGACATATCCCGTACTGATACCTTTCTCAAATGTGCCTGCTGTCTATGCATTTTTCCATTTCTCCGTACACAACATCAAATGAACACTTTTTTCCTTTCAGATGTTTCAAAACCTTCTATATTTTCCAGAACAGTTCTTTATATCCCAATAAATGATCTTTATTCTAATGCCCAAACAGTGTGGCAACAATATTTTATCCTGCTGAGCCTCCACCCCCGCTTAATGTTGTGCTACATTGCAATTTGTGATCCGTCCTTAGTAATTGTCCAGCACTGTATATATATATATATTGCAAATTTTTGCAAATTCTTTTAATCACAGTCAAAGGCAGCCCTAATTTGTATTAAACATCAAATGACACTGTGAAGCAACTGTCAGAGATGATTAGGGAAAAAATTGTCTCCAACATCAAAATTGACATAAAGTTAAACGTGTATCAAGGATATTTGTTTGGGTTAATGTATACATTCTGAGTATTATAAAGTCCAACATTTCTATGTCAATCTCCACTAAACAATTCTTTATATACTTAAAATCTGGAAAAAGATGGCACAATGTAGAAAGCTCCATAGATATCACACAACATGAAAACTCATATTATTCATAATATTCAGGCACTGGTGCCAAAGTTAGGGTATGGATATAAAAATCTTTTAGAATTTTAAACATAACTTTGATGACAATAACAAATTTAAAATTAAAACTACAGAAAATATACAGCGTACCTATGCGGGCATCCTTGGCAGATTTTCTGATCGGTGAATGTCCCTTCATATTTTGGTTTAAATACAGGGTCCCAGCCATTTTTGATAAGGTATTCATCAATTTGATCTATAAGGTGAGTAAAAAACTCAAAAGCATCCTGCTGTTCTCTGACATTGATTGGCTCGCCCCACAATCGAAAACACTTCCAAAAATTCTCAGGCGTATGGTACTGAAGACGTGATTCTAAAAGATGTGCAAAAACCATCTGGAACTGGTAAAAGAGGCTAAAAGATAAAAACACTAACTAAAATACAAGTATATATGAAATATAAATTAAATATATATTAACACCAATAAGTATAAAAATAAAATGTTTGGGTACAGAATTACAACTTCACATATTTTTCCTGTTAATTCCTAATAATATTCTGTCTTTCAGTTTCTAAGTAATATGCTATTTAATTATTTACATTTTAATAGAATTGTGCATGCAAGAGAGTACCTAATTTACACTTTCCCTGTATAAAGTCAAAAACATCAGAATATAAACTGTAAGCCTATATCACAATTTTCAAACATTTCATGATTTGAATAAGATGACAGATGTAGATGCTAAAAAAAGGTTATTTTTCATTTTGGTCTTAAAAAGCATTAAATAAAGTTTATTAATTTTATTGGGCGATCTAAAAATTCTATTATTTCTTACCCATCTTCATCAGGTTCATTTTCATCCACAAATAAAATTGATTCTTTCACACCAGGTTGCATATACAACTGTTGAATAACAGAATTCATATAACAAGTAGCACCAGCATTTTTAAGGCCTACATAGCCACAGGAAGCCGTTGCAGCTACTAAAGGTTCATGCTGAAATTAAAGATAAAGTAAAATATAATTCACTGAAAATTCTGGCTTGTAAATAGAAAATACTAAATATAAATTTTAACACACAAAAGAAAAACCTCTTTAAATGTCTAATTCAGCAGATATTAAAATAAAACATAGAATAATTGATGCAAAACATTTTTCAAATAAAATGGAAATCAATCATAAGTCAGTTCCACTGTAACTGACGTAGCAATCAATACAAGATTTGTGGTTTCTTTATACCAGGAAACATTTACTAAAATGAGAAAGTAAAACTTTATGCTTTAAAATATTTATTACCTATGGCGATCATATAGCAACTTTCAAAAAAAAAAAAAAATTTTTGCTATGAATATACCTCTATAATTTCATTTTAAAATTGTGTAACTGACATAATGCAATTAGACAAGATGTAATTGCTGATTCAGTAAAAAGTTAAATACTATCAAAATATTAAAGCTAGATGGTGTTTTTTGCTTATAAACAATACTAAATAACTAATAGACTAAATGCATGCCTATTTATATTTTATTTATCAACCATAATTTCAAAAATTAGAATATCTTTTGTAACTAATGTAACATGCTTCTGTAACTGATGTATCAATTTCTTATGATGTCAGTTATAGTTGTAGTATATTTTTATTCCTCGATATTGTTATATGAAATCTTATGTTTTTTACTAATACACATGGATATTTTATTATATTTTTAATTAAATCCTAAAAATATAGATTTTTAGCTAGATAATCAAATTTCTTTTCATTTATTTGGGGACAAAAATGAGACTTCTATGTGGAATTGACCGATAATGAATTTTCAAGGGATCATCAAAAGTATTCATTACAGATGAAAAACTTTAATTTTGTGTATTAAATTACAATTTATGCAATGTTAATTCAATATTAATAGCATTGTAATATGGCTTATTTATTTATATTCACATCTACATCTACACACATAAGATTATTAGACAATTGTCATATTAACAAATTAACCTTCCCAAATTAGATAACAAAAAGTTAAATAAGTTATCGACTTATCTTCTTCTTACTTATCCCTCTTGGTCTAGTCTGAGCTAGACCAAATCCAAAAGACCGCTAGCCTTTAGTTCATTTAGAACCAACATTAAATTTTTCAGGCGAGACTCCCTGGTAGTACCAGTACAGAAAAGAAGATGTCTAGAAAAAGCCGGGGCAGCTGTGCATTTGGCACAAGGTGAAAATATCTTTTCACCCCGTACGATCTTCATAGGCCCCCAAATATTCTCGTCTGAAGCTTGAAAGGGTAGTCTGTTCCCTCCTGTCTCCAGAGAACACAAAGACTGCACTGGCTCAATGTCCAAAAAACTAATTGTGCATAGAAGACTTCTCCAAACCATGCTGTCCGAAACCTCTGCTTTCGTATATATCTCCTCAAAAGTCAACTATAAGTAAATGGTAATGATTCTCGGCAACTCTCTTTTGCCAGTTTATTGGCAATTTCATTTACTTTGAAATCAATGTGGGGTGAATATGTATTTCATGGCCTTGAGACGACAATTGCTTCAGTGTTTCGATAACTGTACAATGTATGATCAAGGAGGAAATTAATGAATAAGGAGAAGGATTATGAATAAGGAGGAAGGTTATCAAGGAGGAAAAGTAGTCTCCTTACTCCCCAAAACAGGGTAGAAGATTCTAAGTTGCATGAAAGAGCCATAAGAATTTTAAACACCTAAGTAAAAAATTATACACTTGCCCAAATAGTTTTTGAGAAATTGCTTCTCATCATTATTTGTGAAATTTTGAGTCCTAATTTTAAAAATTGCTTGATAATAAATGCCTTTGATAAATTTGCCATTAGTTTAAAATAGAAGATTTATTCATAAAAAGTACAAAAATTTAACCAACACTACCATTTTAAAACATAAGCAAATTTTATTAATTTTAAATCAGCATCTCAAAATATGAGTTTGAAAACAGTGAAACAAAATGTTGAAGAATCTTAGTAATCTACAAAAAAATAAATAAATAAATAAATTACCTAAAATACATATTCATTTAAATAGAAATATAAGAATTCCATCACAAACCTCGTACTCTTTAGCAAGCTCGGGTTTTAAACTATGATGCATAGACAATAGTTGCTTTGCTATCTTCTCCATATTTTCTGGACACCCAGTGGCAAGTTCAACTAAAACTTCATAAGCACCAATTCTTGATTCTAAACTATTGCATCTGAAATATTAATTGCATTCATGAATAAAATAAATCTATTAAAAAATGGCCATATTAATGCAAGAGAATAGCATTCAAAATAAAAACCAAGTAGCAGAAAAAGAAGGAGATTTTAATAGACATGGGCCTGACTTGGCCATGCTGCCAAGGGAGAAATGTCTTTTGTCAAGATCAAAAGGTGCCAGAGTCAAGCTTTATTCTGAGCAGAGCTTTATATATTAATACCTCAATATTGCTGATAACCCTGGTTTACAAAAAAAAAAGAACATTGTGCAAAAGGGGGAAACAGTATAGTGGAAAAATAGCTAACTTTCACTGAAATCATGCAAAAACCCCAACTTAGGAAGAATATGTTCAGGCTCTGAGAAACTCAGCTCAATTTGTGAAGTACTTATCTTGAGATGAAGAGTTCAAGATTAATCTACTCCTGCGAAGAATTAGAAGATAGAAGATTAATCTACTCCTGCTCTATGCCAACGCTTTGTACTGTTAGAATTAAGTAAAAAGTATATTTCGTATACAAAACAACACTTGATCTTATAGCCAGTATTAGCCATATCAATAAAAAGTCAGTAGATCAAGATTTCTATATAGGGAGCATCTGTATCATAAAGAGATTGCAGAATAACCTTAAAGGGTTCGCACTCATTTCTTAAGCTATGTACCTAGAGCCAAACGAAAGAGAATAAACATCTCCCCATTACTTCTTTCCTCCAATGAAAAGAATAATACACTATGTTGCAAAAGAATATATGCACCCATAAAAATTTGAGATACATCCGTGAAACTCGGCATGCAAATGTCGTTTTAAGAGTTATGCAGATGATCAAACTGTCAGCATCAATGATGCTATAAGGTTCATGTAACATACATAAAAATGAAGCATCATGCAGAACAGAAAAATTAAAAATAGCTAAAGTGCATTTTTAAGGATCTTCACAAAATGCTACACAAAATGCTTTATTCATTAGCATGCATTTTTATGTCTAAAATCTGTGCCCAATTTTTCTAACATATGCAAATCATTAAAAAATTGATAATTTTAGGAAATTGGTCTAAAAATAGGGGATACTAAGGCTTAAAAATTTTTAATGTCCCCACCATTCCATATGCTAAAAGCAATAAAGACCCCCAAATACTAGGCATTTAAAACAAGGCTGTTTAAATAAGCCCAAAATCAATGAACATTTTATTTTTTTAGACTTTATTTAAATTTACAAATGATGTTAGTTAGTTTACAAAAGTATTAGAGTTACAATACATGATGTGAAAACAAAATTGAAATAGAAACAAATGCTTCACACAAAAAAAAATTGCTTTTAATCTTTTTTATACTTTTAAATGAATTGCACTCCTTTTTAAATCCTAGTCAGTGTTTATTTAGGGTGATACAAAAATAAAAACTTTTCATATGATTTCTTAAATTATGTAGCCTTAATTTTTTTTTTTTAAAGAAAAAATAGAAGCCTACTCTGAAGTATTTACTTCACTAGTAGGAATACAATGAATGCCCTTCTAGTTGAAACATACAATTATGAACAGCACAGGAAATGTACATTTTTAATTTCAAATTATATATAAAACTAAGTTAAATAAAGCAAGTATAATGTTATTCAACTTACTTTGGAGCAAAATCCTGAGATATATTGTTATTATTGCAATTTATTCCAGAAGAAATCATAAGAGATGCCGGGAAGAGAAAGTTTGGAAGTAAATCAGGTATTAACACTTTCCCTGTATAAAGAA
Organism: Amaurobius ferox; assembly: GCA_951213105.1. Taxonomy (NCBI): domain Eukaryota; kingdom Metazoa; phylum Arthropoda; class Arachnida; order Araneae; family Amaurobiidae; genus Amaurobius; species Amaurobius ferox. Next base: position 110,917,719 of record OX578137.1, on the reverse strand, counting down.
AAAATAATTTACAGAAAAATAAGGAAAACAAAGTAATAGAAGAAAGCAGTGTAAGCAAAAAGAACAACAAATTTTATATTATAATAAGTATTTAATTATTCGATTATATCATTTTAGCTAGACTATGCCTGCCTAAGCATAATCTAGTCAGGCAGTCTAGAACAGTGCTTTTCAACCTTTGTGAGACTGCAGCCTGGTAAATTATATTTTATAAAACACGGGCCCTGTCTCAACCAATTTACTCATAAATGCCTTTCTAATTATTTTTTTTAAGTTCATACAGTAAATTAACATAAGTATTTATAATCATGGCATAATCATAAAACACATTAGTTTATTTATGTATACGATGTGGCATATTGACAAATATAAAATTATATTTAAACAAGTTATCAAATCACTGGGCTAACGAAATCGTGCAGCATATTGTAATTTGCTCAGACCAACATCATTCAATTAATTTATGCTGATAATCACTGACATATCCCATTCTCATGATCAAAAATTTATTATATCATTCAGCATAAAATGGATTATTGTATTACTAAATTCATTTTACTGATGTTGGTTTGGGAAAAAAAACGGTATTGAGAGAAGAAAATATTTATCCATTGTAATTCACCATAAAAGTCAAATGAGTAGTCTCTTATTCATATTAAAACTGAATTATGGCTTGGTCACTGACATCTGCTACACAGATGTTATTTAGGTGTTCTGGTTCTGAGCTTTTTTGACACATGCACAAATACTATTCTCCTTAGAATATTTCCACTATAAAATATTTGTTTGTACAAAATGCTTAAAAAAACTAAAAAGATAAATTTCAAGAGAATATCTCACAGCCCAGTATAACTGATACCAGGGCCTGGAACCGGGCCGTGGCCCATCGGTTGAGATACACTGATCTAGAGAACACTTGGGCATTCAGATCCAGGTTTGTTAGTACTGAAGAAAGAAATCCAAAGATATCCAAAACATATGTCTGGTTCCTTCATTCTATTTGTGCTGCATTTTGCATTGTGATTTAGTTCATTATTGATTGCATGCAAAGTATTATTCTTTACTTATCTTGCCTTAAACCCTAACAAATTTTGATATCAAAATACTATTTATTTGATGCTATTTTTATTTTTTTTTCAAAATATACCACAGCTGGAGACTAGATGAACTATATTTTTTCATTGTTAACATTTTTAATTATCGAATAAATTTACATTTCATGTTATTAAATTTGTGAGAACTTCCTATTTTATTAAACAAAAAGTATTGATTTTACAATAAATTGTGATTTTAGAAAGTACTAACATAATTTAAAAATGCTGTGTAATGCCAATCAATTATACTCTCCCTGCGGTAACAATATTGCATTTTTTTATGTGTGCTTACATTTCTGTTTATGAACAAAAGTACTTGGTGTAATCTTACTTAAATATCAGGTATTTCTGCATCTCACAGAATTACCTTCCATTTTCAAGTATTTTTAAATAATGCTATCTCGATAGTATTCCAAAAATAAAATATTGAAAAATTCATACAGCACTTAATGAAATAAAAAATAGTCTTTTTATTGCAATAAAATAATGGAGAAAATTACAAAATTATGGAAGTATGGAAAAAGTTTGCTATTTTATTCTTGCATATATCCTAGACAACACTGGGTAAATCTGCTAGTAAACTTATAAGTCACTATAAAAATGCTACGTAAGTTAAATACCTGCATCCTCTTTTAGAACACCATCACAAGTGAGCAATGTCTTAACAAGACGAAAATGGCCTGATAACAAAGCACTATCAGCAGCTTGCAAAGCAACAGCAGAAGAGGTTGAAAATGTTTGAAGCCATGTCACCTCATCCTCCACCATTTGTTTTGGATCAATATGAAGTCGCTTCTGATCAAAATCTAAAGAACAATAGAAGTGTGAAATTAGAAGACAAAAAAATTAAATTTTTGAAATGAAAGAACAATAATAAAGTGCACAAATATTCAGCCTTTTATTTCAATGCAGTAAAAAATTTTTTTTATGTTTTAACATTTAAAAAGTAAACTATTACATTAGAGCATCAAAGTGGATTATACTATAAAAAGGGAAATCAAGAAGCATCTTAAAAATATAAGAAAATTTTAATTAGTAAAAATACAGTGGTCTTTGTATGCATGAGAATCTATTTCAATTAATTTTTATCAACCCCTTTAATCAGAATCATATATAGGTCCATTTTTCTTGATATATTGGTTTTAATTTTACTGCTAAACTCTTTAAAATCCACAATTGTAAACCCTAACAATTGCCCATGTTGTTAATAACGCAGCTCTTAATCATTTTGTAAATTTCCTCTCGTATAAGAATTTGCATCATTAAGAAAATTCACTAAAACATTTACTATTAGAGTTTATAAAGTAACTTATATATATTAAGTGTTAAAATTAAGTACTATTAAATACACTGAAATATTATTGGCAACTACTGACAATTATTTGGGCACTACTTATGGTGGTAACGAAAAAAGAAAATAGAATCCTGGAAGAGAAAAATCTTCTACCACTAAACTATAAATCTGACAGTAGCATATCCAAAAAGGGTGTGCAAATGTATAAATCACGAATATAAAACAAATGATATAAAGTAACTTATATTAAGTGATTAAAATTAAGTAGTGCACAACAAGGATTTGTGGTGGTAACAAGAAAGCAGCAACCTAGAATAAAAGCAAGTTTTCTAACACTAAGCTATAAAGTAGCATATACAAAGGGAGTACAAATGTTCAAACTACCAATTTAAAACCAATGACATAAAGTAACTTGTAGAAAGCAATTAAATTTAAGCAGTGCATAATACACAAGGATTTGTGGTGGTAACAAGAAAAGAAAGTAATATCCAGAAATAAAAGAAATGCTTCTAAAACTAAACTGTAAATCTTGCAGCAGTAACATATCCAAAGGGGATGCAAATGTTTAAACCATCAATTTAAAACAAATCTCATAAAGTAACATATAGTAAGCAATTATAATTAAGTAGTACCTAGTCCATAATATACAAGGATTTGTGGTGGTAACAAGAAAAGAAAGCAACATCCTGAAATATAGGCAAGTTTTCTACCACTAAACAACACATCTCTCAGTAGCATATCCAAAGGGTCCATTCAATTTTCTTAAAGTGCTATAAATTACTCTTATAATGGACAAAACTTTTAAAGAAATAGTCAATAACCATATTTTTGAATTTTTACTTAAATATATTGAAAGCTTACATATTTATTAAACTTTTGGAGTCACAAAATATTACATTACTCTTAAATATACTCATTAGCCTGCATCTTATAACAGTTTCAGAAGAACAAAATTGATGGGCTAGATCTGCATATTGGATCTGCTCTGATTTAATAAAATTTTCATGATCATTACTATATTCAGCATAATAGTTAATTACTAACAAGTTTCCCACAATTTTCAACAAATAAAAATTAAGCACTCTCCAGGGATGGAGACTTAAATCTTATTTTCAAGGACCTTATAACCAAGGGCTTTCAATGACCTGAATGCAAGGGGGAAGGCACAAACCCTTAGGTGTATGACTGTCTAGCATTTTAGACGATGCCAAAGAATGATTGCCAATTGTTGTGCAATCCTACTTGGATGTTTGGAGCCTGAGTCTCCTGACAATGTGTAAATGATGTTTGACTATAGTAACATTAATTACGATATTTCATACATTAATAACACTTCACCGCTTATCTATTATCTATTCTTAAAAATATCTAGATTATTGTACCTGTAAGACCACTGAGAAGTCTACATCCTAATTCAAAATATTCTGTACACTGACTGAGGAGCCTTGGGAGAAATAAGAATGAGTATAAAAAGTCTAATATATAATCAACATAAAAGATAAACCTTAAAAAACATTAAAAAAATTTATATATATATATTTTGTACATACAGTAGTTTATGCATAATTTTCGATTAAAATCTTTTAATTTTTATTTATATATATATATATATATATATATATATATATATATATATATATATATATATATATATATATATATATATAAATTTATATATATATATATATATATATATATATATATATTTCCAGCAGACATTGCATTTTGATACAAATTTTTGTCTGATACTTATCTTCATAATTGAGCAATTTTCAAAAGTATATAAAATCTTAGGTATATGTTACTACATGTACCTATAGAAAATATTTTTTAAAAGCAATATGATTACATTCTCATGTGCTTTATTTGAGGTGCTTAATGCAGTTGTTTATTTTATACTTTTATAAGTTAGCCACATGTCTAAAGAGACCATAAAGCATGGACTCATATGGGACTCATAAATGGAACATGTTTCCTATATTAACATATTTACAGACACATATGCCAGTTTAGGAATTGTATTAAATTCAAATGCAACTGCATTTCAAATATGATTTTAAGTGAAAAATATAAAGTAAATAAATACCTTTGACTATCACCTCTAGTGCAACTGGAAGGCACCCATAATGGCAAACGAGCTTTTAAAAGAATTCCTATTAAAAAGTCCCTTGGTGAAGGTGAACAATTTCCCACAATAGTACTTAACTTAGTAAACTGCTCAAGAGCACACTGTCGTACAACTTGACTTGATGAGCATAAGAGTACATCGATAACAAAGTCATTCACACATGGCAGGGCTGCAAACTTGTCTAAAAAAAGAGAAGTATTGAAGACAAAATTTAATAAGTCAAAAAATCAAAGTTGTTGGTAAAATTATTTATTTGTTCTGCATATAAAACTAGACACATAAATTTTAACTCTTGGGCAAAAAATTATCATTTCATTTGCAAAGAAACAAGGAAAATAAGCATTTTCAATTCTTTGGGGCAATATTCTATATTGCTTTCAGAAAAGTTGTAAACTATATAAAATTTAAATCATGGCACAAAATTAATAAAAATTCCAAAATGCAAAATAGATATATTTAATTCTTAGATTGCATTATTGTAGTTTTTACATGCAGCATTTGTTGGTATAATTCCACACATCCTACAACTTGAAAAGGCCCATATTTATAACCCCAAAAGGTACTTAAGTACAACTATTCTATTTTTTTTATAACATATACAATCAGTTTAAATTACCATTTGTTTAATTCATCATATTTTAATGGTCCTGGCCAGTTTATGTAGGAAATTGTATTTAAGCACTCCAGTTGAGTTGTTAGGTTGGGAATATTCAACTTCACATAATCAGACTTCTTTTGGTTTTAGAATAATTTTCTTTCACACATGAGATGTAAATCTTTGTTAATGGCATCATATTTATTTGCATTAACAAAGAATGAAAGGATTACCTCATGAGAAGTCTTAGTAACAATAGAAAAAACTCAATAAAAAACAATTATTTTGGAAGAAGTATAACAAAATATCCAAATGCAAACAAGTATAACATTTTCTCTTCCATTTGTAAGTGTATTCAATTCATGTATTAATTTACAATAAAATGCTAGAAAGTCTAGTATAGTTCTCAATTTATCAGTGTTTTGTAAATACGTATCACAATCAATTCATTTAAATGCAATGCTAGAAATTAAATACATTTTTCAAGGTCAGTTACAGAAAATAGAGGTTTATAACATACTACTCTATATTTACCCTACTCTACCTTTTTATATAAATACTATAATATTAGCCTATTATTAATAGCTAACAACTCAAGCTGCACTCTATTCAATGCAAATAAAATGCAAAAATTTTCAAAATATGCATCAGTAATTTGAATGACAGTCACACCGCATAAAATAAAACTTTATTTTTTAATTAATCATTGCCAAGTATCTTAGTACACTAAATTTGGTGCATATCAAATGAAAATCTAAAATCAAATGCATATGTAAAAATTACACAAATTTGATAAGTTTAAAAAAATCCATATGTTTTCATAAGTAATTGTAGAAATATTGCAATATGATACAAAATATGCATGTACATGCTGCACAATGTTATTTTCTGCCCTCAAAACTAGTTAAAATTTTTAACCAACTCTTTATGTTGTTACTAATGAAGTGTTTTTGCTTTTACATCATGTTCTGCTCAATGCTTCTGTACTGACAATACTAATTTTTATACGTTGATAAAATAAACAAATTGAATTAACATAAATAAAATTCATGATATGCATTTCATAACCTGTAAACTTGAACTCAAAAACTTAACTTCATCTTCCTAAACACCACCCCAGGAAACAAAATTACTATACAAAATATGGGGGAAAATTTTTTTAAATATATGAAACAAATAAAATATATATATATATTTAAACTGATATATAATTTAAAAAAGGCATTTAATCAATCATTGCTTATCATGGCTTTTGTTTACTCTCTTTCTATTTAAGCAAAGAAAGCATACAAAACTTTACAATAATTAAATATTATTTATGAACTACACAATAATGAAGAAAATTAAAAATGTTCATTAAATTAAATAAAAATAAAAATACATTTGAAAGAACTTACTGAATATATCAGTTCTTAAATGAATACAATTAATTAACATTTCTAATGATTTAAGGGCAAGAAGAACATCTTTATCTTTTACATGCAACTGCTGGGCACAAACACCACCTTGTAGAATGAAACCTTCGCCATTTTCACTGCCACTACTAGTGTTGCTTCCTGAATTAGTGGAAAAAATATAAGACTTCTATTAGTTTTTAACTTTATGTCAATATATTTCATTATAACGCTTAACTCATATCATAATTTAAGACACAAATAATCTAAATAAATAAAACCCTAGTTAACATTTTTACTTTTTCAAGTTATTATCAGATAATTTTTTTTTTAATTTTTCAATTTAAGATTTTTATGCACCTTCCAAATGCATTTCAAACATTTTTGGATAGAGGTTCATCCAGAGGTCTGGAAAGGGGGGTATGTGTATGTATGTTTGTATGCATGTCTGTAAGAAATGTGCAGAACAGTACCAATATCATTTATGAATTGAATATAATATTTTATGAATTACATGATTGGAACACAAATTTTTTGCAATTTAAAATGTGGGGCACTCAATAACAACCTGTTGCCATCTTTACATATACTTTTTTAAGAAATAGGTATATTCTTAGAGAACAACTTGCAAATGAAAACTCAGAAGGATACATTTTATCTCTGATACTGATATTGATACAAACAGATATATATATATATAAAAAAAAAAGATTAAGAATGCATGAGAAAGTAGAGTAAAGACTCACTTTAGATACCTTTCAGAGCACAAGGATATAAGGATTATATTTTCAAAAGCCCCAGTTACCTTAAAAGTATATATAAACTGAAGTCTAATTTTAAGGACATAATGGAACAAAGTTCAAATTATGGTCACAATTTTTACCAAAATGTAAACATGTATATCAGAAAACAAAATCAATTAGTTTGATTCAAATCTAAAATTAAATTTTTTTCTTTTCTAATAAAAGAAACACATATTTCTCTGGGGTTCTCTGGGTTCTTTACTTCATCAAATTTCTCAGGCATTAGTCATAACAGGTCCTGTTCAGATTTTTATCCTCGGTACAAGGTAGAGCCCTATGTGGGTTGGGTTTGTCCAAAGCTTGCAAAAAAAAAAATCATCAACCTGCAACCCAACCAGAACACTCAGCATATGACCCAAATACCCAACCCACAATGAAAATATACATCAAAATTATATTCAATTTTTTTAAATCTCTAATGCATATTCCTGCATATGCGCTAAATTCAGCTGTTTACAGTTTTTAACACCCCTTCATGCATTAATCCAGTTACTTTCATACAAAATCTGACATAAATAATACAATGAATTTATTTCTTTTACAGTGAAAAAATGATGCATAAGATCTATGGTCCAATCTTTATAATGCTGAATTGCATATTTGGCGATTTTCCAGATGACAACATGTAAAGCTATTTCAAGGTACCCAATTAACTTATATTTCATAAAACAGACAATTATCAATATTGATAGCATCCGTAATAAGCAATATAGTCCATATATCAAAATTAATTAATCATCAATTTAGCATAATTTTTGCTAACTTATAATTTTTGTTAACTAATTTGTACAATTTTCATGGCATTTTCATTATTCTGGGATGAAATCGCGAATTTGGTGATATACTAAATTAGTCATATAGAGAATTATAATATAGAGAAAATATTTTTTTCACAAAATTTTTCGATTTCAAGATTTTGATGCCAATTTATGTTTCAGATCTTCTTGAACACGTTTGACAATTTTTAACGTGATGGCCTTCTGTCTGTGGTTGATTTTTTGTGTGCACAATAGCTGCCACAAATATTAATGGGTTTTCACAAAACTTTATATCTGGCTTTGTTAATGAAAAATCCAGAACTTTTTTAAATTCGAGAGAAAACTACGACATTTATTCACATTTTTTTATTTTCTTAACATGGTACAATAGAACAAAATTTGACATAATCATGCATAAAAGGAGTTATTTATAGCTCAATGATCACAAAACTTTTAGTTTCAATCATTATAGTGAAAAATAATAGCAATGTAATTTTGGTGTTCATTACGTCATCAGCACCACTCAGTGGGGGGTGGGGAGAGTCCCTTTCCTAGATACTAGTAACAGATCAAGTGATCCTAGATACTAGTCGTACATCCTAGATACTAGTAGTCCATCCTACATCCTAGATACTAGTAGTTAGATCAAGTGATCCCTGGATAGGTCAAGTGAACCAGTGTCGGCTGGCAGAATGTCATGTTTGCATATAGGTGGTTATAGTTCGCATCCATGCTAGAATAGTGGTTTTCTTTAAGAAAATTCTTTAAATATTTCAGTGTATAATAACTGATTTTTTAAGTAATGTTTTTTCCCCTGCGGTCCGCTATAGTATGTTTAGTTAATTGCATAAATTACAACGTTTTATTGGGGTTGGATTGGAGATACAGGTTCATGACCAGTGCCACCAATAAAATTTTTGGGCCCCTATGCAGTAAATGTGCTTTTTTACTACTCCATAGGCCCATATAAAAAGCATTCTTTTGCCCTTACTTATCCGCTGACCTACTCACAACAGATTTGCTCTTGGTTTATTCATCAGTAATGCATACATAACATTTCTTTTCTGTTTTCTGCCCCCTCAGCAACTTTTTATTGAACTATTGCATAACCATGGCGGCAGACATAATTTTCAGAAAGGTTGCCATGAATGTTTTCCGCTACATATAATTTCAGCCAAAAGTGCAAAGATTATTAAATGATATTTACTACAATTTGCCAGCACGGATATAACTAGAAATGCACAAACGCGTCTCATTAGAAGTACGACTGATAGAAAAGTTTTAATTCATGGAATGATTTTTTTTATTTGTATATTTATATACTCCTATATCCATGACTACAATCCGAAATTTATTATTTTATACAATTTCTTCCTATTCCCTATAGAAATATTTTTTCACTCTGTTTAGATTAATGTAAATTATTTATTATTTCACGATCATTCTTTTACTATGATTTATGAGCCTATAAAATATGTTTATGAGATTATAAAATATTCATTAACAAGTGTATAATAAATGTTTTCGTTTTTTAATATTTATGGTGTCTAGTTAATTATAGCTGGAATAAGTTTTATAAAAATGTTTTATACAAAATTATAATTAGTCAAATACAATAGATGTCACTTATTGTGATCACATCAGGTTTCAGACTATTTAATAGCATTAACTGAATAACAGCAATAAACGGTGAAAAATAAATCACTGTAAAAACATTAATGGAATAAAATGAATTTAAAGGAAAAACATTAATGCAATAAAACAAATTTAATGAAATTATACTAAAAACATATGAATACATACTTTGAAAGACTTGATTAACAAATTTCATCATGATTCTTTAAAATCTTGCATAAAAGCAGTTGACAAACTTTTAATTGCTTTAACTTTTAACTGCATTGCATTAATAAATTTTTAACAATTAGTCATAGTCTTTTAACAGATGAATTTAATATTTAAGGCTGAGATCAATACATTTTTTCTGCACTCTACATAATTACTTTCCTTATATACATAATGTATAAGGAAAGCATTGTGATGGGGTCTAAAATTCAAATTCGAGTTTTCGACGAGAGAGCATGTTTCAAGCATCCCTGATCATGAATCAAACATTTTTGAAGTGATGTCTGTCTGTGTGTGTGTGTGTGTGTGTGTGTATGTCAGTGAGTCTGTGGAGACGATAACTGACGAACGAATGGACCGATTCGAACCAAATTTGGTACAAAAATCACAATCCGTAAACACAAGAAGCCTATTGTTTTTATATGCAATCGAATATTCAGAACCCCCTAATTTTTGAATGAAATTTTGAAAAATTCGTCAAAAAATCAAAACCGCTAACACAGACATTTCTTATGTAATTTTTGATTAGAAAAATATTGGCATAAATTTTAGAATGTTAACATGAACTGTTCTCGAGATATTGCACATTTTTCAAAAAGATTATCAAAAAGTCATATAAAATAAAAAATAATAATATTTCCTATTGAGAAACATGTTCACTGTTCATATGTAATACAATACGATAAATTAGGTGACATCATTCTCATGGATCTAGCTCATTCCATTCATGAAAAAAGATACTTTGAGTAATACGTTTGTATTTGATCGCCAATAGTCATTTGTCTGCTGTAAGAATAACTTATTTCTTCGTCCATAATGCTTGGCGAGATTTTGGCGACGAATTTGGCGGAATGTTGCCAACCTGGCGACTTTTTGAAATGTTGCCAAATTAATGAAAATCTCGTCAAATGGATAAAAATCACGCTAAATCAATGAAAATGAAGACTAATTGACGAAAATTCAATATCTTGGAAGGAATATTAGTATATACTATAAAAAAAACCTATTTTTTTTTACAGTAAAAGTAGTAAATTCATTACATTATATAAGAAAAGTCATGTGTGTTGCCCACATCAGATTTTTAAAAAATGTTTACAAAAGAGAAAAGTGCTTGCTTCCGAAAAAGAACATTCATCAAACAGGAGAATAACAACTAATAAGAGATAAGTTTGTAAAATCAAATGATTCAGTAATGATTGACCACTTGCTTCAGGGGAAAAGATCTGATTTCTAGAAAAGCACTTTGGCTTTCTACCATAAAATGATTTTTGCCTATTCTAGAATCTGGGTTTGCCCATTATTCTCTATATACAAATGTTCTCATTTTATCCTTCCTGTATTTTGATTGGAGATTAAAACTAGTATACTTCCAATTCAGGTACACTGTAAATATTCCCTCCCAGAGCCTAGAACATTCATCAAGTTATTAAATAAGTACAAATAGCAGTAAAATCTAATGGATTAATAAATTTTGTGTAGTTTCGGCATAAAAAATGAAGATTTTCATATTATGCAAATTAAAAATTCTACCACAATATAAAAACAGACTTTAATACATGCTGACATAAATTTATAATGCTACTTACCAGTACTACTTTGTCTGCTTCTTCTCCCCATGCAAGAATGAATTCCTTCTTTGGTAGACAAAGAACAGTTTACAAGATGCAAATTACCAGCAGCAGAAGCCCAGGCAAGACGAACCAAATTCGATAGTGCTTCTAATAACTCTGTAGATTTTATTGTCTGTTAAAAAAGTAAGACTTTACAACTAAGTAAAACACATTCTATACGAAGTAAAACACATTCCATAAGAAAACACATTCCATACGTAAAACACATATTTCCAATGCTCATGACTGCTGCAGTTTTAATATATAAGAAATAATATTAAAATATCATTTTAATTGCAAAACTAACATTCTACAGAAAGAGTTCACTCCCAAACTCAGTAAAGCATATAACATGACACATTATACTGCTTTGAAATTACGTATCATAATATTCATCCCTTAAAACCTGCCAGAGGCAAAATAAAATATGATTAGTAAAAGTCTCTACCTAAGCGGAAACATTAAATAAGGCATGTGATAGTTAAAATACAGATTAGCATATGTATGTAATATAAAGCAAGCTAACTTATTTCCAATATTTTCCATGGATTGTTTTAGATAGCAAACTCCAATAGATCAAATCAATTCATTGTATTGTGCTGTTATTAGCAATAAATGTTATGAACACAAAAATATTTTGTCATTTGTAAAAATTACCCATAATAATGTAATTTTTTATGTTCAATATTAAAGCAATAGGAAAAAAAATTAAAGATGTGAAATGTTAACACAAACAAGGGTATATGTATCACCAGAGATGGAAATTATACTTACATCAATAGCTTTAACACCATTTAGCCGTGTTACTGCACTCGATAACTCATCACTCAAAGCAGGCGCAGTGCAAAACTCAATAATAGGCAATTTTCCAACAGCATTAATGAAAGTAGCATATTGTGCAAACAATGATGACACTTCTAATCCAGTTTCACCACATAATAAAAACCTACATTTGCAAATTTAAAAAAAAAATTTAATTTTATTTATAGCATATAAGTAAAAAAACAATCAGAACAACTCATAATTTTATACATAAAGGGAGACATTAAAATGCAATATGGAGCAAATTGCAATGGAGAGTAACATCAAAATTGAAGCCTACTGCAAAGTTAAAATTCAAGTGTAATACTATAGGCCATGATGCTATTTTACCAACCAATTACAATGAATAAAACACTTGCCATATTTGCTACTGATTAATGGAGTTGCAATAGTTTCAAACCTGTTTCAGATTTCATCAGACATGCAAGAAAATTCATAATTTTATTTTGTAATAAGTATTACACACAAATGTAACATTCAATTGCAATCAGACTGCAATGATATTTTTATATCAATGCTGTACATTAATGCATTTTAAAGTTGTAAAAAAGTTGTAAGAAAACTGCAAATGAGTAAAATATAGCAAACCCTTGATATAACTTAGTAAATAAAAAAGGGAGAAATGAAACAGGCTATCAAAAATTATCTGATCATTTTATGCACTTTCAATCTAAAATAGAAAATAGTACAGGTTTAGGATTATAATTTAGAATTAAGCCCATGACTTTCACAAATTTCGCCTAAACATTCAAAATTTAATGAATTTGTCTTTATATTAAAAATTTCCTCCCCCCCCCCCCTCCCCATAAACATCAACTTAGATTCATTTTTTACATATTACTAACATGTGAAGCTATAGGTCAGAGTAATTTATTATGTGGCATTGAAAGCTATCCTTAATTTTGCATATACACAAATAGTTTACAGTTGCTCTAGTAAACCAAATGGTCAGACTTGACAATTAGAAAAGTTCTATCCATTTAAAAAGATTTATTTTTGTTTTATTAAAATTACATTCATTTATTGTTTTTAACTCTCACCATCTTTTCCTAAAATTTATCACTTTCAGAATATTGAAATTAATTAAGCACAATTTCTTGACACATATTATATGCTGATATTATACACTGATGATATTATATATATCTGATTAGAATCTCACACAAATTTATATTTAGCATATTGTTGATATATAAAATCTTATGATGACCAAAAAAGGGAGGGTTAATGTTTGAATTTTTGGAAATAATGGGCAAATAAATATGAAGATAACCTCCTATGCAAATTAGATGTACATTTATTTATAGTAGACATTAACATTATTCTGAGTCTAATGATACTTTCGGTTTGACTGTACAGTTCTAGGACCAGAACCCCCAAACTGAAATAATGAGCAATGTTCAGATTTTTTTGACCAATTGCACATTTTACAAGAAAAAGAACTCGTCTTCTTAATCAATATTCTTCAAAATTTACATTGTGATTCCTTTATTCCACACCTTTTTGCTTTATTCTGGACTATTTGGCATATTTTACTTCTTTAGTTTATCAACAAATTGCAAAATTAATGAACAAACTTTAAACTTTGAATAAAATAAAATAATGGAAGAAGTTCAGATATCCTATTTTATAATAAACTTAATAGGTTGTTTTACACCTGTGAGCAAAATCCCGTTAATAAATAGTTTAAGTGAATTCTAAATTGACTCCATTTGACTCCACTGAGGTTAAAAATATATTTTATGCAAATTTATAGAACTGCATAAACTTCACATTTCTGAAAATAGTCATATTATGGTCGCTAACCTATACATTTCAGCTCAAAGAGTCCCCTATTTCAACTTCTGAACAAATGAAATACCCCCACCCCCACCCTGTAAATACTGTGTCGTGTGTAACTAGTCCCTCCTTCTAACATGGATCCCAAGCAGGGATTAAAATTCTTACAATAAGAGTGTCCAAAGTATTCCAATGGAGGTGTAAGTCTCCCTGTCTGGAAAAAAAGAGGTGAAAAACACTGATACAGCTGCTGTACCACAGCCACTTGCTAAGAATAACATTTCAGTGATACAAGTTTTGTACTGTCATAGAAGCTTAAAATAAATTTGAAAAAAAAAAATTAAATCTATTTTAAACAAATTTAAGAATTCAAGGATCGTGCACTGGATATGGCATTTTGTATCAGTTTTGGTGCAGGGAAATCACTAAATTGGCGCAGCAAACTAGTGTTTTGGCACAGGAAAATCCCCAAATTGGCACAATAAGGTAGTGTTTTGGTGCAGAAAAATCACAAAATTCGCTCTGTGAACTAGTATTTTGGAGCATGGAAATCGCAAAATTGACGAAGTAAACTAGTGTTTTGGAGCGGAGATATCTCTCTCTCAAATTATGTAATACCGCCAACAGTGTTTTTTTCAGGCATACCTCCGGGGAAAGAAGCCCCCCGAGAGATATTTCTTGTTAACATAGTTTCTATTTATGTGACACAGCATTTAGATATATTTAATTATGCTTCGCGTAAGAAATGGAACATTTTTAATGCCACCCCAAATTTTTCACACTCAATCAGAGTTTATACTGAAAATTTCTAACAGAATTGCGGTGCAATCCATTTAAGCCTCTAATGGAGCTGAAAAGACAAAAATTTGCCTTTATTTTCTTGCGTTATCATCACTCCGTTGTTTATAACTTTGAACAAACACCATAAAAATTCTAAACAAGTGTCAGCTTACCTTGCTAATACTATAGTACACATCGTATAGTAGTTTACCTTGTTAATGCTACCTATTACCTAGCTAGTAGTACACATCGTTACAAACATCTTACTAATAGTCTGAAATTACAATTTTCTGCACTCCCTCCGCTTTATAACGGCAAAGTTTGTTTGATGCATCACTCATAATTCAAGCAAGAAACCATAAGCGCAAAAGAAACCCTTTCAAACTGAAACTTCAGTCTCATGCATGAACTAACTAGTCAACATATTATATAATCCATTTGATTTCACAAATTATTCCCATCTTCAACTATAGCAAACCTAGAAATTATAAAATAGAGAAGAAAAAGCTGCTGAACACACTGTTTTTAGTAAACATCCGGTTGAACCACTGGAACATGCTTGAAGCTATTGGCATTAATTTTGTTTGCTAAAGGTTGATAAAATCTTACAAAATGTTCAAATTTTTCTGATTTTTTTTTTTAATTTTATTATTTAGAAGATATTATTTTCTTTTTAAAATTTTCACGCTTTTTTCTAGGTCGGTCATAAAATTGGCGCAATGTGGCACAAATCAAGCTGAAAATGCAGTTTTTGTAGAAGTTTGTAGCAGCTAAGTGTAATTGGTGCAGTTTGGTGCAATTCGTGCAGGCGAACAGACCCTGCAAATTTAAAATTCATCTTCAGAAAGCAGTTCAATGCATAAATGTCATTAAAATTATTAAGTAACATGTTTCAGTAA